>OY757932.1:29627199-29767199 GCA_963585895.1 Sepioteuthis lessoniana | reverse complement strand
TAACTTCTCCACCAAGAATAGGATGTGACACAAAGTTAGTTTTTTAGTGGAGTACAACTAGTTTAAATTCAGAGTTTTCTTTCTCCTAGACTAGTCATCATACCAAAGTTAAAGAGCCCAGTCTGCCCTAATTTTGACTTGTAGTTGGGGAAAAAATAAATGAATTCATACTTTTCCCAAAGAGTATTAGTGCTATGTAAAATGCAGACTGCCTCATCTAGGATTTGAACTTGGGTTGTCAAATCCACTTACTACAATGATATTCATTACATCATGTGCCTCCTAGAAAAAACTAAGTATAGCTTAGATCTGGTACAAGTGTGGGGCATCCAGTGATGATCGAATTCACCATTCAGTAGCAATGAATCTTGCCACACTAGCTTGCTAACCATTACATCATGATCACATGCTATTACATGTAAAGACAATTTGAATACTGAGCACGTGTGGAATTTTTCTTTTCTTTCCTAATTTATATCAGAGAGTCTTCATAATGTAATGGCTAATGTGCTGAACTGTGACATCATGAGAAGTGAGTTTGAACTCTAGTCATGCTAATACCTTTCAGAAAGGTAGGAACCCTTTGCATTCTTTATTAGTATAATACGCCATGTAAATTAGCCTATTGGCATAATGGTTAGAGTGTTCACTGATGGCCCCAGAGACAAAGGTTCAGTCCCAGGTTGAGTTATACCAAAGACTCAAAAAATAGTACTTGATGCCTTCTTGCTTAACACTCAGTATTATAAGGTATGGATCAAGGTTGAGTGGAGCAATCCAGAGAAAGGAGTAGTGCTCTACCCTACACCTCAGAAAGGGAGCCTTTGGGTTGCCCTTGACTACAGTTGACCAACTTACTTATGCCATGCAAGAACTCCTTTATCCCCACCTCATCTGTGGGTTAAATAGTACCTCTACTGTTTGTTTTTTTTTTATAAAGATGGCTTTGGTATTAAATAACCTACAAAGGTTGATATGCCATTAAACAAAGAAAGCAAGTCAGACCATATATCAGAATGTGGTATCAGTTCTTTTTCAAGTTAAAATGAACATATACTTATTCATTTATTTCATTGCTCCCAATGAAAATACTGACAGTCATTTAACTATGAAATTTGTTACCCACTCTGTCAGCAGGGCTTAGAATATTCTGGCTGTATCCCATGTAGTAGGGTAAACATCTCTAAAAAGGGGTGTCTTAGGTATAAGTAAAGTTGGCGATTGTAGTTGAGGGCGACCAGAAGGCTCCCTTTTCAATAGCTACTACACCGAGGTGTAAGGGAAGGCGCTACTTCTTTCCCAGGATTGCTCCATTTTATCCTTGATATGTACCTTATATTGCTGAGTGTTAAGCAAGGAGGTATCAAGTACCATTTTAAAAGTCTTTGATATGACTTGACCTGGGATTGAACCCAGGTCTCCCAGATCATTGGCAAACACTCTACCCGCTAGGCCAATGAGCCGAACTATATCAAATATATATGAATTGTGAATGAATACTTTGTTGGTAACATTTTAAACAAGCCACAGTTCATTTATTTACACATAGATGGCTTAAAGTATTCGCCAATGGCCCGGGAGACCTGGGTTCAATCCCAGGTCGAGTCATACCAAAGACTTTAAAAATGGAACATGATACCACCTTGCTTAACACTCAGCATTATAAGGTACGGTTCAAGGGTAAAGTGGAGCAATCCTGGGAATGGAGTAGCGCCCTTCCCTACACCTTGGTGTAGTAGCTATCGAAAAGGGAGCCTTCGGGTCACCCTCGACTATGGTCGCTAACTTTACTTTACTTATTGTGATGTAATACTGATAATTTTATTTGACATTAAACATCCATTCACACTCAACACAGTTAAATAGTTTCCACTATTGCTATATGACACTAACAGTTCAATTTAATATCTGTCATTTTTTTGTAAACAGTTAAATGGTTAACCAATTCTATTTGACCCCTAGATAGGACCATAACAGGTACTACCACTCTGAGTCAGAGTGAACCTGAGAGTAAGGACAATGAAGAGATACTCCATATTCCCCAGAGCTCCAGGACTGGAGTCTCACCATCAGATTCACTTTAGTATCATATTCAGGACACTTGTTGGTGAGGTCTTATCCCTCTGCAAAGATGCAGTCAGCATATTCTACAGCCTCACCCGACTAGGCTTGTTTAGTAAGAATTATTATTATTATTAGTTACTTGAAACCATGTAACTGTGTAACACCACAGCTCTAAATTGTCTCTGGGTGGGTGTAGCACTACTCCTTAGGTTTCACTCTGACCTTGTGCTAACTGCACCATCATAAAAAGTGATGAACACAAAACACTGTATGTTGGTTTGCTTGATACAAAAGTTTATTTGCTACAACTCTTTCATAGTAGTCACCGAAAAGAGAGAAATAGAGTATGAAATGTATCAACTGCTTTAGATAGAGAGAATAAACGGTTGTAAGACGAGAGAGAGACAGACAGACACAGACCTTGTTATTATGTTTCCTGCCCTGGTCATTTTCTGTTGTAGTTCTCCGGGGGTGCTCATGTTTGTTGTTTATCCTTCCTCACATTTTCTTCATGACTGCATGGCTTTGTGCACTGGTGTAGGTTGGCTCCTTTGCAGAGCTCACGCTGGCCAGTGTAGAACTAACTTTTTTTCTGTTTTCTATTCTGCACCCACTTTAGTGACTTCCTATTTGATTTTGTTTCAGCCAACCACTGTTTGTCAGGCTGATTGCTGCTGATACATTTTATTTTTAACTTGGGCACTTCGCCTGCTGCTATTATGGCTTGGATTTTGGGGTTATCTTCCATCGCATTCCTATTTCTTTCCCCATTATAGTTCTTATAGCCTTTCTCTCTCTCTGTCTCTGTGACCCTTATCATTGTGCTCCTCTCTTTCTCTCTCTTACAGCCTTGAATCCCAAGCCCAACCAGAAACAATTTATTACTTAAATAAATGACTAAAATCCCTAATTATTTTACAACTGTGTGCAAATAAATGACTGTTATTGAATAGAAATAATTACTTGTGTCCATATAATTGTGTGCAAATCATTTGTAGTTGATTGGAATACATATATAACTGTATGCAAAAAAGTTCTTAAGAAAAAACTTCACAGAAATGTAAATATAAATGTACAATGCACATGATTCTCTTGACATCTTGGCATAAAATAACCTTAGATGGGTTGACATGCTGTTAATCAATGAATTAATCAAGACACTGTAATCAAATTTTATTGATATAGATGGTATAAAATTCCCTTAGATCTTTTAAAGAAAAGATGTTCTTAAAGTTCTTTTTTTTTGTCACACTTTTCAAATGTATCTTATTTTGTTTTTTTTAAGAGAATCTGTGATTATTTACTTTCATATATGCATGATTGTATAGTTACATTTATATGTATGTGTAGGGTATTGAGTTAGTCACAAGATATTTCAGTCCAGCTAAACAATGTAAATGTCATATCAGAACCTCCCTTCATTGTTCTTTTTATCAATTATAGCTATTTAAAAAAAAACCCCAAAAGACCCTCTTAAGTTCTTAGGGATCTTCATTCTTTCTACCTTCTTTTTTCCCCTTCTTCTCATCTCTCCTTATTCTTCATTCCTTACTCATATCCTGAATGAGTCAATAATTGAAACTTTATTTAAGAAACTGCTTAATCTGTCAATGTCAAGATAATACAGAGTTTCCTTAAAGATATTCTAACAAGGAAGTGACTTTTTTCTTTTGTTTAAAGATGATGACAAGCTTCTTAAAGACATCAAACACTTTTTTTTTCTAAATGCCTCATCTTCTGGTGTCTAATTCTCTTAAGGAATGTTTAAAAAAATTCTCAATTGTTGAAAAGGTCTTTTTTTCATTGTATCATCTTGGACTGGTGTAAATTTTAATCAGCTGTTTTTATTTCACTTTTTTTTAAAAAACTGAGAGGAATAAAATTATATCAAAAATTATAATGTAAACATGATCAGTACCATACAAAGTAATTATTAGAAAACAGTCCTAGAAGATTTTTCACTCAAAAAAACAAATTTCTTAAGAAACCATCATCATCATCATGTTGCGCCATCAGCACGGATATCCCTGACCCTCTCTCGCCACCCTTCTCTATCGTCCATTGCTTCTGGTAGGTCTTCAGGGCTACATCCCGTATCGGCACAGAGTTGCTGTATGTAGGTTCTAGCTGGCCTTTGCTCATCCTTGTGAAGGGGTCCACAAGAAGAAACAACTACACAAAAATGTAAATATGAAAATATAGTGTACACCATTCAATAACCACTAGGCATAAAATAACCCCAGACATGTTCATATACCATTAAAATCAATCAAATATGTTTAAAATTATATTTTTCAAAGATTGTGTCAAATTCACATTATACTTGAAATATAATTTTTTGATACTGACAATATAACTGTACTTGTATCAAGTTTCAATGAGTTAAATGGAAAAAAAAAAAGAAAGAAAAATCAGAAAAACAAAACAAACTTGCATTAACTTGGAGAATAAAGTATTTTCTCTATTTCTGAAATTTAAAAAAATTGTACAACACCTTTTAATTTCTATTTAACAGATTTAATTTTAATTCTTTTAGTGTTGTTGTCAGGCCTGGGATGCAGTGTCTGTCTAAGCATGAAAATTGGAGTGTAATATTGAAATTGGAGGGCATACAAAGAGTAATGACAAAAATAATAAAAAGAGTAAAAGATTACAGTTACCAAAAGACATTGAATGAATTAGGATTAACTACTTTACTCAAAAGAAAGAATGGTAGTTGATCTAAATTAAACTTTCAAAATGATTAATGGAATTTCTAATTATGGGAGATTTATTTTCAATATTTCTCCTTGCACTGCAAATTTACTGTCCTAGCAGATTTCAAAAATCAAGTTTATCATATTTACCAACCCTTCCGCTCAGGCAGGATATGACACAAGGTCAATTTTTAAGTGGAGTTTACCAGGTTTGAATTCAGAGTTGTGCTTCTCCTAGACTAGTTGCCTCACCAAGGCTGAAGAAACCAGTCTGCCCTACTATTTACCTATAGCTGGAGGGAGAATAATTGGATTCATACCTTTCCAAAGGGTATTAGTGCTATGTGAAATGCAATCCGTCTCGTCCAGGATTTGAACTCATATCGCCGTGTCCATTTCCTACGACGATAACCATTACAACACAGGCACCTCCAAAATCAAGTTTATGAACCAATTAGACTTTTTGCTAACAGAGTAATATATTTTGGAACAAATTGCTTAATCAGGTCAAAAATAACTATTGTGTAAAAAATTGAATTGGATAATTTTAGAAATAATGGTAAGAAAAAGACTTTAAGAGGGCAATTTTTTGAAAATATTAGATGAATTACTTAACCATATTTAATTTGTGTAGAGATATTGTATTGATAGTGTATATATTTTGTATAAAGATTGATTTTTTCAAGATTTATGTGAGATGTCCAAGGAAACATAATAAACAAATAATAATAATGATGATAATTGCTTTGCCTTTTTCATAACTCTCACTTTGAATAATTCTTATAAATTTTCAGAAACAGTTATAAAGAAAAAAATTATTTTTTAGAAACAGTTGTAAGAAAAAATTAATTTCAGAAACAGTTATAAAGAAAAAATTATTGTTTAGAAAGAGTTGTAAGAAAGAATGAATTTCAGAAACAGTTATAAAGAAAAGATTATTTTTTTCAATGACAGCAAATCATGCAAAATACCTGTCTTGGTTTCATTTCATTCAAGTATATTAGTCTAAAAGTGAACCTGGTAACATGACTGGAGTTTGAACTTGCTTACTGCGATGTTGCAGTCCAGCACTGTTTATGAGGAATGTGTTATCAAATTCTCTGGACTTGTTCTTGAGAGAAACTTGGCATTGGCTACTGTTTGGAGGAAATTTTTGCTATATTTCAGTGAAAATCATTTATTCTCCTAATTATTAGGTTTTTAATTCTATTACTGTATGTAGATTATATCCCCTGCAGAAGCTGAGAACATCTTCCTAAAAAATCTGGTGGTTAGGCTCTAGTTTTTGAGATTTGGGGAGTGTGGAGTATCCTTTCATTGCCATTACTCTCAGTTCCACTCGAAACCGAAGTGGCAGTACCTGTTATTGTCTTATCTATGGGTCAAATAGATTTGTTTAAAATAGAAATACTTGATATCACATAACTCTGTGCAAAAAATGAAAAAAACTCTTAAAAAACAAATTGCACCAAAAATGTAAATAGGAACATACAATGAATGTGATTCTCTAACCTCTTGGTAAAAAGTAACTCTAGACAAGTTGACATGCCGTCAGTCAATCCATATTTCTACTAGAAGGAAAATATTATGTGTATTTTGATGGTAATATTTATTTCTGATGGGTATTTCAGATTTTACAAGAACCAAACTGTAATGGAGAAAAGTTGATTATCTTATTGAATTTAACATTTTAATGTATTAATCTCATGTTCACTAATCAGTTTCACTAGATTTTCCATTTGATATTATATCTTAGTCCTTCAAACCTGAAGGTTCATGCTTTACTACTGAGCTACATAGTAATATTTCTGCCTCTGTGTATCCAACTGAACGCATAAGTTTATATGTTTTAAGCAAGATGGAACCATCTTCACATTAAGTGGAAACCCTCTGAAATTAGTTGATCAATTCACAAGGGTTGACATGCTGTAAAAACCAACCAACCATACCTTGGTAGCAATATCTCATCTACAAAAAGTGATGTCAACTTAGACATAGGAAAGGTATGGACTACTATTGATAGGTTCTCAAGCATATGGAAATCTGATCTCTGATAAAATAAACAGAATTCTTCCAAGCTGTAGCTGTGTCAGTACTACTGTATGGTTCCACCATATAGACTCAATTGAAACATTTGCTAAGAAAGCTTGATAGGATGCTGTGTGTTGTTTTGAACAAATCCTGGAAGCAGCACTTCACAAAACTGTAGTTGTATGGCCACTTATCGCTCATCTCACAAATATCCATGTAAGATGAACAAGATATGCTGGGCACTGTTCGAGAAGTAAAAACAAACTCATAAGCAGTGTTCTCCTATGGATTCCTACACATGGTAACACCAGTGTTAGCTGACAACAAAGACTTCATACATCAGCTTTACATGTGGACTTTAAGAGTGATAACTGATAGGGATGGTTAGTGAGAGTAGAGTTAAGAGAATCCATGCTATCTGCTTGACTTGATGATAATGTGTCCAAATATCCTTGCTTATTTAACCTCCCACATACGTACCTAATTTCTCTTAATAGTTGGGAACCAAATGCAAATCAAATCCAATTCCTGAGAAAGTCTTGTTTCATGTTTTATTATATTTTATTTGGTACATTTTTGTGTGTGAAATTAATGTAAATTTTTTTTTGTTTTTGTTTTAGCTGCTATGAGCCAATGAGAAATTCATATAATATCTGTTTTTTTTTTTTTTTTTTTTTTTTTTTTTTTTAATCATTTTCCAACACTACTTCCTACTCCACTTATGATCTGCAATGTCTCTTGAAACCTTTGTCTTCTTGACCAAAATCTTTTATTTTCTGATTTTTTAAACTTTTATTGGATAACTTTTTCACAATGAACTTCCTCATGTTAGAGTTATATAATTCCCATTGGTGTTGTGGGGGTCAGTGTTTTAACCTAAGTAAAAGCAAGGATTTTGAATGCTCATTTTCTTGGCTGACAAGTTTTTCCTCCACTTAGAAGATGGACATAATACAGTTTTCTTACTCTTACCCCCACTCTCCACCTATCTGCTCAAAGTTTAGTAATTATCAATAACCCTTATCCCTATATCACATTCTGGCCATCTTCTTATCGTGGTTTATAGGATGGTGGCCAATACACATTAATGATGATAAACATATGATTAATCTTTTTCAACCAAAAGTCACACACAAAAAAAAGAATTCAAATTGTTCCTCAAAATTAATTTATATTGTGAGTACCATAATTAGTTGTGTATAACATACACCCTCTAACTTTAGAGTTGCCCAGTTGGCTGGGGCTGTAGAATACACTGACTGCACCTCTGCAGAGGAGTAAGACCCCCCCCCCTCCAATGAGTGTCCTGGATATGACACTAAATAATCTGATGGTGAGGTTCCAGTAATGTTGGGGCTTTGGGGAGTACGGAGCATCCTTTCATTGCGATTGCTCCCAGGTTCACTCTGGCCCGGTGTGGTAGCACCTGATAGGGCCCTATCTATGGGTTAAATAGAACTAACGGCATACTTAATGCTAAACTGAACTGTTTGACTAAACTGAATAGCTTGAATAGAAATGTTTTTGAAAATTAAACCATACTTACATTTAAATTGCGTGCTTATGCTAAACTGAATTATTTAAAATAGAACTGTTTTTTTGACACTGATTTAATAATATGGAGCAGTTAAATTTAGCATTTGTTTAAATTTTTTTCAGTTCATCCTAACTAAAAATAAGAATAGTTTAGATTATGTGTTGAAGCACAAAATTTACATAGTATTTAGGATCAATGCACTGGCATGTAACCACAAAAATCCAACTAGCTAACAGAAAAAATTAGTTCTTATAGGGAGAAACAAAATTATAAACAAACTTGTATTTCAGTGGATATTTTTCTGTAATATTTTTTTTTTTTCATCATACAACGTGTGAAAGCACGTGCGATACCATGTCCTCATCAGCCGCCATCCAGGGGTGATAACACAGTTTTGGTAGCTCAAGGCGGTACTGCCACCCCTGGCACTACCAAGCAGCTTTTGCCACCGGACAAGGTATTAAGAGAATCATATATATATATATATATATATATATATATATATATATATATATGCCAGATCAATTAAATGCAGAGACTACATTGGACATTAATCTTCATTTTTAAAAAACGCGTTTACTTTCGGCGGTTGATGTTATTACGCGTTTACAGTAATCTTACATAATCACACGGGAAAGGTGGTTCCGTATGTATTACCTTCATGCTGAAAACTTTCTCGCTTTCGACCAAATCCAACTTGATGCATATTGCGCCGTGGTCTAAAGACGATTTGAGGCAACTTTTAAACTGCGGCCAGTGATTCCTATTTTTGAAAGAAACGAAATGACTGAGTGTCCTATAAAACCACGACAACCAACCTCAATAGGAATCACATTTGAATTAGTTTGAATTCAAGATAAAACTTACTTTTTGTCATCTCATCCCAAATATGGTGAAGCGTGTGACTGGGAAAAGTTAATTGTATTGTGTATAAATAACATCCCTAACTTTTGGGCTGAAAATCTGGAAAATAGTGCGTATTATACATAAATAATTACAGTAGTATATAAAAAAGAAACTCATTAACTTCAATTTGGGAGAACTATAATTTGGAATGTCTCACTCATAAAAGAGATAAAAGCATGTCTTTTTATTTTTTCTTAATAGAATGTGTTAAAATCAAGATGCCATTTTTTAAAGGTGATGGTTAAAGAACTTTCTTTGGTTCTTAGTGTTTTATTATGGAGGTGCACTTAGCATAATGGTTACTGTCGTAGAAAATGAAATCGATGACCAGAGGTCAAATACTGGATGAGGTTGTTTGCGTTCCACTTTGTGCTATTGCCCTTGGAAAAGGTGTGAATCTGTCAGTCTCCCCAGAGCTAGGGATAAATGGTAGGGTAGACTAAGTTTTTTTAGTTTTAGTTAGGCAACCTGTTTTGGAGAAGGAAAACTTTGAATTCAAACCAGCAGTACCCTTCCACTTAAGTCAACTTTGTACCACAACCTGCTCATGTAGAGAGGTTGAGTAAATACATATATATTTCATCAGTATTTATTTAAAGTTAAGATTAGAATATTATTTTCTATCTTTCTAAGATTTAATAGTTTGAAGATTAATGAACCTATCGTATTTTATATCTTTGGGAAAAGTGACAAAAGAAACTGTTCATGCGATTAAAAAAAACTCAATAAACATTGAGAAATCTATTCTAAAACTAATTGTATTTGCAAAGAAACAAGAATTACTTTATTTACTAAATGTGTTAAAAAAAAAATGAAAACTGAAGCTGTATTTACAAAGATGGAAATGAACAATGAATGAAATATTATTTTCTTTAAAATGGTCTTCATGGCATTCAACAGTTCTTCCAGTGAGGTTTTGATTGGTTTAAGCAACTCTGGAATTCTTTTTTTTCATATAGTGTGAAGTAGCACTGTTGTATTTATTTCAACATCTTCTGTACCCCCAAATCTTCCCCTTGAGATGAGTTTTGTGTTTAGAAAACAAGAAGTTGCACAAAGCTGACTGTCTATTGAGTATGGAAGGTGCTGCACTTGTATAATTCTGTGTTTCACCAAAAACTTTTCCCCAGAAAAAAATATTAAACCTTTTTTAAGTTAGCACAAACTTGTCTAGACAGTAGTGTAGGTGTCTAGTGATCATCACTTTATTATAGAGATTTTTGTTGTGTGTACATATTTACCAGCCCCTCCGCTCGGGCAGGATATGACACAAGGTCAATTTTTAAGCGGAGTTTAACAGGTTTGATTTTAGAGTTTTCCTTCTCCTAGACTAGTTGCCTCACCAAAGCTGTAGAGCCTAGTCTGCCCTACTATTTACCCATAGCTGGAGGGAGAATAATTTTTGTTGTGTGTATGTCTGTCTATGATATACATATATCTTTGATCAGTTAAAAATAGATTTATAAGCAGTTGCTTGTATATGCATATGGTGGTGGGGAAGAGTGTATGTTTTCCTTTAAATACTTATATAAATTAATAAATAAGCTTATAAGTTCATGTATGAGTATATATGAAGTTGACTGATTGATTTTAACAGCATGACAACCCATCTTGGTTTATTTCATGCCTAGAGGTTAGAGAGTCATGTTCACTGTATGCTCATATTTATATTTTTTTGTGCAGTTGTTTCTTAAGAGTTTTTTCACATTGTCTTATTGAATACAAATTTTTAAAATGAATCTATTCAATCTATAGATAGAAGACTAACAAGTGCTACCAGTCCAGGTCAGAGTGGACCTAGGAATAATGGTAATGAAAGTGTACTCTATGCTCCCTAGATCTTCAGAACAGTTGCTTCACCTTCAAATGCAGTATTGTGTCATATCTCGGACTCCTTTTTTGCGGGGGATCTTACTTCTCTGTAATCAGCCTATTCTAAGCCCTGCTGACTGTGCACATATTGGGTTTTCCCATGTTGGCCATGTATCCACTGGGCTGGAACACACTTCAGTTGGCCATGTTTACTGGTATGTGGATTGGGTCGGGTATGTTTTGGTTTGGTGGCAGTCAGTTGAGGCCACCTGACATGGGTACCAGGAAGCCAGCATTCATGTCACTAAGACTAACTCTCCTTGGCTCTCACCTACTCCAGCAGGGCTCAGTTTATTGCCTGGCACTTAAGGCTCCCTTTTTTAAGGAAATGATGACAGGTCTCAAGGTATTTTGGGCATGTGTGGGCTATGGGCTCTGCACCTGGTACCTACAATAAGAAAGTCCTTGTGCTGTACTCAATAAATTCCAGTATAATAGATTAAGTGATATGAGTATACTTACATTTATTTACCCAACTCCTCCCCCAAGAGTATGATGTGACACAAGGTCAATTTTTAAGAGGAGTATTACTGGTTCGAATTTGGTCTTACTCCTTTGCTGGGGAAATAGCATATTCTAAGCCCTGCTGACAGAGTAGATATGACATTCAGGAAAGAGCAAAATTTAAAAATATACATATTTATGAAATTTCTGAGGTTTTTAAAGATATTTAAGATATCTGAATGAACTGAATGCCATATTCCTTATGCCACACTTGATGTAAATAATTTGACAGTCTGGATGTTTTTACTGAAGTTATGAAGGTCATAATCCTATTGGACTGTGAGATGCTGAGCTCACTTGATACTCTCCAAGTGCTACTTACTGGATTTGCCTCTATGGCTTGGAGAACAACCATGGAATCCACAGTTTGAGACCTGACCTAGCCTTATTATTAAGGTTCTTACAATCCAAGCAAAATTTCTTGAATCAATTAGTTACTATACTATGATCAAGTACACCTTCACCTTTTGCACAACAAATGGTTTTGGTTGCTTCTGCAGCATTATGGCCCAATTCAGACTCATAATGAATAAGTTCCTGAATTAGATGACTTTGCATATTCATCTATACAGCTTTCAAATTACACATTGAGTGAAGCTTTGCACAAATTGTCAGCACACTAACTACCATGATACTACTAAACATGACAGGTACCTACCACAGTTTGAATTGCTTCAGTCCTTTGTTAGACACGCTGTAAACTAGTAAGTACAAAAATATTGTAAAACTTTTGCCTTATGCTTGTATCTGCTGCTTATGTGTGTATATCTTTGTGTGTACATGTGTAGCTGTTTCATTTCACTTTGACAAATTCCATTTGAACAGCTGACTGTCTTTGCCTTCACCACTTGCAGTATGTATTGCATTGGAGAAGTTTACTTGTTAGCAAAAGGCATCAGCCTTAGGTGCAGATATTTCAATATATCCTCCTGCTAGTTTATTTGATGCTTGTATTAACCCCTGCCTCCCTCAGATATTATCATCTGTCATCCTCGTACGACATCTATACATACTGTGACTCCCAACTGGAATTCTATAAAATGATAAAATGCTCTGTCTGTAGGGTTTAGAATAAGCTGACTGTATCCCCACAAAAAGGGGTGGCCTGGGTATGAGCAGCCCAGTTGGCTAGGGCAGTAGAATACGTCGACTGCAGAGGGTTAAGACCCTCCCCTCCCTCAATTAGTGTCCTGGATATGATATTAAACAATCTGAAAAAAGTAAGTATGACCATACAATGAATGTGATTCCCTGACCACTTGGCATGAAATAACCCTAGGCAGTTGACATGCCATTAAAATCAATCTATCAATCAATCCTAAAGTCGTTAAAGCAGGATTTGTAAGCTGAAGTACATGAAGGTTTAGCTTAATTGCTCCAGAAATCTAGTGACCCCTTTCTTAAACAGCTATAATTATATAGATGATATAATTATCTATCAGAAAGTTAATAATGATCTAAACCCAACTGATGATGAGGTAGCCTTGCTAGTCAATTACTAAATGTTAATGATTTTATGCACTTTGTTCTTTTTGGTTGTTTATCTACAACAACAAAGAATTCAAATGAGAAGTTTTTTTGCACTCTTTCTGCCTAACAACTTTTAATATTTATTTATTTATTTATTTTATTTATTTATTTTTTTTTTGCTTCACTCTGGCTGTGTCTGCTGGCAATTTGGGAAGATGAGGAGGAAGGTTATAAATCATTAACCCCCCTCACCCCACCCGTACCAGTTCCTTGCATGATGTACATTCCAAGATGTTTTGCATCCACCTCCTCAAAAGAGAACAGCCTTTCAACATTATTTCTTGTATTTTTGTTTTATTTTTCATCTGTGAATTACATGCACACGTGTGTACATTAGTTTATAGAAAGTATTTTGTGTATGTGTTTGTGTGTGTTTATATGTGCAAGGGAATGCGTATATATGTGTGTGTGTGTGTATGTGGGAATGCATATGGGTATATATGTGTGTATGTAAACATGTGTAATTGAGTATGCATATTTGTATTTACTGTGATTGTTAGTAAAAAGTTGTAAATCTAAACCCAAGCACCCGCCTATGTCAACTTGCTGACCCAGTGCAGATTGAAGTGACACATTCTCATCCCCAATTTTTTTTCTTTTCTTTTTTCTTTTTCATTTTTATTGCTGAGAACAAATTCAAAAGCATGACAAAACTTTTTTGTCACACTTTATATTTACTATTTTTACACCCGTGGTGCAGTAGTTACCATTGTAAGAAATGAACACGGTGACTCTAGTTCAAATCCTGGATGATGTTGTTTGTATTTTACATAACGCTAATACTGTTGGGTATTCAAAAGTATGAGTCCAACTATTCTCCCTTCAGCTATAGGCAAATAGTAAGGAAGACTGGGCTCTTTAACTTCAGTATGGCAGCCAGTCTAGGAGAAGGAAAATTCAATATTCAAACCTGGTAAAGTCTGCTTAAAAAATAGACCTTGTGTTGCATATTACTTGTGCTCAGGGGTTTGGACTCAGCTTAATTGCTTATCTCTTCCTTTTTTTCATAAACACACGCACACACATAACCCTTGGCAAAAATTACCATATCACTACATTTAGAAGATATTCATCTAGGTTCTTTTACTTCATGGCAGATAAGTAAATTAAATATGACACAGAACAATTTTTGTTTAACAGCTAAACGTTCTGACATAATGAAATATCATCATCATCATTCTCAAGATATGCTGACAGCATGGATACTCTTGACTCTCTCTTGCCATTGTTCTTGGTAAGTTATCTACATAACATCCAGTGTCTGCACAGAGCTGATTAATGTAACTTTTTGCTTGTTAGCCAATACACAAGAATGCTGTGAGCAATACTGAACAAGTCCTGGTGGCAACACCCCACAAGGCACCAATTATACGGCCACCTGCCTCCCATCACGAAAACTATCCTAGTTAGACAAACCAGACATGCAGGACACTGCTGGAGAAGCAGAGACAAGCTCATAAGTGATGTACTCCTCTGGACTCCCACATATGGCCGGGCAAAAGCAGGACGACCAGCTCGAACATACATTCAACAGCTATGTGAGGATATGGGATGTAGCCCTGAAGGCAATGAACGATAGGGAAAAGTGGCGAGAGAGGGTCAGGGATATCTGTGCTAGCAGTATGACATGATGATGATGGTGTGTCTATGTGTAGTTGTCTATTGGAGAATGTCACTTAACTGTGACCTTTATAATGATGCTCTACAAAACATGAAAGCAATGGTTTGCTCACCTGATAGTGACACTGATTTCTTTGACATTGTTGCTGGAGTCTTACAAAGAAATACATTAGCATCATTTCTATTCATTATCTGTATTATGATTATATACTATGAATGTCAGTAGATCTTATGAATAAAAAAAATGCCTAGAAGTAAACTATATCCTTCAGATACTCTTACTGATGTAGACTATGCTAATGATCTAGCACTTCATGTAAATACATCTGCTCAATGCCATTACTCCCAGGTTCACTTTGATCCAGAGTGGTTGTACCTGATATGTAAAAAAACCTCTTAAGAAATAACTTCACAAAAAATGTCAATATGAATGTACAATGAATGCGATTCTATAACCTCAAGGCATAAAATAACCTTAGACAAGTTGACATGCTGTTAAAATCAATCAGTCATTTCTCTCTCTTTGTCCTTTACCTGACATGAAATCCTGTATAATAGATAAGTTTTTTCAGGTGCTCACCTTTGTGTTTTATTGGAATGGCACTAGATAAAAGTTGCAGCATCATCATCTTTGCTAATTCATCATTGAATATCACTTTCAGTCAGTGATCCAGACTCCATGATTGCTGTATTTCTCTGTAAAATTCTTTTCTTCTGTTTAGGCATTAGTGTTGGTTTTTATTTGACTTTTCTGTAACAAAATCTAGTTTCATTCAGTTCTGTTAGGAACATTGATTCCTGTTTACACACATTTCTTTCTCCTTTAGTTGTGCATTGTCTATTTTCAAGGTATATTGTTTTAAGTTTTCCACCTGTATGTCTTTCTCTAATAACATTCTCCTTTTTTAAATCATTATCATCTGTGGGGTTGTAGAGGCACCACTGATGACTCTCTGACAATTAATGATCTTGTTCGTGAGCTGTACTCTGTGATATGGCAAAAGACAGACCTGTCCAATCCTGGATGTTATCTTCCCATCTTCTGCTGGCCTTTTCATCTTTAATTTGGCATTGTGCCTAGGAGGAGGATTTTTGCCAGGCCTAATCTTGTCACATGTCCACACCACATCATTTTTTTCTTTCATTCACAATGTTAAGCAGGCTGATGTATGACCTAAAGGCTGCAGTTATCTTTTTCTGACCTCCTCATTTGTGATGTGGTCTCTGTACAAGATGTTCAAGATCTTATGTTACTATCTCATCTCAAGAGCATCAAAGCATCTCTGAAGGTCAGCAGTAAGGAACACAGATTTACAAGTGTACGGAAATATTGAGATAAGTGTGTACATGAATTTGATTTTTGATGTCAGGGAGATGTTTTTGTCTTGCCATATGGTTTTCAGTTTTATCAACATTGCTGTTGAATTTCCAATTCTGGCCAGAAATTCTGGTTTTGATCCTTCATTTCAGATGGTTGCATCAATAGATACTTGCACCAAATCTTATGCTCAGCTACATCGTAACAACCAAAATCTTTTGCCCCACACTCACTGATCCTTGGCTAAAGTGCTGATTTACATGTCTGTCCTAGTGGTGAGTCTTAGAATACTGACTGTATCTCCTGTAGAAAGATAAGAATCCCTTTAAAAAAAATGGGGTGTCTTGGGTATGATGCTAATCTGGATCTGATGATGAGGCTCCAGTTCTGGAGATCTCAGAAGTGTAGAGTACCTCTGCCTTGCCATTATCTCCATGTCAACTCTAACTCAAAGTGGTAGTACCTGTTAGGGTCCCATCTATGGGTTGAAAAGACCTGTTCAAAAATTATTCATATTAGGACTGTATGCAAAAAAAAAAAAATTTTAAGAAGTAACTGCACATAAATGTAAATATGAATGTACAATGAATATGATTCTGTAACCTCTAGGTATAAAATAATCCTAGACAGATTGAAATGGCATAAAAATCAGTCTGTCATGATTTATATGTAAATAATCCTTTTAGAAATGACAGTGCCTATGCTTATATATATATGATTAATAAAAATTCTGTCATAAATGAGCAGGTTATTTACATCTGGATGAGCACTACTGCTTATTATGAGGGTGTAATATCTATGTTCCTTACCTATCATGTCATATATGTCTATATCAATGTGTCCTGCCTATCATGTCATATACAAATCTATATCTATGTGCTCTGCCTATCATGTCTTATATATGTGCCCTGCCTATACTCAAAATATTGCTCTTCAGTATTTGTGCTACTTCAACACCTAGAATTTTCATTTAGAGAAAGTACCTAATTCACCCCAACAATCTGTTTTACCAGACTTGCTGTGGTTACTTAAATCTTTGTGAGTGTGTGTGATTGAATTTACAGACTTACTGTGTTGCTAGTTCAAAACTTATATGAACAGCTGGGAAAAACATCACATGAAAATTTTGAAACAATTTAAAACATCTTAGAATTGATTTTCCTAATCTTAGGTTTATATAAATCTCTGATCATTCTTAGACAGCAATATAAAGGAGGTCTACTGATGTATATAAGCTTTGAACTGTTATCTAGAATTGTGTCTAAGATTGGGGGAGGGTTGTCTCTCAACTGGTAACACAAGTGTTTGTTTGTCTATTACTAATCATTGGAGAGTTCCTGTAGCATAGTGGCTAATAGTGAGTGAGTTCAAATTCCATTTCTGCTTTTATATTAATTTTCAGACTAATACCCTTGGGGAAAAGTATAAACTCCCTTATCTCTTACACTATGGGTTAAATAGTACCGCTTCTGTTGTTCTACAAGGATGGGTTTGGCATTAATAACCCATAGATATTGATATGCCATTAAACAAATAAAACCAAACTATTTACAAATGAATCAAGTTTGGCATTTAATAACCCACAAGAAGTTGATATGCCATCAAACAAAGAAACCAAATCATTTACAAATGAATCAATATTTGGAATTAAATAACCCATTAGAAGTTGATATGCCATTAAATAACCAAACCAAACCAAACATTGCCCAGTCAGCTGAGACTAGAATATACCAACTGCATCTCTGCAGAGGGGTAAGATTCCCCAACAAGTGTCATGGATATGACACTAAACAATCTGATGGTGAGGTTCCAGTAATGCTGGAACTTTGGGAAATGTGGTGTACCTTTTTATTGTCATCGCTCCCAGGTCTACTCTGGTCCGGAGTGGTAGGACTTGATAGGGTTCAGTCTTCGAGTCAAATAGAACTAAACTGTGTACTTATGCTAAACTGAATCAGTTGACATGGGACTGTTTTGACATTTAAACTGTGTACTTATGCAAAACTGAATTGTTTGAAATAGAACTGTTTGTATATGTTAAATTGAATTGTTCAAAATAGAACTGTTTTTGAAATTGAAACTGTGTACTTATGTTAAACTGAATTGTTTGAAATAGAACTGTTTATATGTATAAAAATGGATTTGGCATTAATAACCTACAATGGTTGATGTGCCAAAAAAACAAACCAAACCAAACCAAACAAATCACTTTGATTACCAAGATTCATATAGATGCAATTTTCCTCTCTTCTTTATACCATCCAGTGTGAGAAATCTCTCTTTATTTCAAATTTATACAAATTCATTTATTTTCTTCATTTATTACAGCATATTTGTTTGATAATTCACCATCATACAGCAACTAAATGATGTCAATTTAGATCTTATTAACATTTGCCCCTGGGAAGGGAATTACATGTTAGTTTTATTTCTGGGAATGTACATAAGTGTTTCATAGTTGAGATATACCTGCAAGCAGCCTCAGTTGCGAGTCTCTTGTCCCAGCACCTTTCAAGTGGACTTTCTCTCTAGAGCCACTTCTACAAATGAAAAGTACTTATAATAAGCATATTTTGTCTTGAGTGGGTTATTCAACATAGTTATGTGTATGTATGGGGTGGTTCAATGCAGGTGATCTGAGTGATCCTAAGAAAGTCCTTGACTATCACAAAAGCTGAGTGCCATGTGCAAGTCAAGTTAGTGTTGTTAGTTTATAAAAGAGATTGGATTTAATTGGTTGAGAAAAGTTGGACTTGTGTAAATGACAATTTTAATGAGAATATTATGAAAAACAATTAAAAAGAAATAACAACCTTGATGACCAATTTTTTGTGTGGTTCATATTTCAAAAACTATATTTTGAAAAGCTTTTACCAGAAGTTTTCTATCTGTTTTGATGGTGGCCCAAAATATTAGATCTACAAACTTTATCTTTGAAAAATATTTGCATTGAATTTGACTGTCTCATCTTTTAGATAGCTGGGTCTGTTTCATTTTATATGTTGTATGGAAACACCATGACATTATCATCAAGGTATGACGACAGCATAAATTACCTTGACTATCTCACCATCTGTTTTTATTGGCTATTACACTTGATAAGTTCTCTAGACGGCACCCAGTGTCCACACAGAGCTGATGAGAGTTTTTGCTGGTCAACCAATATTGGTGTGTCCTTGTGTAGGAGAACATTGAGAACATAGAACATCACTTATGAGTTTGTCCTTATTTTACAAGCAGTGCCCAGCATATATAATGTTGATCGATTGTGTGATTGTCTAAAAAAAGGATGATCCAAATAGCATGAAAGTGTGAAACGATCTTTTGTTTATATGAAGAGACAAGCTTAGTGTATTGATTATTGGAATTGATGATTCAAGTTCAAATCCTAGGTGAGGCTGTCTATGCTGTAAGTAAAGTAAAAGTAAAGTTGGCAACCTTAGTCGAGGGTCACCTGAAGGCTCCCTCTTCATCAGCTACCACACTGAGGTATAGAGGAGGGTGCTACTCCATTCCCTGGATTGCTCCACTTTACCCTTGATCCTTACCTTATAATGCTGAGTGTTAAGCAAGGTGGCATCAAGTACTATTTTTTGAGTCTTTGGTATGACTCGATCTGGGATTGAACCCAGTCTCCCAGACCATTGGCGAACATTATACTCATTAGGCCAATGGTCTGCATTGTACTTTGTGCTAATTTACTTGAGAAAGGCATTAATCCATCTGTTCTTCCACAAGTTAATAGGCCAGACTGAGTTCTTTATCCTTGGTTAGGCAACCAGTCTAGGAGAATGAAAAGTATAAATTCAAACCAGCTTTACTCCACTTACAAAATTGACCTTTCATCACATCTTGTCCATGGTGGAAGGGTTAGGTAAATACATACATAAAGTAATAAACCCAAAGATTATTCATTAATGTGTTTATACTATAGTCTCCTCATCTTGGTTGTTTTTATGTTCACAGTGTTTCAGCTATTGTACTCTCTGTCCTTTTTTAGGTGTCTGTCATAGTTGGTACTCTTCTGGGAATTTTGAACTAAACCTTTTATTTAATTCATGGGGTTAGATTGTCCTCATCCTGCTGTCCATGCTTAAAGGATATCTTGTATCAGTTAATTTTTCCGAGTAAAATTCTTCTGAGGTATTTCTCCTCTCTTCTGCTGAACTAGAAGTAGCAGCCTACAAAGCAGTATTTGTATGCCCAGTTAAAGCATTTTTGATACACCAAGTATTATTTTAAGTAAGGCTGTAGTTCTTGAGCTCTGGGGAGTGGGGAATCACCTCTTCATTGCCATTACTACCAGGTCTACTTTGATTTGTTTTAGATAGAAATACCTGATACCATATAACTGTTTGGTAACAAATAAGTATTATTATTAATAATGATATTATTATCAAATTGGAATAATTACTTGAAACCACATTGTATATAAATTATCAGTATTAAATAGTTGTATGGGTTCAAGTATTTCTATAAAATTTCAACATTAAATAACCTATGGGGAGTTGATTTGTTGTCAAACAAATAAACAAAACCAAACATTATCTCGTCTAATATTGTTGTGTAAAAATAATAAAAATGAGGCTATTAATCTTGATAATTTTGAATATATGATTAAAAACTTTAAGAATTTATTTAAAAATTTTTTGTTTAACAGTATATGATCATTGTATAGCAGTTAATGTGCCATAAAGCATTCCTAGATTGCCATAGGGCTTACAACATGGAAGCTTCTGCTGCTGCTGTGTTATTTCATAATAATTAAAACATCTGAAATGATTTAGTTTGTCTAAGTGCATGTAAATTACTTTGAAAAGTTAAATGCCTTCCTCTGACATGGATCTCAGTTACCAGTGTGCAAACGATGGAACACACATCTGGCATAGTCATGGGGCATGTCACTGATTCTGAAATCTTAAATGATTACCATCAGAAAGGTCACTCAGGTGTAAAATATATGCTCCAAAAAGTATGCATTGGAATACAGTCAAATTGTAGAAACAAAAAAAAAGATATGATGGAGACTTTCTTTAATTCATATTATCAGTTACGCATAAATAAATGCATTTTATTGTTGATACTATTTACCAACCCCTCTGCTCGGGCAGGATATGACACAAGGTCAATTTTTAAGCAGAGTTTAACAGGTTTGAATTCAGAGTTTTCCTTCTCCTAGACTAGTTACCTAACCAAGGCTGAAGAACCTAGTCTGTCCTACTATTTACCCATAGCTGGAGGGAGAATAATTGGATTCATACCTTTCCCAAGGGTATTAGTGCTATGTGAAATGCAATCAGTCTCGTCCAGGATTTGAACTCGTGTTGCCGTGTCTATTTCCTACGACGATAACGACTACACCATGGGCATTTTATTGTTGATAAGAGTTTTAGTCATCATCATCATCATCATTATCAAATTGGACTGATGGCATGGATTCCTTTGAGTCTTTCTTACAATCCATCCCTGTCAGCTATCTCTCTTGGTTGGTTCTCAAGATTGTATCCAGTGTCTGTGCAAAGTCTTTGCTGGTCAACCAAAACTGGTGTGTCTGCAGAAGAATGTCACTACTGAGTTTGTCACTGCTTCTTTAGCAGTGCCCAATGTGTCCTGTTCATCTTGGATGGTTTGTGAGATGGTGTTTTGTGAAGTGTTGCTTCCAGGATTTGTTCAAAACAGCATGCAGCATCCTTGTGTAGTTTTCATCTAGCGTTTTCTCCAATCATTTCATTGATCCTGGTGGTACAACCATACAACTCAACCAGAGTCTGGAAGAATTCCTGTTTTATTTTATCAGAGAGATCAGATTTCTATATGATCAATTAACTGTCAATAGCAATCCATTCTCTACCTATGTGTATGTTGACATTACTTTCAACAGATGAGATATTGTTACTGAGAATACTGATTACTTATAAATGACCACAGCTTTCTCTTTCCCTCTCCATTGTGTAGATGATGTAAAGCAAATACCAGCTCTTTATCTCTGGCCTGCAGAGTCAGTCCTAAAAAAAACACAATCACAACAAACTTAAATGCTGATGACAGCCTTCATCATTATCAAATCACTCTGTTAGTATGGATTTTCCTGACTCTCTCTCTCCATCTATCCCTGTCATCCATCACTCCTGGCAGGTCTTCCAAACTACATCCTGTGTCTGTGCAGAGCTGTTGTTGGGAAGTTCTTGTTGGTCGGCTAATGTGAAGAGGTTCATAAGAGAACATCACTTATGAGTTTTTCCTTGCTTCTCCAGCAGTGTCCCACATGTCTTGTTCATCTTACTTGGATGGTTTTAGTGATGGGAGATAAATGGCCATACAGCTGTTGTTTTGTGGGATCTTGCTTCCAGGATTTGTTCAATATACCTCATAGCATTCTTGTACAGTTTCCATCTAGCTTTTTCTCTATGTGTTTTGTCAGCGTCCATGTGGTGCATCCATAGAGTAGTATTGACACAATGGCTGCTTGGAAGAAATGCTGTCTTATTTTATTGGATAGATCAGACTTTCATATGATCGATAGCCTATTGGTAGCAGTCCATGTTTTTGCTAGGCAGATATGGACATCACTTATTGTAGCTGATGTGCTGCTGCCAAGGTATGTGAACTCATTCAGAGTGGAAATGACTCCTTGATTAAAATATATGCACTTTGTTTTGTTTTGTTTGCATTCATATGGAAGCCAATGTCTCCTGCTGCTTGCTGCAGGCTACGCAGTTTGGATATGTGTTTTTGCAAGAAGCACTATCATCTGCATAGTCTGCATCCATTATATTTTCTGTGGGATATTGTCTGTTTCTTGCCTTTTTTAGTGTAAAGCCATTTTCTTTTATTAGATCTATCAGTGTTTGACGTATATAGTTTGGACAGATTATATACAAATACAGTGCTAATGTATCTCCTTGCAGAACTCCAGCAACAATGTTGAAAAAATTTGTGTCTCCATCTGGTGAATGAACTTTGACTTTCATGTTTCTATAGAGCATCATTATGTTTGTAACAGTTTCTTTGGGGAGACCATAAGCTAGAAGTATTTGCTCCATCTTTCCTCTGTGTATGGAATTGAATTTCTTTTGAGAAATTTATAAAAAATAGTGTTGCCTCAAGACTTTTTGCACAAACTCCTTCAATGATTTGATAGATTATTAGAATCTGTGATGTGGATTCATTTCTCTGAAAACTGTTCTGATTTTTCCTTAGAATTTTTTCAATTTCTGGTTTGATGCGATTAAGAAGCAGAGTATTATAAACTTTAGCTGTTATAGAAGTAAAAGTTCTGTAGTTCTTGGTGATTCTAAGGTTACCCTTCTCTTAGTGATGGGAGGATGCAACCTTTTGTCCATCTCTTTATTGTATTTTCTTTATATACGGCATTGCAAAATTGAAGTAGTTAGTCATCAAATTTCCTTGTCTTTCATATTTCTGGGGTATTACATTGAGGCTTGCAGCTTTTCTGCTTTTAATTTTAGTCAGTACTACTTTGAATTCTTCTTGAGTAAACAGTCCTTATTGATATCTAGTTGGCAAGTAATAATCTTTGTGCTAGGGTTATCTGTGACTTTTGGGGAGTTTCCAAGCAGATTCTTGAAATGTTCTTTCCACTTGTGTATTTGTTCTTGGCTAGCAGCTTTTAGTTTTGGTCTCAAGGTGCTCTTCCTTTTGCTCACTTCATTTACTGATTGCCATGCTATTCATGATGGTCTATCTTTTACGGAGTTTCTTATTTTATTGATTTTACCTTGAATGTATTCTTTTTGTTCTTTTTGGTATGTGTTCTCTTTGTGCTGTCTTAAGTTTCTGCACGTTGGCATTTGTTGGGTTTCTTTTATCATATAAGGATGCTGTTTTCGCATTATCTCGTTTTTTCTAAAGTGTTTCTCATGGAACTTTATGTTTGGCTCTTGATTTGATTTGTATGCATTCTGCTACTGCTTCCATGTAGGCAGTTTTCATATTCTTCATTTGGAATATGTGTTTTTAATATCTCTTGAAAAATATTGAATTTGTTTCTTACAGTTACCATATATTTATTGCAAATATATTTGTTGGTAAGTGAGAACCAGTCATATTTTGTAGTTTTGACTGTTTCTATCTTATTTCTGCATAGACTCAGGCATACATTGCTGTGGCATTTCTGTGATTGGAAGTTACTCCTTCAAAAGAGGAGTGCACTTCACAATTCAGAGTGTTATTTATCTACTTCTCGTTTATAAGTATACAATCCATCTGCACTTTAGCATTATTTGGGTTGGTGTTGGTCCATAGTTTTCTCTCCTTTTTGGGAATTTAGTATTAAGGCAGGTTAGAGTGTGAGAAGACTGTTAAATATTCCTCATTTCTGTTTGATAAGTTGTGTAAGCAGAATTTATTAGTTTTGTCTTTGCCTATTTGAGCATTCATGTCTCCTCTGATGATTAGAATCTTGTGTTTTTGGAATGTGTCAGACAAGGAAAGATAACTTGTTGTAGGTGATGATGTCTGTTTCATCACTGGCATTGGTGAGACTGTAGGAGGAGATGATTGTTGTGCAGGGGTTGCTGTTAAATGTAGCACATATCATTCTCAGTTGTATACTCTCAATGCTATTTAGTGATTTTAGAGCATGAGGAATGACAAGTATTCCTACCCATCCTATGACAGTATTGAAGGATTTTTAAAGATTTTCAGTATGCATATTCCTAATTCCTATTTATCATACTTAACCCTTTCACTGGGACACTGGTATCTAAGTCAAATTTTGATTTTAACCCTTAAAACATTGTACTCATTGCATAATTTTGCATATCCAAAACTTTTTAAAAAATTATACATGGTTGTATGTTTTTCCTCCTTTTGTTTACAAAAATGACTGATTTCAATGAAAGCAAAGAAAAAAAGTTTTGTGCATTCATATGAGTAGAAATGCTATAAGTGGCCATTTGTAATGTGATCTACGTGCCTGATGCTCATGTTTGAGGCTTTAATATTGTCATTGCTTAGGCATATTCATAAATGTGTATATAAGTGATATTCAGCAGTCTTAAGGAAAGCATTGTTGGAAATAAATCAGAATGGAAGTGATATTCATTTGGATCACATAGAACTGACCTTTTTGAAATGAACATCATCAAAGGAACTAGATGTTGTTTGTGAAGAAAAAATATGAGTTTTGTTTGTCTTTGTCCATTAGAGGATATGAGAAACAATCTTGATGTATTGTTACTTTATTATTTGGTTTGGTAACTAGTGTAAGACTTTTGCTAAATCTTCAACTGTTTGACGTAATACGAAGTATTGATCCGCTCTTCAATATTCAGTGCTGTTCACTACTGATTCTCATCAAATTATCAAGTGAAATGGTTTCTCATCATTACTGTCCAAGTTTATTCTTACAGAAGAGGTTTGTCAATACTTTCTCTCAGCTTGACATTAAGATATAGCTCATAAAGTGCTGCCTAAGTCAGTCAAGACTAGCATTAACACTTTGTTTCAGATAAATTTGCCTGAAAAAATGACCTTTAGATGGAACTTAATGGCAGAAATAACTGACTGACAACATGTTAACTCATTTGGGGTTATTTTATGCCTAGAGGTTAGGGAATCATATGCATTATATATCTAGATTTACATTTTTTTTGCGTAGCTGTTTTTTAAGAGTTTTTTTTTTTGTTTTCTATGTACACAGTCCTATCAGACATGACTATTTTTAAACAGATCTATTTCTCCTATAGGTAGGAATCTAACTTTAGGGCAAGTGGACCTGAGAGTAATAACAATGAAGGAGTATTCTACACTCCTTAGATCTGCAAAGTTAGAGCCTCACCATCAGATGCAGTTTAGTGTCATACCTAGTACACAGCTGAAATGAGGATAAATAAAAAAGAAAAGCCTTTTCATAGTTTGAACAAAAATGTGGAATCTTATATTAGGTTTGAAACCAGTTTTTCTTCAGTTCATTTGCAACATTTGTGCATCCATTGGGCATTATTGCCCAAATGGTTCCTTCTGTCTTGTTTGTTGCAGTGAGGAGTTTTCATGGTGTTGTGGCTTATGTACAGGACTGTAATATTATAGTAAATGATTTTGAACTCCAATTGTGCTGTTACGTTCACTTTTGAACTAATACCTTTGGGAAAGATATGAACCCCGCATCCCACTAGCTGTGGGTACTACTACTGGTCTTCTACAAGGATGGCTTTGGCATTAAATAACTCATGAAGGTTGATATGCCATGAAACAAAGAAACCAAATTTTGTCTATTAGTTATCACCATTTTTTAAATATACCACCAAGTCTTTCACAAGTGTGTAATACATATAATATCCAGTACGATTATCAGGTGTCTATCAACTAACTGGTATCTTTCATTGAATATCCAGTATTTTATGTTTATGTGAGAATAGTATTCTTATTGCTTTCAAAGCCCTTCAGTGGTGCTTAAAATAGGCTGACAGTATCCCCTGCAGAAGGATAAGACTCCTCCCCTTAAAACACTAAACTGGTGAGGCTCCAATTCTTGGTATCTGGGGAATATTGAGTACTCCTTCATTGCAGTTACTCCCAGGTCCACTTTAACCAGGCATGGTTGTACCAGTTAGTGTTCCATCTATGGGTCAAATAGATCTTTTTAAAAATTATTCATATTTGATAGGACTATGTGCAAAAAAATCTCTTAAGAAACAACTACATTAAAAATATAAATATGAATGTACAATGAAGACAATTCCCTAACTTTTAGGCATCAAATAACCCTAGATAAGTTGACATGCATTTAAAATCAATCATTCTTTTTGTTTTATTGTATCTTTGTAATTATCAATGCTTTACTTTCTCTAGTAGATAAGCTGTTTCACTACTTGACACATGGGTTGGACTCGCAGTTTATAGAAAATGAGTTTTTTATTTACTAGGATATATTCTGTAAGATGTTGAAGTAATGTAATTTTTTTTATTCATCCCTCAGAAAATTGCTTCATTTATTGCATTTGAAAACAAATTGAAAATTTCAATGGAAGAGTTCATTTTAATAGATCTAATGAAAATCACTGTAGTCAGTCAGTCAGTCTTTGTTGTCTGTATGTTTGTGTTTACAAGATGAGTCAGAAAGTCTAATAGACTCCACTCAGTTTGTTTATAGGATGAAAACTTGGAAAGAATTAAAAATTGTCTCTATTTAAAGTTCTGGTATAGCTTTATATGAGAATTTAGGTATTAAATGAAGGGTAGTAGTCTTGCTGACTGTTTCTAATATTTGCAATAATGATAAAGTTTTTATTGATTCTCCATCTTAGTCCTTACTTGGTAAATTATTTTATATATGAATTCACATAAAACCAGAGAGCTGTAAATATTCATTTTGAACTTTTTACCTCCTGCACAACAGAAAAACAGCATTTCATTCTCAGTACATAAAACTGAAAGATTAATACAATTCAAATATTGATATTATGTACAAAGTTTTAAGCAAATCACATATTTTAGTCTTGCCTAGTTAGCTGGTCTTAGAATATGTTGACTTTACCCCTACAGAGAGATAAGTTCCCTTCCCCCAAAAAGGGTGTCCTGGGTGCAACACTAAACTGCATATGATGGTGAGGCTCCAATTTTGATGATCTGAGGAATGAGGAATACTCCTTCATTGCCTTTACTCCTAGGTCCACACTAACCTAAATTAGCAGTACCTGTTAGGATCCCATCTATGAGACAAATAAATCTGTTTAATAATTATTCACATTTGATTTGATAGGACTATGCACAAAAAACCTCTTGAGAAACAACTACAGAAAAAATGTAAATATGAATGTACAATGAATATTTTCCCTAACCTCTAGACATAAAATACCCCTAGACGGTTTGAAATTTCATTAAGATCAATCAATCAGAATCTTGTTGACTATTTTGTTGTTGATAGATTGTTTTTGGTTGATTTGAAACCTGAAATTGTCTTTTGAATTATGGCAGTATTTGTAAGAGTTAAGTGTGCAAAAATCAGTGCATCATTTATTCAAGGAAGTCAATTTAAATAATTCTGTTGGTTAAAAATTGAGACCTGCTCTATTTTTTGACAGCATTGCCACTAGGCTATTAATTTATTCATATGTTTATGATATTCTTACATTATTGAGGAGCACTTTGTGTAACAGTTATCATTGTCGGAAATGGAATTGGTGATGAGTTCAAATTCTGGATGAGGCTGTTTGTGTTTCATGTTTTACTTATGCTCTTGTAAAAGGCACGAATCCAGCTCTTCTATCCCCCCACCAGATATAGGTAAATAGTAGGGAAAACTGTACACTTTAACCCTTGTATAGCAACCAGTCTAAGAGAAGGAAAACTTTTCAGACCAGGTTTACTCTGCTTAAAAATTGAACTTGTGTCACATCCTGCTATGATGGAGAGTTGGAGTAAATATATAGAACATTTTTATATTTTATAGCAAAATGTATTCATTTATTGCTTCCTTCAGTTTTTGTTTCTTGTTTTCTTTTTTTAGTTAAAATGATATTCATTTCCTTATCCTATTACTTTTTACTAAATATTAAAAAAAAGATGAAAATTTCAAGAACATCTTTCATGTTTGTTATTCAAGATTATGTTTGCTAATATATCTGTTGAACTGTTTAAGAGCATTTTGATTCATTGCCAGGAAGAACCAGAAGAATTTCCACTTATATTTGTTACTAAATATTGGGCTTGATCTTCTGTAATTAATCTGTTAGAAATGGTACTCGTTGATTAGTGTCTCTCAATTGGCTTAGTATATGTGTTGTCGTCATTGTTACTTAGAAACATTGGTGATAGTTTGATCATGAGAATTTGAGATCTACCTGCTGTACCTCTTTTTCTCAATTTTAATTAACATGGAAATCATAAAAACAAAAAAAAAAAAAATAGATATATTTCACATACTTTTATTTGGAAAAATAAAGATATCATATAAGAATTAACTGTAAATGGTTGTATGAATTAAACATTACTCTGGCTTATAATGATTTTATGTGTGGTTATCAAGGCTTTCTTGACATTTTGGACTCCATGATTGATTGGTTGGGAGAATTAAGCCATTACCTGAATCATCATCATCATCAAGGAATGCTGACAGCATTGATTCTCTTGACTCTCTCTTGGCACCCATCTCTATCGACAAGTCATCTACACGGTACCCAGTGTCCACACAGAACTGATTAATGTAAGTTTTTGCTGGTCAGCCAACACTGGCCTGTAGATGTGTAGGAGTCCAGAAGAGAACATAGTTTATGAGTTCATCCTTACTTCTCCTGTGGTATCCAGCATTTCTTGCTTGTCTTACTTGGAGGGTTTGTAAGATGGGAGGTAAGTGGCTGTATAGTTGCTGTTTGTAGGGTGCTGCTTCCAGGATTTGTTCAAAATAATGTGCAGCATCCTTGAGTAGTTTCTATCTAGTTTTGTTCTTAAGGCATTTTGTTAATGTCCAAGTGGTGCCACCATACTATAGTACTGACATTACTACAGCTTGGAAGAATTCCTTTTTAAGTGAGTAAAAATATACAACATTTTTACATTTTATAGAGAAAAATGTTTATCTATTTCTTCCTTGAGTGGCAAGAGAGGGTCAGGGATATCCGTGCTGCCAGCACGATATGATGATGATGATGATTTCTTCCTTCCTTTTTTTTCTTGTTTTTTTTTTTTTGGTTAAAATGATATTCATTTCCTTATTCTATTACTCTTTACTATTTAATTTGATAAGCAATTAACTTTAATAAACAATTTTAATCTTATCATAGGGAGGAGCAGGTTATCTGTATAGAAAAAATAAACAAGCAAAGTTCAATATCCAGAGATGGTTATTTTGTTTACTTCATCTGACTTCTTGAGAAAGGGATAAAACCACTTCTCCTAGCTATGGATAAAATAACAGGGTAGATTGAATTCTTTAGTCTAGTGGTGGGCAAATCTGCATTCAAAACTAAGGAGAATATAACAGGAAAGCACAACACTATTTCTCTCAAGTACAATCATGGTAATATACAGTTAATTGATAAAGGAAGCTGACAAGGGCCATCATCATATAGGTCTTGGAAGGGACATCTCACTTTTCATTCCAATATTTTCTTATATGTAATGTTTACTCAGCTTAGCTTTTTAACACAAGTCCAAATAGTGGGAAACTTGGATAGAAAGATATTGTGTTGTACGGATCTTTTAAGTGGAAAGAGCCTACCTTGAAAATCAGCATCTAAAATTCTATCTTTCACCTAATACTGATGATTGATTTAATGTTTGTTTTTAAAGACATGTCAACTTGTCTAGAATTATTTTATACCTCGAAAATTGTATTCATTGTATTATATTTTTTGTATAGTTTTTTCTTAAGAGTTTTTTTTGTGCATGATCCTATCAAATATGAATAATTTGTAAATAGATCTAATTGATTTATAAATGATACCCTAACAGGTACTAACAATCCAGGTCAGAATGGACCTGGGAGTAACGGCAATGAAGGAGTACTCCACTCTCCCCAGGTTTCTGGAACTGGAGCACCATCAGATGCAGTTTAGTGTCATTTCTGGGACATTTTGTTTTTTGCTGGGTGGGAAGTTCTTACCCCTCTGCAGGGTAAGCATATTCTAAGCCCTGCTGACAAGATGATATTACTGATGAGGATGGGAAGTGTGCAGTTATATTGGCTCCTAAGCATGACATTTGTTTGATGGCTCTGTCTAATTAGACAATGAGTGTGCCAATTGAGGACTCATTTGGATATGGTAGTGTTGGCTGTCATTGAACAAGCTGATTCATAAGTGACAATCTCTGGAACATCTGCTACACAGGAAGACTAATTGCTGTGGATAGATGATTGCTGTTACAAATTGTCTTTCTTTTCTCTCCGCTCATTATCAAGATCTTTTTTCATCAATGCATATATACAGTATTGGGGGAAAAAATTGAACCATTTCTCATTATTGTCATGAATTTGACTGAAACAATTGATGGTTTAGACACACATAGGAAATAATTGTTTTCTTTGTGTATTGTTGTCAAATTTTTTTTTAGTTTTAGTGGAAAGTCATAATTGTCTAAACAGAAAAATCCCAGAAATACTAAAAAAATAGGAAATTTCTTTGAACTTTCTTTTTCATTGATTTGATATCCTAATATTTGGGGAGTCCCTGTGGCATAGTGGCTAACGTGCTGGATTGCAACATTTTAGTAAGCAAGTTTGAACTCTGTTCATGCTATTACATTCACTTTCAGATTAATACCCCGAGGAAAGGCATGAACTCTTTTATCCCCTTAGCTTTGAGTTAAATAGTACCACTACTGTTCTTCTACAAGTATGACTTTAGTATTAAGTAACCCATGAAAATAGCTATTAAACAAAGAAACCTAAACTGAACAGAAACCAAACCAATATCCTAATTTATAATTAGTCCTTTGCTTATGACTAGTAAGCAAGCTATTGTCTGAGTTTGAAAAAGTTCAAAATAATCACTTCCTATATGTGTCTAAGCCATTGAAGTTTCATTAAAATTTGTTACAATAATAAAAAATGGTTGAGGATTTTCACTATCTGTTTCTTTTTTGTCCAATAGTGTATATATATATGTGTGTGAGTGTTTTCACATAATGTGTAGAGAAGAATTGAGAAAGAGCTGAAGTAAAAGAAAAGATCTTATTGAATGTCTATTTACTCTATCATCATTGACCAAATATTAAAGGAAGAATCAAAATAAATCTTCTAGGAACTCTCCACTCAGATTTCTAACCAATTGATCAAATTTAATAAACTTTCTTACTATTACTGAACAAAAAAAAAACACTTTTTAATCCAACTTTTGTATTTCCTACAAGTTTAAATAAATAGAAAACATGAATGACATGGATGTGATTGGTGGCTGGGGTATGCATGATTGACTGATTGATTTTAACAGCATATCAACTTGTCTCGGGCTATTTTATGTCTAGAGGTTAGGGAATTCTGTTCATTGTATATTCATATTTTCATTTTTTGTATAGTTCTTTTTTTTTTAGTTTTTTTTGCACATGGTCCTATTGAATATGAATAATTTGCAAGCAGATCTATAAAATAACCCTGGACAGGTTGGCATGCCATTAAAATTAATCTTTCAATCAATCAATCAGTACATTCCTTGCAGCCACACTTAACAAAAATAACTCATTTATTGACAACCTTGAATTGTGCCTGGATAGTTATGCCCATGCAGTGAGTAAGCATATAGATGCCCTATCATGTTTTGTAGCTGTTGTTATTCAGGTGAAAGGAGGAGCTACATTAGGTAGCTGTTTCTAATTTTTGGGTCTTCAGTTTACAAATATTGATGAAAGCTATCATTTTCTTGCTTACTCAAGCAGACAATGCAAATGGAGACATTGTTCTGATATTAGTAGCTTTTGGTTTTCTTATTGTCAGAGCCAATGAGACTCTAATTGCCTGGATATTAAGTAAGAAGCCAAACAGATGGTAAAAAGCAGTTAATTATTTGGAATTAATTTCCCACTGATGAGATAAATGTCCCCTGGCTAATATCTATCTTCTGTTTTTTGTTATTCTTAATTACTTTGATAAATGTTTATATGACATTGAAAAGCAACAAACAAGATAAATAAAATCTTTCCGGTCTCCTTCTCTGACTATCATTGTATCTATCTTCATCTCTCTATGCTAAACTGTTCATATTCATATCTTTTCTTATCTCTATCAGATAATCCATCTTAAAAACTATCTTCTTCAATATCTCTGCTTAAATTACTGACTTTGAATTTTATTCCTTAAAGCCTTTGACATTTTCTCTCTTTTTTTGTTATCTTTCTCATTTTGTTCTTCTCCACCTCAGTACATCTATTCTTGTCTATATTATCCATTAATTTTGGAGGCCCTTGTAGTATAATGAACATCAATGTAGGAAATGGATGTAGCAACCTGAGTTCAAATCCTGGATGAGACCGTTTGCATTTCACATTGTGCTGATACCTTTGGGAAAAGTATGCATCTAACTGTTCTTCCACCTATGGGTAAATAATCAGGTAGACTAAGCTCTTTAACATTGATGTGGCAACTCGTCTAGAAGGAAAACTGAATTCAAACCTTTTAAACATTGCATAAGATTATGACCTTGGGTCATATCTTGCTCATGTGGAGGGGCTGGGTAAATACATGCTCTGCTTTAAAGTTGACCTTGTGTCACACCCTGCTTGTGTGAAGTGGTTGATCTAAGTTCAAATTCTGGATAAGGCTGTTTGCATCTTACCTTGTGTTAATGCTTATAGGAAAGCCATGAATTTATCTGTTCTCTCTTCAGCTATGGATAAATGGTAAGGCAGATTAAGTTCTTTAGTCCCAGTTAGGCAACCAGAGAAGAAAACTCTGAATTCAAACCAGCTGTACTCCATTCAGAAATTGACCTTGTTTCAGGGTGTTAAATCTGGGCTTCTGGTGAGCCACTCATGCTGACCATGATGACCTATCCATCTCCAATGGAAGTGGGCATTCAACCATTCATGAACAACAATAACAAAATATGAAGGAGTGCCATTTTGAGTAAAAATCAGAGCTTTCATTATTCTTTCTAGTACTGGTAATTGGCCAGATTTCATCTTGCACCATGATGAGAGATACCTTTTGGCATGAATGGTATCATAAAGGAAAGAAAAGACTCACAATAGGGAGTTACTTTTCAATCACCCTGTGTGTATATATATATATATATATATAATTTTTTATATGTAAGTAACTATAGTTGTATGTTGATATATTTCTCTCATAATTTTCTAAAAAATTTGTTCAATTATTATTATTCTGTTGAATTTCCATGTGTACGGTTCATCTATCTATCTATCTATCTAGAGCATCAATCCTTACCATCAATGCTAGAATCCATCAGAATCAAATTTTTTTATTAAGATAACTGCCACACTATATTTTTTTCTACATCATTGCCTGTGCCTCAATTACTTTTGGCATTCAGAGAATTTAAATCTGAAGTTCAAATTCTTACTTCTGTATGACACTAATTTGAGTTCACATTCTATCTGCATTTGTTTACTCCCTTTCATTTCCTCCTCTCTGAATACCCATAACCTCTTTGTTTTATCAAAATCTATTATACTTTAGTTATGCAAAATACTATCTTATTATTTGCTGATATAATGAGTCAAAAGTGATTCTTCACCTGCAATTAAAATTAGAAACAATAAGGACATTTGAAAATCTTTTTAGCCTTCTTATTTGTTTTCTATGTAAGCATTTAATATAGAGATAGTCTGACACATGTAAAATAATGGTACATCATTCCAACTTATGTAAAAACATTTATATATTTAAAAATATCAGCTGGCGGAGTCCCCATGGCATCATGGCTAAAGTGCTGGACTGCGACCTTGGAGTAAGCAAATTCAAATTCCTGTTATGCTAAGTATGAATCCCTTTATCTCCCCAACTATGGTTTAAATAATATCATTGCTGTTATTCTACAAGAATGACTTTGGCATTAAATAGCCCACAAAGTTTGATATGCCATTAAACAAAGAAACCAAACCGAACAAGAATATTAGTGTGAGTTAAAAGTTTTGCTATACTTTGGTAATATGAGGCATAAATTGGCAGCTCCATATGCTTTTCCCAAGGTCATGAAGATGACACTAGACTACAATGTCAGACTCGCCCGATACTCTCAGAGTGCTACTTGCCATTTTGCCTTGGAGCACAGCCTCAGAATACATGGTCTACTTCACCTCTCCTGATCATTGAGATTCATGCAACTTGACCAAAATATCTTCGATCATCTGGTTACTGTACAGTGATGAATTGCACCTTCACTTTTAGAACAAGAAATGTTTTTGCTTATTTCCATGGTGTTATAGCCCAATCGAAACAGTAAAACGTAAGTTTCTGAATTAGACTATGTTGCACATTCATCTGTGTGGCTTTCAAATCACACATGAAATGAAACAATACACAATGTATCATCTAACTACCATGATACTATCAACTACAGTTGGTATCTCTTATGGCTTGAACTTGTGTGGTTTCTTTGTTTAATTGCATATTAACTTTCATGGGTCATTTAATACCAAAGCCATTCTTCTAGAAAAAACAGCACTAATTTAACCCATAGCTGAGGGGGATAGAGCTTCTATATCTTTCCTAAGGGTATTAACCCAAAAGTGAACAAAATTGTGAGACTGGAATTCAAACTCACTTCATTACTGCATGTTAGACACAACACCATGGGGACTCTTCACCTGAACTGTTTCAGTCACATGTTATGTACACACTGCAAACTAGGATGTTACCAAAATATTGCAAAACTTTTGACTCATCTTTGTACAAGAGAAAAGAAACTTAAAGAATTATGATTTCCCTATTTCCGAATTTCTAAAGTTGACATGGAAAACCTAAATTTCTATTAACTTCACCAACAATGAAATCTGTTTTCTTTTTGTCATTCTTTTCTGTTTTGAGTTACCTTCTGCTCAACAATTTGTGATTCTTTCTTTGTTGTGAAAGCAATAGATGATTATTTGCAGTTCAATTTTCCAAAGGTTTTGTATTTAATTGATTTAATGTTATTGAAGATTCCCCTGCTACACACACATACACCATATTGATGGAATGCAGAAATCTTGTACATACTCAAAGAGGTTTCTACAACATAAAAAAAACATGTAACAATTATTTGTAACAACTGATCCTTATAACAAAATCAACTTCCTGAAAAAATCAGCCTCCAATAAAGGATATAGGTCCATAAACCTCACCCACAAAAAGATACCCACATACACTCAATATCCAAACCTTCAACAGAAACACTATCCGACTCTTACAAATATATCCAATTACCAACAGAAGCAAAACTTAGAATAATACCTATACAAATTACAACCATATCCAACAAAAAAGGAATAAAACAAAATAAAATAAAATAGCCCAAGGGTTGACATGTGGTAAAATCCAACCAACTAAACAACTCCTACACACATTAAGATCATTTCTGAACAAGCACAAGTTTCTGGCATTACTTTCTACAAAAGACCAAATTTAACTCTAGCTCAATGATTATGTACATAAAAACTAACCTCATAACTTTTAATAGTTCAATAGGTTTTTTGTAATAGACAACACATGAAATTTCAGTATAAGATGGTTTGGTTTGTGTAGGTTATTTAATGTCAAAGCCATTCACCTAGAAGAACAGTAGTGGTACTATTTAACTCATAGCTGGGGGGATAAGGGGGTTCATACCTTTCCCAAGGGTATTTGCCCGAAAGTGAACGTAATAGCGTGATTGGATTACGAACTTGGTTACTACAATTCCGCAGTCCATCGCTTTAACCATTACACCATGAGAACCCTGCCTCAGTATAAGATGAGTGAGTCTCCATGGCATAGTAGCTAAAATGCAGTAAGTGAGTTTGAACTCTAGTTGCACTTTCAGACTAATTCCCTTGAGAAAGGTATGAAACCTGTTATCCTCCCAGCTATGGGTTAAATAGTACCACTACTGTTCTTCTACAAGGGTGGCTTTGGCATTAAATAACCCACAAAGTTGATATGCCATTAAACTGAGAAACCAAACCAAACCAATCAGTTTAAGACACAAGAAAAAGATACATAGAGTGAGTTCTAGTGAGTATGGAGAGTGCTTCATGTGCGCAATCCTGCTGTTCAAAAATTATTAGGACTGGCTCTGGGATTTTGTTCAAATTGACACCAACTCATATAGACAGCAGTCTAGATGTCTAGACACCATCACTTTATTATATATATATAGTTAAGGTAAGTTGGCCAATCATTGTTGAGGGCGACCCAAAGGCTCCTTTTTCAATAGCTATGACATCGAGGTGTAGGGGAGGGTGCTACACTTTTTCCTTGATTGTTCCACCTACTCTTGATCCATACCTTATAATTTTGAGTGTTAAGCAAGGAAGTATCAAGTACTATTTTTTTGAGTCTTTGGTGTGACTTGACCTGGGATTCAACCCTGGTCTCACAGACCATTGGCAAACACTCTCACCATTATGCCAATGTATGTATATATATATATATGTAAACGTTCCACCCTCTCCCCCACCACGTTATCTCTGTCTTCTAACCATTCCTTCTTACGCCGGCCGGTGATCAACTAGTGGTTCGAGGGGGTAACGCACATTTCTTTACCTACACAAGAATACGATCGAGGGAACGGAGAAAATAGAAAGACAAACAAACAAACACGAACAAAGCTTGGGGTTAACCAAGAGCAGAGGAAGGTATGCAACACTACATGCATGTGCAGACTATCGCTAGCGTGGGTTACTAGTGAAAATTCCACAAGCAACTCGAATGCAGACATCTTGAGACTCTTCTTCACTGGACCCTATCTTGTCTCCTACTGTCTCTGGAGTCTGGTGTTGACTGCCCCTCCGTGGTTCCACACCAACTCTCTGCTGCTTGCCTCTCTGCTGTCCAGCCGCAACTGCCTTCTGCTGGGTCGCGTCGTCAACTCTCATTTGCGTCCCCTTACCACTTCCAGATACGGCGAGATTTCATGTCCAAGAATCCTTTGTCTGGTTTCGCGCCAAAACAGACTCGTCTGCCTTGGCGGCCCACCCACATAGTGCTACACATATATATATATATATACACAACAACCCTCCATATGAGCAGGATGCAAAACAAGGTCAATTCTTAAGTGGACTTTAACAGGTTTAAATTCAGAGTTTTCCTTCTCCTAGACCAGTTGTCACACCAATGTTAAAGAGCCCTGTCAGCCCTACTATTTGCCCATAGTTGGAGTGAGAATTGTTGAAGTTTCCCAAAGGTATTCAGAATATTTGAAATGCAAACTGCCATGTCTTGGATTTGAACTTGGTTCACTATGTCCATTTCATACGACAGTAACCATTACACCATGAACACCTCCAGTTTTAATTTTTTAAAATTTAAATATTAAGTTTTAATAGTTTTTTATAACATTTTGGATATCATTGTCTTTCTGCAATTTCTCTTTCTGAACTCATATCCCAACCTGTCAGTGGGGCTTAGAATATGCTGAGTTTATACCCTGCAGTGGATAAGACCCTCCCACCAAAGAAAGAGGTATTGTGCATATGACACTAAACTGCATCTGATGGTGAGGCTCCCATTCTGGAGATCTGGGGAGAATTGAGTACTCTTTCATTGCCATTAATCTCAGGTCCACTCTGACTTGGAGTGGTAGGTAGTACCTGTTAGATTCTTATCTATTGGTCAAAACTTATTTATATTTGATAAGACTGCGTTAAAAAAAAAATTAACAAAAATGTAAATATAAACATGCAATGTACACAATTCCCTAACCTCTTGGCACAAAATACCTTAAATGGGTTGGCTGCCCATTAAAATCAATCAATTATTTAATCATAGTCACAGATGGTAGCTGATGGAAATGAACCAAAAATGACAATGTTGCTATATAATTGTGCTATGATTGACTTTAACTGTCATTTATTTGAAAAGTGAGTAAAAATATATAAAAATCAGTAGTAAATATTCCTACTTTATTTGAGAAAGCAGTAAGTTCAATTTTTACTCATTTTTTTAATGAATGAAGACATATGGGATTTGATTCCTACTGAATAACAGTGCTACAAAGAAACAATTATAAATGTTATTTTTTAATATCAAAAATTAAATTAATACATAATATAATTATCATTATATTACTCTTTGCAAGTTTTTCACACCAACAATAACTGATGGTCTTTTAATGGAGCCTGAGTGACTAATACCTTTGGGAAAGGTATGAACCCTCTCATGCCCCAGCTATGGGTTAAATAGTACCTCAGATCTTCAGGACTTCTTAGTATAAACGATGACCTCAACAATGTTGTAGTTTGGATGATCTTGGCTCATTCTTTGATTTCTAACTCCTCCAGCTCCCTTTATTTCTATTATCATTATTATGATTAATTATATTCATTGCATGTAAATTATTATTATTCATTATATTATATCTACATGTATATTTATTATGTATGTTATTAATATTATCATAATATACATACTTGTGCTGCAAAAAGACAATTATAAATGTTGGTTTCTATTATCATATATATGTATGTGCCTGATGTACTAGACAAAGACAGACTGATAAACATAAAAAATGCATAAGTATTGTAAGAGGAAGATAGTATTTAGCATTCAGATGAAAAAGTTGCCACTGGATGTGTCGAGGAGAGATTTCTGGTCAGTGAAACAGTCCTCCCTCTGCCATTTGTCTTGTCCGCATAAAACCTTTATCTGCTTTTAATAACTGACATTTCCTTCCCATCTATCTTTGTGTCGAGAACACCAATAATAGCAATGACAATCAACCAAGAATTCTTAATGAAGTCATTAAATGGGAATTTGTCCCAGAAGGTAGCTAGAAAACCATCTGCCAAAGACAGCATTTCCTTTATGAAGGAAAAAAAAAAAACTATTCTGAATGAATAATTCTCATCAAAAATGCTCTCTCTCACGTTACAACTATTTTTGTTTCTTGTTACCAATATTTAAAAATGATATATTGTGATAAAATCAGCTGACTGTTTGGTTGGTAAATAAACACTATTGAATGTAGGGGAACTTCCTGAGGATTAACTTTTATATAAGATAAAGATGAAATGTCATTTACCAATTCGAAATTCATACTCTACTCAAATATATAGGAAAGTGAAGGTAAATGAAAAGATAATGAAAATAAATTTTGAACTCTAATTACATTACTCAGTTTTGAAATAGAATTAACACTGATGGAAATAGAATGTTTAAAACTTTCTTATTTTTTAATTTCATTTAACAAATATAAAATTTAATTTAGATAATATTCAGAAGATACATCGCATATTCAAATGCCTTGATGAGGATTTAATGTTTAAAAAACCAAAATGTTTACTATTGACAAATAATTGAAACTATTAATAAATCATCCTCTGAAGATGTTGTGTATTTTTGTATTTATATATATATATATATTCAATTTTGGGTGTTTAGAAGTGTTAAGGAAGTTTCAGGAATAGTGTGCCAAGTGTGTTCAATTTCAGTATACATTTGCCATAAATATGTACATATTGTGATGTTATATTCTACTTTGACCTGAAGAGATTGATATCTCGCTCATTGTCCTCTGTAGAAGGCTGTTACGTAGAATGTGTATCACCGAGGGCAGTCTGGCACTTGACACTCTACAAAATAAATCCTGGTCAAGACTCCTATTTCAGGCGTATGATAAACAGACAAATAATGTGGAGGCTAGTTCAGGGCCAGAATGACCTCAGACATTGGTAAAGGGGTGCCAATTCACTTTCACATACACCACCAAGTCCTTTGTCTTCCTCCACCCTCAGATCACGGAAGAACGAACTTCTAGGTTAGATAATATTAACTGTAGACAGATTTCCAAAATCCTCTTGTAATGTTAAAGGAGGCAATAAGATGTTAGCAAGAATTAATGAAAGCGGTACGAGGCTGAGACATGATACATGCAAAAGAAGTCAAATCGACAGAGGAAAGAACACAACCAAAAGATTTCAACACAAGGGTGCATTTAAAATATAACAAAATTTTAATATGTGATGATAAAACAAATAATGATGAGATTTAAGAAACAGTTCCTTTTTCTTTTCTCCTTTCTTTTTAAGATACCAGCAATGTTAAGCCAACAGGAAAACATCAAACAAAAATGTCTCTCAACAGTCCTTTTTCTTCTTTCTTTTTTTTCTTTCTTTCTTTTTATCTTACTTGAGTAAAAGTATCTAAGCTGCTGGACTGAGGCATGTAGTAATGTTCATTTAATAAATTTAACTATTGATGGAACAGAACCTTTACAGTTTCTCTCTTTTTTTCTAATACATATAACTTTCCAATACTTAAGAATTGTAGAAGGAAAGGGTTTGAGTTGCACTTATCTTTGATGGGTTTTCAATTTTCAGATTTCTTTCTCTCCTTTTTACGGGTGAGTGACCACCCCTTCATTCAGTGTGTTGTTCTAAGGCTGGCTTCTGTCCAAACTGAAGATCTTCCTTCAAATTTCTCTAACAGGTGCTTTTTTTGGAGCAAAGAGCTTGTTGACCAATCATCAGACTTTCTTCTTCCACCACCTTGCTGAGTCAAGCCACTGGATTGACCTTGACTTCTTTCATTCAACAGACTAAAGGGTATAGGGTGCAGATAGCTTGCCCTTTCTCTCCCCTACCACTTTAACAGTTTTTTTCTTAATGCCTTTTGATTCAAATAAAGAGGGGTAAGGGTATTGACCTCCCTTTCACTCTCTCTTTATAGCATACCATGTTACAATATGAAGCACTTTTAGTGCTATAGTTATTTTCATAGGAAATGAAATTAGTGACCTGAGTTCAAGTCCTGGATGAGGCTGTGTGTGTTTCACTTTGTGCTTATTCCCTTGGGAAAGGCATGAATCCATCAATTCTACTCCAGTTATGAGTAAATAGTCAGACAGACTTGGTTCTTTAACTTAGTTAGGGCAACCAGTTTAAGAGAAGTAAAACTCTAAATTCACACCAGCTGTACTCTTAAAGATTGACCTGGTGTAGCATCCCATCCAAAGTGAAGGGGTTGAGTAAATACATGTATATACCCTTCTTGATCTGACCAAGGACTTTTTAGTAACTCTTTGTGTATATATATATATATATATATATATATATATATATATATATATGTCTTAGTAAGTTCATAACTTAATTATTTATGCATACAATCTCGTTCCTTTTCAAGGCACTTAATTCAGTAGTGAAAACTAATCATATAAATTGAAAAGTTTACAATGAAAATTTCATATCAAAATTTATCTAATAACTATATATCTTTAAGATGCTGATTTGAGTGTTTGCCAATGGTCCGGGAGACCAGGGTTCAATCCTCGGTTGCGTTATACCAAAGACTCAAAAAAATGATACTCGATACCTCCTTGTTTAACACTCAGCATTATAAAGCATGGATCAAGGTTAAGTGGAGCAATCCAGGGAAAGGAGTTTTGCCCTCAGTGTATAGCTATTGAAAAAGAAGTGTTTGGGTCACTCTCGACTCTGGTTGACAAAGTGAGCTATATATATATATATATATATATATATACAAATGACTAAAGTTGCATGACTTGTATCTTTTGCTCATAATTCTTTTTTTTCCTCTACTCACTTTCACTCTTTCTTAACTGTTAAAAAGCTTATACTCCTCCTATTTTTTCATAATGTGTCTTGGGTATGACATTAAACTGCATTTGATGATGAGGCTTCAGTTCTAGAGATCTGGGGAGTGTGGCATACCCTTTCATTGACCTTACTTCCAAGTTCTCTCTGACTCAGAGTGTTATTACCTATTAGTCAAATAGATCTGTTTAAATATTATTCATATCTTATAGGACCATGTGCAAAAAAATCCTCTTAAGAAACAACTACACAAAAAATATAAATATAAATGTACAATGAATGCAATTCCCTAACCTCTGGGCCTAAAATAAATTATTCAAGTTAGATGAACCAGACATGCAGGACACTGCTGGAGAAACAGGGATGAACTCATAAGTGATGTACTCTTATGGACCCCCACACATGGCCGAGCAAAAGCAGGACGACCAGCACAAACATACATTCAACAACTATGTGAGGATACGGGATGTAGTCCAGAAGACCTGCCAGAGGCGATGAACGATAAGGAAAAGTGGCGAGAGAGGGTCAGGGATATCCATGCTACCAGCACGACATGATGATGATGATGATGATGACATGATATCCAGTTAAAATCAATTATTTTCTGTTGTAAGTAAAGTTGGCGACCTTCGTCGAGGGTGACCCGAAGGCTCCTTTTTCAATAGCTACTACACTGAGATATAAGGGTGGGCACTACTCCATTCCTTGGATTGCTCCACTTTACTCTTGATCCTTGCCTTATAATGCTGAGTGTTAACCAAGGTAGTAACAAGTACAATTTTTTTTAGTCTTTAGTATGACTTGATCTGGGATTGAACCCCGGTCTCCAGGACCATTGACTAGTAATTAGAATTGATTTGGTACAGAACCACATCTAATGTATTCAGCATTGAATTCATTAGAAGCGTATTTTTTGTAAATATGAACTCAATAACCAGAAAAATAGACATCAATACATCAGGGAAACAAAATTTAAAATTTTGTCTTGACTAACATCACTGTCTTCTGAGTTCAGTGTTCAAGAACCTTTTTGATCTTTACTGCTTTACTTCCCTTGTTATTTATGATTTACACACATCCCTCATTGTGAACTACAAAATTCTGGGGGAAAAAAATTCTTATGTATACAACTCACTGATTTTTTAAAATTTGTAGAAGCTAATTATAACCTAAATTTGGCATATGTTCAACTTTTTATTGGTTTGTACTGATTAATATGAAAATCTATAAGTTTAACTTATGTATTAAAACACAATATTTACACAGTATTTAGAGTAAATACATGGGCATGTTCTTATAAAAATGCAATAAGCTTGGGGCAAAAATAAATTCACATTGGGAGAAACAAAATTATAAACAAACACACATTCCAGTGGATATTTCTCTGTAACAGTTTAAAGACATTAATTTGCTCTATAGATATAACTTGTATTCATTTATCCCATCCTGAAATATGTTGTGGCATTTGGCAAAAAAAACAAGAAGTTAATTATATACTTCTTGTGTATAATACGCACCCCTAACTTTTGGGTTGAAAAATCTGGAAAAATAGTGTGTCTAATAGACAAACAATTATTGTAAATCAGACACTGCAGACATTTTTGTATTTACACAAACTAATATCCTCATCCCTATTATTTTAGTCACAATATTTTAACTACAATAATTATCAAGTGTTACACATAATCTAAAAGCTGATATGTACATGTTTATGTTTGTAAAATTTAGGTCTCAGTTATTTTTCCTTTTGTGTTTATTCCCTATTCCCAATGATTTAGAGTGATAAGACCAGGTTATTATAAATTTTCCTGTGTATAAAACTAGAATAATTTGATAAAATATTAATAGATTTATTTTAAAAATGATATCTTTTAACCTGAAAACCTGCATTTGGGAAAAACTATTTAGATTTGAGTTTACTTTTATGAAGAGATCTACCCTGTTGTCTGGGGCTGTAGAATATGCCAACTGCATTTCCACAGAGGAGTAAGACCCCGCCAATGAGTGTCCTAGATATGATACTAGAAAATCTAATGGTGAGGCTTCAGTAATACTGGAGCTTTGGGGAATGTGGAGTACCCCTTCATTGCGATCGCTCCCAGGTCCACTCTCTCTCCTGGAGTGGTAGCTCTTGATAGGGTCCTATCTATAGGTCAAATAAGACAATTTGACATCTCAACTCTGTATAAACAAATGACTTATGCAAAATTGAATTGTTTGAAGTATAATTGTTTGATCATTCAACTGTGAGCAAACAAACAACTGATGTCAAATTGAATTGTTAATGATAGATAGCAGTACTCAAAACCACTATGTACAAACAAATAACTAATCCACCCTGTCGGCTGGGGCTGTAGAATACACCGACTGTACCTCAGTAGAGGGGTAAGACCCTCCCTAAGAGGACACCTGTAGGCTGTGGGTGGTGACCCATGATACTTTAGGATGAGATCTTGGTGGCTGAGCTGTCTGTGACTCAGTTGCCTAAGTGGCCGCATGATTAGCAACACTCCATTTTAGCCCTTACTGGGCTAGATGGGTGGTCGGAGAGGCCTGATCTGATCAATTGGCTGGTCATGTCAAGCCCTCTTTCAGAGGCCACAATATAATATGGGGAAGTAAAATGACAAACAAAAGAGGCCAGATCTTAGAAAAAAATCATCAATAGCAATGATTTAAGAACTCTCAGACTCACCTTGACCCATCCTCAGGTTCATTTTCTGCCATAGACCTAACCCTCAGTAACCCATCAATCGTTACAGATTATAACTGGAGAGTATACAAAGACCCCTGCAGCAGTGACCACTACCCAATAATAATGGAAAATTCTACAATGAAAAATTAAGAACCACAAATTAAACCCCCACGATGGAATTTCAAAAGAGCAAAGTGGAAATCCTACAAAAAACTATGCCTTACCACACTAATCCCAGAATCAAATACAAATCAAGAAGAACCCATAATACATTTTACCAACATCCTCATTACCATAGTAATAAAACTATCCCCCCCAAACCACAATATCTCCAAAATACAATAAACCATGGTTCACTGAAGAGTACAAAAACATAATAAGAGAAAGTCAAGCAACTCTCGGGAAATTCAAGACGAACCCCTCATCAGAAAATCTGAACAAATACAAACAATAAAGGGCAAAAACCTGACGTATCATCAAAGAAGCTAAATGATCCTCCTGGAGAACCTTCACTTCAAACATAAATTCTAATACAGGTCTAAAAAAATTTGAGACTTTATGAAGAAAATAACAAATAAAAACATCAACAACCCAATAAATCACCTCTCTTAACGAAATACAAAAGCCACAAATGAAAAGCATATATCCAACCTGATTGCAGAAAATTTTGCTCAAGTTTCATCTTCAAAAAATTACTCAAATCAATTTAACTCAATCAGAATTAAAGAGGAAAAGAACAAAATAAAATTCACCTCTGACAATACTGAGAGTTATAACCAACCTTTTACCCTAACTGAACTCCAAAACTCAATATCCAAATCTAACAACTCGGCCTCTGGTCCAGATGAAATTCACTACACCCTCCTCAAAGAACTTCCAACAATATTTCTAAAATATCTTCTAGATATATACAACATTATCTGGATCTCTGGCAACATCCCTACCATATGGAAGCAAGTCATAACCATTCCTATCCTCAAAAAACAAAAAGATCTCACAAACCCTACCAGTCATAAACCTATAGCTTTAACAAGCTTAAGAAATGGCAAAAATCCTAGGATGATCAAACACAGAACAAGTTCCACCTTATTCAAGATACCATAGGTGGATGGCCAGCAGGCTACAGAAGAAATAGAAAAGAAGTCATAATCTCCAGACTTCATATTGGTCACACCCACATTACCCATTCACACCTCCTAAAAGAGGAAGACCCTCCCAGTATGTTCAACATGCAGAACACCTCTCACAGTCAAACATATTCTCATAAACTGTGACAGTTTTAGTCAAATTCACCCAAAACATTACCAAACAAACAATTTAAAGAACCTCTTCAAAAACTCCAAACCAGAGGAAATCTTAAGCTTTCTAAAAGAAACCAACCTCTTCATCAAAATCTAGTCAAATATAATAAAACATAACTAAAATTCATAACTTAAAACCTAAAACATGAACAAAAGACAAAAGCAATTTAACCCTTCTGGCATTAAATGACCCACAGAGTTTGATATGTCATTAAACAAAACTCAAATGTTTATGAAGATGGAGATCAGTAGAGAAAATTATGTAGGTTAATAATTGTCAAGTCTTTGTTATGAAGAGTAGAAGAATTGTAAAAAAGATAGTGTAGTGAGACAATAATTGTCTTCCCTTGGATAGTGGAGGTGTATTTTTGCATGCAAGAATTCCAGAATCCTTGATCATGTGAGAATATGAATCCTTTTTTGTCCCTTTTCACCTCTGTTCTTTGTATAGTAAAGATGCCTTTCATTCCAGTTCTTTGACCAAAGAAGGTGTGTTATTTTTAAATCTCTATTCATTAAACAGAAGAGAGACTTTGTTTCTCTAACAGGTGAAAGTCATGTTTCACCTCACAATATAGCATAAAGTTCATATGTCTTTGCCCAAAAAAGAAGACAAGTAAAACTTTTTACCATTTTTGTACCTCTTGATATACTGCTTGTACATAGAACAACATGCACATTTCACCTGTTGAGACTCATTTGTGAATTCTTTTAGTACTCTATGTATATATTATTATATATTCATTAAATGTGTAAATGATTTTATTTTTTCTTTCCTTCTGTTTCTTCAGAGTATAAGTGTATCAGTGGATACACTAATGCTCATATTGGACCTTGCTGACTGGAGATGTGACTAAATATTCTCCATAGCACCAACCATTACCAATAACCGGTAATCATTCCAATAATACATCGGTGAGCTAAAAGTTGTGCAATATTTTGGTAACTTATTTGCTTTATTCTTCAAGTTACGACAAAAGCAGCCTAGCATTCAAAGTAGAAGTCATCAAGTTGCACCATCTGAAGTCACCTTTCTGCCAGTTCTTTGATCCCACACTGATACCAGGTCTTGTCCTTTGAGGTGAAGGACTCCTTCACTGAAGCTTCCACTTCCTCTTAGTTGTTGAAGCATCATGAGTGCTGTAAGTGAGCCATGGATTGGAATAAATACTAATCCAAGAGAGTTAGATCTGGACTATATTCTGGGTGGAGCAACCTTTCTGCTAGCCTTTGATCCCACACTGATACTAGGTCTTATTCTTCAAAGTAAAGAATTCCTTCACTGAAGCTTCCACCTACTCATAATTGTTGAAGTGTTGCAAGTGCAGGAACTGAGCCATCGATCAGAACAAATAATAATATGAGGAAGTTACAAGGGTCGTTCAAAAACTTCTAATCTCCACCCAGATTTTAGATTTATCACACATCTTTCATTTTTGTATGGGCCTCACCTCACCTGCATAGAAATTAAAACAGATCTGAATTAGTTTTTCTAGTTTTATAAGACCTGATAGTGTCTTGCCCCAAAAAATATATTCAGCTATGGTTCCTCTTTCTGGGTGGGGCTTGGAATTTTTTGAACAACCTTTGTAGGTCTGAACTGTGTATGTAACACCAGTTCAATTCCTTCAATTTCCATGAGCTTATTCCAGTAACTAGCATGGATGCAAATATTGCAAAACTTTTGATTCCCCTTCATATTATTTTTATCCTTCTAATGAAATGTTGACTTTGAAGACAAGTGTGATTGTGAGTTTTTGCCAATTTTTGCTTTATACACCTTCCAAAGTTTGTGAGATTCTTTTTCATTTTGGAGAGCATAAAGCTTACAAATTGGTGTACTAGGCCATTTATTTGCTACTGTTCACTGCCTGGAATTGCAAAGATTTGGTTAATAACACTTTTGGCAGTAGTTTGCATTTTGATTGGCTCTTTTCTTAATTCTAACTTCAATCTCATATGCCTTCTTTCAGTTATGAATCAAAAGGTGTCAATTTTCAGATTCCATCATCCCACTTTATTTAAAACGTTCATTTAATCTTAACCTCTAATGCAGTTGTTGATGTCTCCCAAGGTTCAGATTTCTGCCTTTATTGCACTGTCATTTGATCTGTTTACAAATAGCAAAAAAACTTTCCTGTGTCAGAATCAAGGCTGGATGCCTACTTAGAAATTTTGTTTCTTACCTCTCATCTCATCAGCTGGTGTAAATTTCAACATCTTATTGATTTTCAAAAGAGTCCAACAGAAGTTTAATGTCTGTAGTTTGATGGGTTCATTTAATAAATAAAATAACCATTATTGTTATGGCATCTATTTGTTATTTGATATTGATTGGAGATTTTTCCTTTTTACTTTTGTGACAATTTTTTGCTCTTTTGTAATTCTACTAGAGTGATTCAAAAGTTTTGCAATATTTTGGTAACATAATTCAGCAGCTCTGGATGCTTTTGCAGAAGTTGTAAAGATAATGAGCCACACTGAACTATGAGATGCTGAGTTCACCTGATACTCTCTGAGTACTACTCATCAGATTTGCCTCTATGCCTCAGAATCCATGGTTTTAGGTCTACTTCACCTTGTTTAATTGTTGAGTTCCTTACGATGTGAGCAAAATTTCTTGAATCCTCTGGTTACTGTACTGTGTGTGACCAACTACATCTTCACCTTTCATACAACAAATGTTTTTGTTTACTTTTGCAGCCATTATGGCTTGTAAAATATAAGTTTCTGAATTAGACTATGTTGGACATTCATCTGTGTAACTTTCATATCACAATATGTCAGTATACTATTATCATAGTACTACCAATCTCTGACAGGTGACAAGACAAGGCAAGGTGTATTTATCTCAAAGACAATCAAATCTACTTGGGATTTGATAAATTCCTTGAGAAAGTTATTCACATAGCCCTCCCTTGCTATGTTACTTGTCAAGTATGATTGGATAATGTAGTAATTCTAACAGGTAGAATTCTCAGCTGATGTACAAAAGAAAGATAGAGAAGAAAATCACTTACATTTTCATGACTTTGAAAATTATGACAGTTTCATCACTAGGACTAGTGATGAAGCTGTTATAATTTCTAAAATAAACCTAGTTTGGTCATGGACCAAAGTGATAATAATAACAAAACCTTCCTCAATGTAAACTTTTGAAGTCATGTGAAATATGCATCCCAAACTAGCATGTAACAAAATATAACAACACTTTTAACTCAGAATTTAAAGAATAAGATTTTCTGCAGTTCTTGATAGAATTCTGATGGAAATAGAAAAGCAAAAAAAATTATATGAAATAGCTAATAAAATAAATTCCAATTTTAATTTATAGTCTTTAATGCTACTTGCCTTCTTTAGGAAAAACAATTAGAAATGTTCTTTATGGAGGTGCTCGTAGTGTAATGGTTACTGTCATAGAAAATGGACATGGTGAACTGAGTTCAAATCTTGGACAAGGCTGTTTGGATTTCACATAGTGCTAATACTTTTGGGAAAGGTATGAATCCAATTATTCTTACCTCCAGCTATGGGTAAATAGTTGGGCAGACTGGGCTTTTTAATCTTGGTATTGTAACCAGTCTAGAAGGAAAACTCTGGATTCAAACCTGTTAAAATCCACTTAAAAATTGACCTTGTGTCACATCCTACAGAGGAGTTGGATGAGTATATATATATATATATATATATATATATATATATAGTTTAATTTTAATTTTGATACTAATTATATCAGATGCTCTATCAGAATTTGGTTACAGAGTTCCAATACAGTAAATTTTGGTAATCTGCTCTGATTATACATGGCCCAGCAGAATGATTTGTCAGGGTTGGAATATAGATAAAAAATGCAACTTAGATATTATTCAAAATTTAATTTTCCTATAAAAAAAACAATATTTGCCATTTTGTTTTGTTATTATTATCACTGGTCCATGACCAAATCAGGTTTACTTTAAAAATTATGACAGTTTCATCACTAATCCTTGTGATAAAACTGTCATAATTTTCTAAGTCATGAAAATGTGATTGATTTTCTTTATCTTTCTTTTGTATATCAGCTGAGAATTCTACCTGTTAGAATTACTACATTATCCAATCATACTTGACAAGTAACATAGCAAGGGAGGGCTATGTGAGTAACTTTCTCAAGGATTTTATCAAATCCCAAGTAGATTTGATTGTCTTTGAGAAAGGTACACCTTGCAGTTAGCCTTGTCTTGTCACCTGTCAGGCATGATTGGTGACTGAATTTTATAAGCTTACTGTGAACTTGTAAACATCAGAGTACCGGCAATAGTAACTGTATGTGTGGTTTCTATGGAGGTAGGAGTTGGTTAGGGAGAATGTTGTTCTTCTGATCAAAAAGATATTTGATTAGCTCTATTTGTTCTCTGATATTAACCTTTTGCTCTTTCCTCATCAGAAAGAAGCAGCAAAAGTCTTCCAAAGGGATCAAGGAAAGTTGAGAGAAAAAACAAGAAAGAACAGAAAAAGAAATAGCAATGATTAGTGTTGTATAATATTGGCCACTGGCAAAAATAAGGCAGAAAGTTTTCTTGTTTATTTTTAAAAGATTTTTTTACATTTCAAGTGGACTTGGAAGTAATGGGACTGAAGAAGTATTCCACACTCCGAAGAACTGGAACCTCACCATCAGATGAAGTTTAGTGTCATACCCAGAACTCACTTTATGGAGTATGTTTAACCCACCTATAGAGTACTCCATACTCTCAAGAACTCCAGAAGTGGAACCTCACTATCAGATGAAGTTTAGTGTCATACCCAGAATTCACATTATGGGGTAGGTTTAGCCCATCTATAGAGTACTTCATACTCCCAAGCACTCCAGAACTGGAAACTCACCATCAGATGAAGTTTAGTGTCATACTCAGAACTGACTTTTTTGGGGTAATCTTACCCTTCTACAAGGGCATACAGTCAGTGTATTATGAGCCCCACCGCTATATATATATATATATATATATATATATATATATATATATATGTGTGTGTGTGTGTGTGTGTGTGTGTGTATGTGCGTGTATATATGAGAGTGAGAGGTAGTAATGCCTTGTCTATCAGAAGTCCATTTCCTCTGAATTTAATTTTTTTGTTTTGTTTTTGTTCTGGTTGGCAATATAACAAACTGTATATTACTCAATGTAGATAATGAACTTTACTGCTCTGCTTGGCCAACTGTGTTAATTTCTTGCTCTCTCTTCATTTTACAATTTACTCTACCTTCATAAACCCACCCACTCCTAATGGACAATTTGTTTTCTATCAAATTATTCTTCCATAACATAACAACGTTACATATTTTGCTTATATCATGAGCAGTCAGTTGCTTCCGTTTGTCAAGACTGATTGTGGCTATAGCAGCCATTCAGATTCATTGTAGAATTATACTCCATTATAGAGAGATCCTGAGTGAGATGACTGGCAATAGGACAGACTAAAAAAAGAGCTGCATCTATTTGTTTCAAGTATATTCTGATTATATCACTAACATTGTTAAATGATGATAGCATCTTACCTGATTTTTGTCTGTTCTAGCACTGAAGCTATTTGTTGACTTAGTTAAGTTTGACACAATGTCTTATATATAGAGCATATAACAAGAATCAAATTTACCGTCAAAATAGGGTGGGAGGGGGAGTCCCCATAGTGTAGTGGCTAACATGCTAGACTGGAGCATTGTAGTGAGGGAGTTCAAACTCCAGTTGCACTATTGAATTCACCTTCAGACAGATACCCTTGGAAAAGTTATGAACCCCCTTATCCCATCAGCTATGGGTTAAAGAGTACCACTACTGTTCTTTTACAAGGATGAATTTGGTATTAAATAACTGACGAAGGTTGATATGACTAACCAAACCAAACCTTTCTATTAAAACTTACTTTATTAAACAGTGCTACAAAAAGCACTTTAATATTTCAAACATTGGTGTATTCTTTAACTTTTATAAACCTAATTGCATTGTATTTTTATATTTTCTATGATATTTTCTATGATCACAATGATAATGAAATTAATTATTATGACTGATTGATTTTTATGGCATGTCAACCCATGTAGGGTTATTTTATGCCTAGAGGTTAGGGAATCATGTTCATTGTATGTTCATATTTACATGTTTTGTGTAGTTGTTTCTTGAGAATTTTTTTTTTGCATCTGGTCCTATCAAATACAAATAATTTTCAAACTGATCTATTTGACCCATAAATGGGACCTTTACAGGTACTACCACTCTGGGTCAGAATGAGGAGTGATAGTAATGAAGGGGTACTCCACACCCCTTTTTTCAGGAGGTGTCTTACTCCTTTGCAGAGAATAGAGTTATCATATCCTAAACCTCACGGACTGGGATGATATTAATTACTAGTTAAAAAGATAAAATCAAAGAATGAGTGATAAATATTGAACTTTAATGTAACTGCTGCTTTGTTAAAATGGAATAAAAAATCAGATGAAATCTTAAATGTAAAAAATATGTACATAATATTCTTTATACAGTTCTTTAATTGTAAAGATGCACCATGCACCATGGAATTTCTTCTGGTTTTATTATGATGATTGGGAATCCAAATGTCCAAAAGGATAGCATTGTTCCTATGTTGTTAAAGATGAACAATCTGATGTTCCTTGTAGCTGTTTGAATAATGGACAACAAAAAAAAAAAAGGAAATGGAAGAATTCTAGGTCTTTGTTTTCTTTAGCCTTTCTTGAAACTACTTTATACTATTGATTGTTGGTTTAAGTGTTTTCCATTGTCTGGTGCTTAACCAAGTTCAGATATATCAAATACTAAATGTCATGTAGATATAAAAATATATTGACCTATATTCAATTCATTATAAAATAAAAATACTATCCCTTTTCCTATAAAAAAGAATTTACTGCTTAAATTCACACACACACACACACACACACACACACACACACACACACACACACACACACACACACACACACACAGAGTTATGTGTAGTATTTAATGGAATTAAAACTCTACTTCCAAAATATCTCCCAGACCTTTACATACAAACTTGAAGTATCTAATAGGTTAATGCTTACTTAAATGCCCTACTCTACCAGGATCTACAATATTCTGATTGCATCTCCTGCAGAGAGGTAAGACCCCCTCCTTCCAAAAGAGGTGTCCTGGGTATGACACTAAAATGCTCCTGATGATGAAGCTACAGTTTTACAGATCTGAGAAGTTTGAAATACCCTTTCATTACCATTACTCCTAGGTCCACTCTGAACTGGAGTGATTGTACCTGTTAGTGTCCCATTTGTGGGTCAAATTGAGCTGTTAGATTGGAATACTTGATATCACATAACCACATGCAAAAAAAAAAAAAAATCCTTATGAAGCAACTACTCAAAAAATGTAAATATAAATGTAATTCTGTAATCTGTAGGCATAAAATAACCCTGATAGGCTGACATGCCATTAAATCAGTCAATCAATATGACATGATATTTTAGGTTAGGTTTTTTGTTTAATGGCATATCAACCTTTGTAGGTTATTTAATGCCAAAGCCATTCTCCTAGAAGAGCAGTAGTGGTACTATTTAACCCATAGCTAGGAGGTTCATACCTTTCCTAGGAGTATTTATCTGAAAGTGAATGTAATAGCGCGACTGGAGTTCAAACTCGCTTACTACGATTTCACAGTCTATCGCTTTAACCATTACACCATGAGGACACCCCTGACATGATATGTAAGGATATTTCAAGTGTGATTACTCTTGAGTTATTAACTGTTAATTACAAAGTCATTTACCTGGGTTTTCTTAACAAGAAAAATAAGTGAAATAAACATATTGACTTGTCTGCACTTTTTTCTGCGTGCAAGTGTCAATGCTTTCATAATAAATTGATAATAATGATTATAATAATTAAATTTAGTTATGATTAGGAATTGCACATTACTTATATCTATTTAAGAAACTGACTTGATATTGAACAGATGTGGCATTTAAGTGAGTATAAATTAACATATTTCATGTGTATATACATGTGTAAGTGCACACTATTTACCAGCATATAAAACAGACTTTTATAAAATGGGTTAAATATTACACAGCATAAATAATCTCTAGATATTGGGCTTGTTTTTGATATGACATTCAACTGCACCTAGTGGTGAGGTTCCAGTTCTAGAGCTCTGGGTAGTATGAAGTAACCACTTTGTTGCCATCACTCCCAGGTCTACTCTGTCTTGGAGTGGTAGTACCTCTTAGGGTCCCATCTATGGGTCACATAGATCTGTTTAAAGATTATTCATAATCAATAAGGCCATGTGCAAAAAAAAAATGCTCTTAAAAAACAGCTACATAAAAAATTATAAATATGAATGTAGATTAAGCATAATTCCCTAACCTCAAGGCATAAATTAACTGTAAACAAGTTGACATGCCATTAAAATCAATCAATCAATCATAATACTGTAATATTCAAATTAAATTGGACTGTGGCAGTGTCAGGTTAAATACCATATGATAATCATTTCTGTAGGTATTTCCTTAAAGATAATATTTTGTTTTTTTTTTCTTCATTAGAAGCCCTGAAAATGTAAAATTTTCAAAATGAATTTTCTCTAATAGGAAATGTTTCTTGGAGCTACTGGTCAGAATCTAAACAAGTTTTACTTTTAAATTCTTTTTATTTTATTTTGTGTTTGTCCTAATTTGTTGCTTTCTATGACTGAAATTATTAAATGAAAAAAAAATCAGTTAAATGAATACAAACTTATGATTTAAATAAATTTTTTTCAAAGACTCAGAGGAAGTGACAACCATATAATTATTTTGCAATAACATCTTTTTAATGTTTTAGATATAAAAGTTGTTTTTCACTTCTTTTCAGTAATCATTAAAACTTGTAATCTAATAAACTTTTATCTATTTTTTTTCTTTTTGACTCTGGGGTGATGCTGATCTCTTACCTCTTACCAGGCCACCCACATAGCATTATTATTGAAAGCTACCATTCCCAACTCCTCTTTCCTATCTTGTTCATTTCTTTCCATTGTCTCTAAAAGAAAAAGCTATTTTGGGGTCCTTCACTCTGATTGCCTTCCTCATCATATGTTGTCAGCTTAGACACCAAGATGTTAAAACATTTGGCTACCCCTTAAATACCCTCTCCCAATCTTCACTGCTCACCTTCTTTGTGGTATCTCAACAATGTAAACAAAAACTCCAAAAGGAAAATGATTGACTGTTAGTGCCCCATCTATTGGTCAAATTTTAAGATAATTTGTATTCAATAAGACTAAAAAAAAATAAAAGAAATAACTACACAAAAAATATGAATACGATTCCTTAAGCTCTTAGTATAAAATAACCCGAAATGGATTGAGATGCCATTAAAATCAATCAATCAATTAGTAAACAGACATTTGCTACTTTGAATACAATTTAAGCTCCTCCTTCTAGTCATTTCTGTAGGGAACTATTTAATTTTTTTCATATCAAAATTATTACCTTTAATTTGTATGTATTTACCAACCCCTCCACACAGGCAGGATGTGGCACAAGGTCAATTTTTAAGCAAAGTTTAACAGGTTTGAATTCAGAGTTTTTCTTCTTCTAGACTGGTTGCCTAACCAAAGGTAAAGACCCTACTCTGCCCTACTATTTACCCATACCTGGAGGGAGAATAAATGGATTCATACCTTTCCCAAGGGTATTAGTGTTATGTGAAATGCAATCAGCTTCGTCCAGGATTTGAACTTGTATCTCTATGTTCATTTACTACAATGTTAACCATTACACCATGGTTACCTCCATAAGTATATTTTAAATATAAGTATGTATTTATTTATCTCAGTCTAATCACACCTGTATTCCTCTTTTCTATAGTTTGTTCTCATGAAGACTGAAAAGATACATAGATATTTTTGTTTCCTTCATACTGAAAAGGTGGATAGTAAGAGTTTGTTTTATAGATTTACAAACAAATTTTTCAGAATGACTTTTCATTTAAAGAATCAATGTTCACAATTGTATGTATAAATCTTATTTCAGATCAATTACTCTAAACAAGTTCACTGTTACCTTGAATATTTTAAACCTCATGTAATGTTATCTATGTTTTTGTCTGTTACCATTAGAAATTAATATATGAGTACTTTATTGAATTTATTAAATTATAAAGAATGATGCTAATGTGTATCTTTGGTTTTGTTTTTCTTATAATGTTATATAATGGATGCATATCTGTATGAGGCAATTTTATTTTTGTGTTTTTAGCTGAACATTTTTTAACTTGATTTATATCATTGATGGACTTTACATGATTTAGTGTTGTACATTTTCATTATTTAAATTTATCTCGATATTTTAGTGTTTTAGTGATTTTACTCAATGATTTTAATGTTTTTTACTCAGTTTCCCCTGTCTTTTTAATACTAAGCTAAATTAGAACTGTTTGAATAAACTGAATAGTTTGAAATAGAAATGTTTTTGACAATTAAACTGTGTACTAATGCTAAACTGAATTGTTTGAAATAGAACTATTTGCATAAAAATGGGTTTGGCATTAAATAACCTACAAAGGTTGATATGCAATAAAACCCAAACAACCAACCAACCAACCTGTCTTTTGAAAAATTATTAGATCTTTGACTCTTACTTTCTAGTTAGTGTTTGGCTTCTCTGTTTAATGGCATATCAACCTTCATGAGTTATTTAATGTCAAAGCAATCTGTGTAGAAGAATATTAGTGGTACTATTTAACCCATAGCTGGGAAGATAAGAGGGTTCATACCTTTCGCAAGGATATTAGTCTGAAAGTGAATATAATAGTGCAACTGGAGATCAAATTTACTTACAACAATGTTGCAGTCCAGCATATTAACTATTATGCCATGAAGACTCCCCCATCTTATACTGAAATTTCATCTCAATGGCAAGATTTGAATAACATTAAAAGAAATACAATGTTGAAGATTCACACTATATGAAAAGAGTAGTTTCAGAGATGCTTTAAACAATGTAATAGAGTGTTGAATGACAAAGGGACTATTTTGTAAAAAATGTTTCATTCATTGTTCATTTCTGTCATGGTAAATACAGCTTCAGTCTGGATACCTTTTGAATACATCTATAATTCTTGGTTTGGTTTGGTTTGGTTTCTTTGTTTAAATGGGCTATCACTCTTTGTGGATTATTTTAATGCCAAAGCCATCCTTCTAGAAGAACAGCAGTGATGCTATTCAACCCATAGCTAGGAGATTTAGGGGAGGTTCATATGTTTCCCAAGGATATTTGTCCAAAAGTTAATGTAATAGCGTGACTGGAGTTCCAACTCGCTTACCACGATTCCACAGTCCGGGGCTTTAAGTATTACACCACAAGGATACCCCCCCCATAATTCTTGATTATCTTCCTGTTTAATAATTTCTTTTCTATTCTATGAAAAAAATCTTTCAATGGGATTAAACATGGGTGAATAAGGAGAAAAATGAATGTAATAGTGTGACTGGAGTTTGAGCTTGTTTATTACTGTATCACAGTCCATCATGTTAGTCACTATGCCATAGGGCTGCCTCCACTCTTTCTAGTTATGTATTAATTGTCAATTTATTGTTAGTTTAAAAAGATATAAGTGGTATACATTATAACATATTTTCTTTAAATTTTGGTGAAACATATGTTGTTTTGTATACTACGCATATACAAATATACACGAGAACATAATCAACTGATAATAACAATTTCAATAACGAACGAATACACTTCTTTATAAAAATATAAATCTATCACACTTTATTTTCAAAAAGGTGATGTTTCTGTGTGTGAGAAGTGAGTGGAGACAAGGACGGACTGCTATATTGACTCAAGTTCTTCTCTCAACCATAGCAGCACTTCTTCCTCATCTTGGCTGGGGTTGCTCAACTGTGGGTCATTGAGGGCCCAAAGCCCTCTGCAGCTGGTTCTCATTTTGGCATCCTGTCTCCAACTGACTCAAACTGCCCGGGCACTTGGTTATATTATTTTCTAATGCCCACCTGCTTCCGCTGTTCTTCCGCTTATTTACACAGGTGCATCTCTTGATTGACGGCTTAGTCGAGGGTCAATATATAACATATAAATGAGAAGTAGTGTTTCAATTTTGACCAAAAAATTTTATTTTTGTGTTTTTTAGTATTTTAACAGACCAAACTTATATATGATTAAAAAAAAGTCCTCTATAGCCCACCCCTGTTTTATGTCTCCTAGTTTTCTTAAACTGTGAAGAATTATGCTAATATGTATCCTTGGTTTTGGTATTTTTTCTCTATAGTGTTATGGAATGGATGTAGATTTATATCAGGAGAAATAAAGAAAATGCTATAAGATGCACATGTCCATTGTGTAGCAGTAAACATGTTAATCAGATAGTGTACTCATGTTACATTCTTTCTTCATTATTTAAAAAAAGTCAAAGACTGTTACTATTTCGTTTTACTCTATAAAATACAAATATTAAAGTTTATTTGTGGTTGGTTTTTATGCAATTGGCCTAATGTGTAGAGTGTTCACCAATGGTCTGAGAGACCGAGGTTCAATCCCAGGTCGAGTCATACCAAATACTCCAAAAATGGTACTCGATGCTGCCTTGCTTAACACTTAATATTATAAGGTACAGATCAAGAGTAAGTGGAGCAATCCAAGGAAAGGAATAGCGCCCTTCCCTACACCTCGGTGTTGTAGCTATTGAAAAGGAAGCCTTTGGGTTACCCTCGACTAAGGTCGCCAACTTTATTTACTTTTTTACTTTTTATGCAACTATTACTTGCTCCCGTTGGAGGTGCCCGTGGTGTAATGGTTATCGTTGTAGGAAATGGACATGGTGACACGAGTTCAAATCCTGGACGAGACTGATTGCATTTCACATAGCACTAATATCCTTGGGAAAGGTATGAATCCAATTATTCTCCCTCCAGCTATGGCTAAATAGTAGGACAGACTGATTTCTTCAGCCTTGGTGAGGCAACTAGTCTACAAGAAGGAAAACTCTGAATTCAAACCTGTAAAACTCCGCTTAAAAATTGACCTTGTGTCATATCCTACCTGAGCGGAGGGGTTGGTAAATAGGATTACTTGCTCCCGGTGTAATGGTTATTGTCATATGAAATAGTCACAGTGAACCAAATTCAAATCCTGGATGTGATTGATTGCATTGCACATAGCGTTAATTCTATTGTGAATGGTATGAACCCAATTGTTCTCCCTCCAGCTATGGACAGACTGGGCTCTTTAACTTTGGTATGGCAACTAGTCTACAAGAAAGAAAACTCTGAATTCAAACTTGTTAAATCCTGCTTAAAATATTTACCTTGTGCCACATCCTGTGTGGAGGGGTTGGTGAAGTATAACTAATATAACTGGGCCTTTGGCCTAATGAGTAGAGTGTTCACCAATGGTCTGGGAGGCCAGGGTTCAATCCCAGGTCGAGTCATACCAAAGACTCAAAAAATGTTACTCGATGCTGCCTTGCTTAATACTCAGTATTATAAAGTAAGAATCAAAGACAAAGTGGAGCAATCCAGGGAATGGAGTAGCACCCTCCCTTACACCATGGTGTAGCAGCTATTGAAAAGGGAGCCTTCAGGTCACCCTCGACTAAGATCACCAACTTTACCTACTTTATAACTATTCTGTTTATATACAAAACAGAAAACTGTTTTAAAACACAATGAAAAAATTGTCTTATTTTTGAACATTTAGAATTTATTTTGATTCTATCCCCTCTATTAATTCAACCCTTCTGGTACCAACAGGATGTGACACAAGGTAAATTTTTAAGCGGGGTAAAGCTGGTGTGAATTCAGTTTTCCTTCTAGACTGGTTACTCAACCAAGGTTAAAAAAATAGTCTGTCCTACTGTATATCCATAGCTAGAGGGAGAAGAGCTTGATCCATGCCTTTCCAAAGGGTATGAAGTGAAATGGAAACAGCCTTGTTCAGGATTTAAAATCCTTGTTGCCAATTTTATTTCCTTTGGCAATTACAGTTATGCTAAGTATGCCACTCAGCTGAAGAAAAAATTCATATTTTTATTTTAAATCGAAAAACTATCTATTATAATTGTTAATTTCATGTCTGATTGTTCATTTCCAATCTAGGTAAAAGGAATTTAAGTTCATGCTTTATATGGTTTAAAATTGCACTATCAGATGCCTAATTATTGAAAAAAGGAGGAGTCCCTGTGGCATCGTAACTATCGTGCTGGACTGTGACATTGTGGTAATTATTATAAAGGCTATAATTCTTTATTTTCTACTCTTTGTCATTATTTTATTGTTATTCTATTGTTTAGCTATTGCAGATTTTGCCAATACATTAAACAGTGGACACTAACTCATTAGAACAAAATGAACTAAACTTTGTTTTATTATATTGAGGACTTATACATTTCCTGTGTGTGATCATCTACTTGTCAGTTTGTATGTCAAATACTAAATCCTGATTTTGACCTTTGACACTGTATAAAGTGTATAAGAATAAACATCCTTCCCTTTTTTGACTTAAGACAATTATCAGTTGTTGATTAAGTCTGTTAAATTGAGCTTTGGTTTGCCTTTTCAAGGAGGCTTGACCCTTACAGTTATAAATGAAGGAGAGAATGAGTTAGCAAAATGAGGTTGACTTTCAAATTAAAGATGAAACTCATCTCAAAGCTGTTGAATCCATTTTTTAAAAATACTTTTATTTTATTTACTTTTTTTTCCAATCTTAATATTTTTTCCTCTTGCTTGGATAAATTTACTTCTTACTCTTTTTATTTCAATTCTTTTTTTTTTTATTTTTTTTATCTATTCTTTCAGGATAAATCATGTATAAAACCTTTTGAATAAAAATCAATATCACTCAGCTAAATAAAAAAAAATGTATCTCAGTGTGTAGTTTGCAGCTTGTATGTTTATTATAGAAATCAACTATTTGTCTTCATTGATCTTAAGAACAAAAATGTAAGTGAAATTTATGAATGAATTATTATTTAAATTTTTTTTTCAGTTTTATGTTCAGATTCTTACAATCCTTGACTGGGGCTTTACCCAAGATGTTGAAATCTCAATTTCAAGCCCTTTCTTCATAAGTCACTCTGCCCCAGGTAGAACCTCCTCCATTCCCAATGCCTGACATAAAATTTGATGGTCAAACAACAAAGATTTTTTTCTTTAACATGAGGGAAGATAGTGATGTATGTATGATAGTGATATATGTATTCTATGTATTTATGTATTTGCTGCCTCTTTTGGGTGATATTTTTCAGTCACACCAATAGTATGCTCCAGAGGAGATGGGCAGTTCCACAAAGTGCAATTTTATTATTACTATTTTTCAGTTTTATTTTTGTTTTTTTACAATCCTTTACCTGGTCTTTACCCAAGACCTAGGTTACGGCAAGGTAGTGATTATATGCATTCTATATATTAATGCTTTTTGCTACATCTTTTGGATGATATTTTTCATTTACATTGATAGTACTCTTTTAAGGAGATGACCAGTCCTGCAAAGTGCAATTTTTTATATTTCATATTTCATCCCAGGTTTTTATCTTTGAAAATTTATTTTGCCCAGAGATTTTAAGTTTTACTTTGAGAAATTGTGTAAAGTGTAAGAGATTTTCTCATATCTTTTTTTAATGTGACAAATTTTTTGAATGATTTGCAAGATGAAACTATCAGAAAAGTCATGCCATTTTAACTAGTTTCAGCAATTTTGGAGGTGTTTATCAAAATTAATAAAGGTAAAAAAAATGTAGATTTTTTAATCTTTCATATGACAGAAACCAAAACAGGAAAAAAATAATTTTTTTTCTTTTTTTTTTTTTCTCATATGTTTTTAAAATTCAAGATGGTTGGCTTCTCTTTCATTTACATTTTGCTGACGTCAAGCTTTGCCCACATGCTTTGCTGAGTCAATATTTATAAAATGACCCCTACCCAAAACATTGCAATTGCAGACGTCCTTGGCAGATATGCAACTGTCAAGAAATGAGTGCACTTTTTTCTTCTCTTTTTAGGTTTTTTTCTTTTTCTTGATGATCATTGAGGTCAAATGTGGTCAAGTGAAAAAGTAAAGAAAAAAAATCTTTGTTGCTTGACCATCAAATTTTATGTCAGGCATAGGGAATGGAGGAGGTTCTACCTGGGGCAGAGTGACTTATGAAGAAAAGGCTTGAAATTGAGACTTCAACAAGCAATGAAAATAATCGCTTGTCAAATCAAATATCCTTTGTTGAAGGATTTTCTACACTTTGTTTTTGTTTGAAGAGGCTGAAAACTAAAGTTGATAGGCTAATTTTCCTTTTCCTTCTTATACATAAACATGAGTAGGTAATGCACATTTTCCTTTTAGTTAACAACAATTTACAGTATTGGACAAAAAAAAACAAACCAGACATTGAAAAAAATGAACCATTTTTATTATTGCTACAAATCTTAAAACTTCAATGCCTTAGATACAGAAAGTGTTTATTTTGCCATTTTTAAACTCAGGCTTATTAACTATTAGCAAAAGATTAATCCCAAATTAAGATATCAAGTCAAGGATAAGAAAATTTCCTCCTTTTTGGTATTTTTGAGAATTTTCTTTTTAGAAAGTTATGACTTTTCATTACAACTTAGGAAACTTTAATAAAAATAATCAAGGAAAATAATCACTTCCTATGTGAGTCTAAACCTTTGAAGTTTAATTTTTGAATTGGTGGCAAAAATATGAAATAATAATAAAAACTATAATAAAAATTGATTCAGTTTTTTCACTGTCTCTATTTTTGTCCAATACTTTCTCTTTTTATTCTTTTAAGTCTTTTATTCTGGATTTCATTCTTATTTTTATCTTTTCTTTCTTTCTTTTGGTGACTTTTTTGCTGGATATTTTCTTTAATCTCCCTTTTGAATGCAGTTTTTTGTATTCGATACAGGTTTGTATTTGGCTAATTCATATACCATGTCAGGATGTGATACAAAGCCAATATTCAAGCAAAGAAAAGCTGGTTTGAATTCAGCATTTTTTTTAGACTGGTTGTCTTATCAAAGCTAAAGAGCCTAGTCTATCCTAGGTGGAAAGAGAATGTGGATTCATGCCTTTTGCAAAGGTATTACCTGAAAATGAGACTAGTAAATATACCTCCCTCTTCTATAGATGTCCAATTCTTATGGTGGTTTTATTTTCTCTTTTAAGGAGTTTCACAGTGTAGTGATACACTCATACATATATATATATATATATATATATATATATATATATATATATATAATCGCGAGTCTGGACTATCCTACTACAGTTTCACCTAAAACGGCTCCTCAGGGTACCTAGCACCGTAGATAGTAAATTAGTAAGTATATATATATATATATATATATATATATATATGACCCTATATAAAAACCGGTACTATATGCCCTTGACACCAAAACCTGAAGTTATCTACCCTTTTTTATTAAAGGTTTCTTCTGATATTTGTTCATTTGTTTTGTTTTAGTTTAACCATTGCTGAGAGAACATCTTCATTCCTTCATTATTCAAAAATATAAATTTTCTTTTTCTCCTTTCCCTAAAAGAAAATAACCAAAAAGAATTTGACCAATATTTCTTTGTCAGTATACATTCATATATATATATATATATATATATATATATATATATATATATATACGAGGATCATTAAATAAGTTAACAGATTTTTTTTCATATGGGCACTTTTATTGATAGTTCACATATGAAAGTCTAGTCCCCTTCGAAGTAATCTCCTCCAGCTGCAATGCACTTGTTGTACCATTCCAACAACTTCTGGAAGTCCTCTTGTGTAAGCGTGTCAATGACCTTTGTCACAGCCTCTTTCATCTCCTCAATTGTCTCATAACGACGGCCTCTGAGCTTAGGGAATAACCAAAAGTCACAGGGAGCAAGGTCTGCACTATAAGGAGGGTGAGGAGCTGTCTTGATGCCCATCTTGGTTGTGGTTGTGGACTGGTACATCGTCCTAGTGGAAATGCCTCTGAGCCGATCTAAAGAGTGCTGGCCTCTTCCAATGGAATCTTTTCCTGGTCTCCCTTAAAACCTCAACATAGTAACCCTAACCATTTGGCCAATCAACTCTGGTGTATTGACTTCCTTACTCCTCCCACACCAGTCATCATCCCTCACAGACTCTCTGCCTTCCTTGAATCTCTTATGCCACTCAAAAACTGATGCTTGATTCATGCAAGATGGGTGAAAAGCAGTCTGAAGCATTCCATATGTTTCTGTGGCATTTTTTCTAAGTTTCAAACAGAATTTTATTGCATATCTTTCTTCTAGAGTGTCCTTACGTCCAGATTGTAATTTTGAAATTCACCAGCCAGGAGGGTGTATTCCAATTGCTGCTGTAGCTGTTCATTTGAACCTGAAATCATAAAAATTAGTCAATCATCTCATAAGAGGTATAGCAATAACATACTGAATTTTCAAGAGTCTACGACAATTTTAAATGCCTGTACAAAAAAGTCTGGGAACTTATTGAAACCACCATGTAACTACTAATTTTAATATATAACCCTATTTGTAACATTTTTGAGGAAGCGTTATTGGCATCATAGTAAGAGAGTTTGAACTCCAGTCACACTATTATGTACACTTTATGACTAATACCCTTGGGAAAGGTATGAACCCCCTTATTCCCATAACAGTTATGGGTTAAATAGTACCCTTACTGTTCTTCTACAAGCATGGCTTTGGCATTATAAAAAAAACCCATGAAGTTTATATGCCATTAATAAAAAAAAAACAAAAAAAACCATTGTAATATTTTATTTTTAGGAGATATCACTGTTTTGTCTATATAGGATTTTTAGGCAATTCTATCTAAATTGTTGTCAAGTGGAAATCTTTCCTTTCTTTCATCATGACCTGCTCTATGTCTTATAGAAGAGAGAAGGTTTAACTCATTCTTCAGTCTTTTCATATCTTTACAGAGTTTTTAGCTTCTTAACTCCTTCAATTATAGTGCACCCCCCCAAAAAAAAACAATATAGGTTGATTAAAAAAATGTTTACACCTTTATGATATAATTTGAAACACTCTCCACATGTTCACCCTCCCTGTCAAAACATTCTTGAAATTTCCCACAGGTGATTAAAAAATATTAATATTCCTATAGAAGTGTCTTTTTTAGAAAAGCAGAACTGATATTACAGAGAAGACTATGTGAGGAAGATTCCAATAATGTGTTGACGGAGATATTGAACGGGTGGAGACTTTAAAATCATAATATCATAAAGGAACTTCCATAGAAATGTTAACATTTTTTATTTTGAAACATCTTGTTTTTTGCCATATGTTAAAATAGTTGTTTTCATGTTATTTTTTATATTTTTTCTACATTTGACTCCAGTTGGTTAGAGAGACATAATCATTTATGGAATGCAAAAGGGAAGGATAACATGCATGCTATGATATCTCGGGTCTTTTGGTCAGAAGTCAGAAGCTGAAAAAAAACAAAATCTTGAATCTTGAATCTTTAAAGAAGAAGAAAAATGGAAAGAGGTATTAAAAGGGGATTGATTGATTTAATTAAATGGCATGTCAACTTGTCTGTGGTTATTTTATCCCTAAAGAATCATGTTCATTGTGTATTCAAATTTATATTTTTGTATAGTTGTTTTTCTTAAGAGGTTTTGTTTTGCACATGATCTCATATATGAATAATTTTTTAAACAAATGTATTTGACCCATAGATGGGACAAGTGTTACAACTCTGGTTCAGAGTTGACCTGGGAGTAATGGCAATGAATAAGTTCTCCACACTACCCAGATCTCCAGAACTGGAGCCACACCATCAAATGCAGTTTAGTGTCATACCCAGGACTGTGTATTCTAAGCCTCACCAACAAAGTGATTAAAAGTTAGAAATTTTCTTGACTTTGGGTGGTCATTTGTTTGCACATATATTACAATATAATTAAGTGATAATGTCTAGATGAGTTAGTGCCAATTCTAGATATGTTTTGATCAGCTATTTTTAATAATATACACATCTACTATTATTAGAAGACTCTTTGATCATCTAATGACCCAAAAATTATTTTACCCAGTCGGCTCGGGCTGAAGAATACACCAACTACACCTCTGCAGAGGGGTAAGACCCTCCCCATGAGTGTCCTGGATATGACACTAAACAATCTGATGGTGAGGTTCCAGTGATGCTGGAGCTTTGAGGAATGCGGAGCACTCCTTCATTGCCATTGCTCCCATGTCCACTCTGGCCCGGAATGGTAGCACCTGATAGGGCCTTATACATGGGTTAAATAGAACTAACTGCATACTTATGCTAAACTGTATTGTTTGAATTACAACTGTTTGACTAAAATAAATAGCTTGAAATAGAAATGTTTTTCACAATTAAACTGTACTTACATTTAAACTGCGTGCTTATGCTAAACTGAATTGTTTGAAATGGAACTGTTTTTGACATTGAAACTCTACTTACACTAAAGTGAATTGTTTGATATATAACTGTTTTGACATTTAACTGTGTGTAAACAAAACCTGTACATATACTAAACTGAATTAGAACTGTTTGAATAAACTTAATAGCTTGAAATAGAAATGTTTTTGACAATTAAACTGTGTACTCATGCTAAACTGAATTGTTTGAAATAGAATTGACTATTTGCATAAAAATGGATTTGACATTAAGTAACTTACAAAGGTTGATATGCCATAAAATCCAACCAACCAAAAATTATTTGGCTATTTCTGATTCCTTCTACTGTGTAATTATTCAATGTGTCTTTGTATTTATTATTTTTATGAATATGTTTTAACTGATGCATTCTCCACCCTTCCTCAGGTGTTTGTTCACAGAATTTCTTCTCTTGTACAGAATTTTTCATCCTATAACCTTTTTCACAGAAAGAGGGGAATAGGTCTTATTTCATTACAGAACAAAGTGCCAAACAAAATGATTTTACACAAACCACATGGATGGTATCATTCACCATCACCTATGTAAATTCTCCAGTTTCTTCTCTGTTGAGTAAAGATAACCTCTCTTTAGTTACTGATTATATACCTGAAGAAGACTGTAGAATGGATCAACCAGAACATTATTATAACTAGATCAGCTATACGAAGAATAAGGTGGGGGATCTCTGTGGTGTTGTGGCCAAAGTGCTGGATTGCATCCTCAAAGTAAGTGAGTTCAAACTCCAGTCACACTGAGTGTAAACTCATTTTCAAATTCATGCCCTTGGGAAAGGTATGAGCCCTCTTGTTCCCCCAGCCATGGATTAAATAGTACTGCTGTTGTTGTTCTACAAGGATGGTTTTGGCATTAAATAACCCTCAAAGGCTCATATGCTATTAAAATAAAGAAACCAACCAACCAACCAAATATATTGGTTATCATTGTCGGAAATGAAATTGGTGACCTGAGTTCAAACCCTGGATGAGGCTGTTTATGTTTCACTTCACACTAAAGCCTTTGGGATAGTAATGAATACATCTGTTCTCCCCACACTCTCCAGCTATGGGTAAATAGTAAGACAGACTGTGTTCTTTAGTTTTTGTTAGGCAACCAGTTTAGGAGAAAGAAAACTTTGAATTTAAACCAGCTTTACTCAGCTTAAAAATTAACCTTGTGTCACATCCTGGCAGTGGCAGAGGGGTTGGTTGTGTAAATACAAATGATTGTATGATGAAATCTGAAAATATTAAGTGCTTTTCTCAAGGCTGTAGACAATAATACTGGATGTGTTATTATCTTTTGTATTACTTCAAGTCAGAAAAATCAAGTAGATAATTTTATATGTCTGCTGTACATGTTTCTGACTCATTTCATTCTGGCTTCTCTTTTAAGAATCTTACAACTGACCAATTATAGAAATCATATTTATTCCACACTAAGCCGACCTGCATGTGGTATCAAAAGATCTATTTATAAAGTTTTATTTGACTTTTACTTTCGCTAACTTTGTAACCAACTGATTTATTTTCAGCCCTAAAAAAAACAGCCATCCAATAAATGTATTGTTCCTTGTCAGTCATTAAAATGAATATGCTTTATAATTTTTTTGCTGTTAGAATATCTGCTTTTCAAGAGAGTCAGGAGGCCAAAATGCAATTCGAGATTGCTCAAGTGACTATGTAATTGTGCATTGATCTGATTGGTTAAAAATAGTCATATGATCCCATTACTTAGTTTGTTTATCTGTTCTCATCTATATTTGCACTACCTACATTACTTTTCAACCATTTTGTGTTGAGAATATCTTGTCAGTTAAATCCCTTTTTCTTCTTTTCTTGTACATCTTGCCATGTGTCTCTTAGTACCAGTTTCCCAGGATTACTACAGTACATCTTGTATTTATATCTTCTGGGGAATCTTTTCATATCTCATCTCTTACATGATTGATTTAAGCCAGGAAACCTGATCATTGGTGGAAGGAAGAATGATAAGATATTTACAATAGCATTTGTTAATCTGAAATGTTATTCTAGTATTCTCTTATAGCTCTTTAGAAAAGTGCAAGTTGTTTTTTTTTTTTTTGTACAACTTCACAGCTGTAACCTATATAATGAAAATATCCGTATTCAATATTATTACTTCCTTTCATTGCATATTCATACTATTTCATTTTCTTGAATGATATATAAAGTTTTAGAAATAAATTTTTAACTGCTATAATTAATATCTCATTTCCACTTTAGCTAGTTCAGTCATTTTTAAAAAAATTGATTGACTGATTGATTTTAATGGCATGTGAACTCATATAGAGCTATTTAATGCTTAGATGTTAGAAAACAATATTGTGCAATCATATTTACATTTTTTGTGTGGTTATTTTTATGAGATTTTTTTTAATAAAGTCTTATCAAATTTGAGGAAAAGTCTTGGTGGCGTAGTGGCTAACATGTTGGACTGTGACAATATTGTAGGCAAGTTCAAACTCCAGTCATTGCATTCACTTTTGGATTAATACCCTTCGGAAAGGTATGAAACCCCTCTTCACTCCCAAGCTATGGGTTAAAGAGTATCATTGCTGTTCTTTTACAAGGATGGCTTTTGGCATTAAATAACTCATGTAGGTTGATATGCCATTAAGCTAATAAACCAAACCAAACCTATCAAATATAAATAATTTTCAAATAGATCTATTTGAGTCACAGATGGGACCCTAACATGTACTACCACTCTAGGTCAAAGTGGACCTGGAAATAATGATAATGAAGAGTACTCCACACTTCCTGAACCTCCAGAACTGTAACCTCACCAAGAGATGTAGTTTATTATACTCAGGACACCTTAAAAGTTGAGAAAACATTGTTCATTCTTTTTGCTCTTTACAAGTAAAAGATAAATGATAAGATTTTCATTAAATTTGGGTAGAAAATCTATGGTACAAAGGTTTTTCTTTGGAATTTGTAAGCAGTTTAAGCTGTTGTATTAGAAATGTCTCAAATTAGAGATTAAAAATGCGTAATGATGATGTGTAGGCACACATAGTGTAATGATTATTGTCATATTAAAACGGAAATTGTGACTCAGGTTCAAATCTTGGACAAGGTTGTATGCATTTCATATAATGCTAATACCCTTGATAAAGATATGCTTCCAACTATATTCCCTCTAGCTATGGGTAAATGTTTGGCCAGATTGTGCTTTTTAACCTTGGTATGGCAACTAGTTTATAAAAATGGTAACTCTGAATTCAAATATGTTAAACCCTGCTTAAAAACTGACCTTGTGTCATATCCTGCCCATGGTGGAAGAGTTTGGTAAATATATACTGATGATGTTTTTAGGAAAATGAGATTCTTTGAATGGAGTTTTTGAGATCTGATGAAAAGTTTCATGTTTTCAGCATTAAGTTTTCATAGTTACAATATCAACAAAAAACAGACATTGTATAACTACAAAGTAATTTTATTTTCTCAGATATATTTTAAATGTGTGAATTAAAAAGAAATATGAAACATATTTCAGTCTGCCTAAAAATGTTGACTAAAATGTCAATGTATGTTTAAAAATCTTACATGAGTGTTTTTGCAATAACCTTTAACATTTTTAATGAGATCTGAACAATGCTTAGTTTGAAAGAAAAATGAGTAAAGGTCTTATCTGAAGTGAGAAGGGGAGGGGCTCTCTGTTCCTAATCGATGTGTGCCCCACAAAGGCTCACTTATTGCATTTCATTATATGATAAAACCTTGAAAAATGGAGGATCCTCTCAAGGAACCAAGGTCTTACTTGGCCCCAAAATCTTTAGTTACATTTCAACAAATCAGTCATTTTGCAGTAAAAATTTTTAAGAAGAGTCAAAGTTTCTTTTTAGATAAACAATCATGTCCAGAGAAAATAAGGCATTTTTTGTATTTAGGTTGAAGACTCAAAACTTTTTTTCTTTTTTGCCCGGTTGGTGGGATTTAGAATATGCTGACTGGATCCTCTAAAGAGGAATAAAACCTCTCCTCAAAAAAGAGGTGTTCTGGTTATGATACTAAACTGCATCTGATGGTGAGGCTTCACTTCTGGAGATCTGGGAGAATCTGTAGTACCTCTTCAATTGCTATCACTTCCAGATTCCTTTTGATTCAGAGTGGTAATACCTGTTAGATTATAGGTCAAATAAATATTTTAAAAAATTATTTGTATTCTATAAAACCATGTGCAAAAAATAACAAAAATAAAGATTTCCTAACCTCTATACATAAAATAACCCTAGATTGATTGACATGCCATTAGAATTAGGCAGTCAATCAGCTAAAACATTTCTTTAATACAAATGTTTCTTAATTTAGAATGGTTTAAATATTACAAAATTATTATTTTCGTTTCTTTAAAGAAAGTGATCTCACACACATACGCACACACACACACACACATATATATACAAGCAATTGTGTGTCTGTGTGTGTGTGTGTATATATATATATATATATATATATATATATATATATATATATATATATATATATATATAATCAATATAGTCTTGAAATTGATGATGACATCTTTTTTAGAAGAAATTTGGAAACCAGGACAAATGAACAGATTAAAATGCTAGTGGGGTTATAGAGACCATTATCAACACTGTCTTGACTTGCATAGTGGCATGCAATATCTTAGACGAGTATCATCTGCACAGTTCACAATATCTTGCCAGCTTCCCATCACTAGTTAGAGTTTGCCTTTATATAGATACACCATGTTTATTTTGAGTTGTCTCTCTGGGCTTCTGTCTTCCATAATTAACACACAGCCACATAGAGGTGTTAAGGAATCCAGCTCATGGGTCTGAATCCAAAATTTTTCTTCTTCTAGACTGGTTGCCCATCTACCACTAAAAAGCCTAGTTTGACATGAGTATGTATGGTTGGTTGGTTGTTTGGGCTTTATAGTATATCAACCTATGCTAGTTATTTAACGCCAAATCCATTTTTATGCAAATAGTCAGTTCTATTTCAAACAATTCAGTTTAGCATTAGTACACAGTTTAATTGTTAAAAACATTTCTATTTCAAGCTATTCAGTTTATTCAAACAGTTCTAATTCCAACAATTCAGTTTAGCATAAGTATGCAGTTAGTTCTATTTAACCCATAGATAGGGCCCTATTCCAGACTAGAGTGAACCTGGAAGCAATGGCAATGAAGGGGTACTCCATATTCCCCAAAGCTCCAGCATCACTGGAACCTTACCATCAGATTGTTTAGTATTATATCCAGGACACTCATTGGAGGTCCTACCTCTTTGCAGAGGTGCAGTCGGTGTATTCTACAGCCCCAGACAACTAGGCAATACACAGAGTTAATGCCAAAACATTTATTTTGAGCAATTCAGTTTAGCATAAGTACACAGTTTAAATATCAAAACAGTTCTATTTTAAATGATTCAGTTTAGCATAAATATGCAGTTTAAATGCAGAAAAACAGTAAACTCAAACCATGGTTTAGTTCTAATCAACTCATAGATAGGACCCTTATCAGGTGCTAACACAGTGGACCTGGGAGCAATGGCAATAAAGGACTACTCTGCATTCCCCAAAGCTCCAGCATTACTGGAACCTCACCATCAGATTGTTTAGTGTCATATCAAGACACTCTTGGAGAGGGGGTCTTACCCCTCTGCAGAGAAGCAATCAGTGTATTCTACAGCCCCAGCCAAATGAGCAAAGTATGTATGGTCAGGTACATTTGAAGTGAGTAATTTGAAGTCGAGGGACATTGATTTTTTTTATGCTTGGGAGGGCAAGTATTCTTTCAAAGGACAGTAAAAAAACACATTTGAAATAAACAATTCAAAGGGGAAAGAAGTTGGTAAAGACAGTGTATTTCCTGGGCAATACATGAAAAAAGTGATAGCTGAAAAAATTAGTTCTGTAGTGATGGACTAATTAAAAAGTCACATGCATGCACATAGTCATTCAGTGATCAATGATGATCTGACAAGAAAGAACAGTCACCAGATATGTATGTATTACAGATATGCATGTATACACATTACCAAAGTGTATCTCTTTATTCATATATTTTTAAGTAAAAGAGTTCCTAACTCAGTATTTCCTGAATACCCTCTAAGTATCCACAATTAGAATCCAATGATAAACAGTGCAAGATGATTGGTAGCTGTGTCACCTGCAGGATTTCTCGAGTTTCTTTCCCCCAGGTGTTATCAGTCTTTTCAGCCATCATCTTCCTCAGGCACTTTGCAACTAATATACCACCTGTATCAATGTTTTTCCCTATTGAATTGTTTATTTAAAATGTATTTTGTTAATGTCCATTGAATGAACACTTGCCGTCCCAAGAATCCAAAAATCTATTGATATATATAAGTTGGTGACCATAGTCAAGGGTGACTTAAAGGTTCTCTTTTCAATAGCTACTACACTGAGGTGTGGGGAGGGCACTACTTCTTTCCCTGGAATGCTCCACTTTACCCTTGATATGTAGCTTACAATGTTGAGTGTTAAGCAAGGTCGCATCAAATACCATTTTTTGAGTCTTTGGTATGACTTGATCTGAGATTGATCCCTGGTCTTCCAAGCCATTGGGTAACACTCTATCCACTAATCCAATGGGATAGTAGGCTAAGTTTTAACCTATGAATTCCTATCTCCTTGTTCCTTACTCATCTTGTGTAAAAGATCATAAAGCTAAGTTGTGTCTTTGCCATTGGTGAGATTGTTTCCTTTTATGTACACCTTAAAGCATTCTTTGTATACTATGGTAAAATATCCTTCTCATTGCATAGGAAGCTTTGAAACTCTTTTAATCTGGGCCATGTGTGGTATCCTAGTTAGTCAGTAAATGATGCTGGTTAATATGTTCAGTATGTTGTGTTCTGTATCATTTGTCTCAGGCATTGCAGATGTTTGTTTTATTTGGGGGGGGGGTAAATTTAGTTAGGGAAAGAGACAGTCTCTTTCTCTCTCTCTTGTTATTGTCATGTCCCGTTATTTTAAACACTGGAATGCTAATAACATGCAACTATTCTCTAACACGGCTACATTTTGCTTTGCTCTTAGAGCAGTGGTATCAGTCTAGTAGGTGAGGGTGAGTGGGGCTCATATTAGTCAAGTTGTTGCAAACAGCAAATTATATTGGCAACACTAGAGAAATATTAACCACAAATATTACATTCTTAGTAAATACTTGTGTCTTGTCAACATCAAATCTTATAATATTTATGTAAAAATGTAACCATAAAAAAATATGATAAATGAAAATTCAGGATTATTAAAATTGGGTGGAGTTTGGTTTTTGTCATTTCACAAGTTGTTTGAATTTTTTTGTAAAGTTAAAATCTCTTAATTGAAAAGAACAAGGGAAACAACTCTTTGATATCAATTATAATTAGTGAATTTTACCTATTTATCTCTAACTTTGGTACAAGGTCAAGTGTAAAGTGGGAACCTTCATATGTTTATGCCTTTACCCAACACCTCTACCACAAGCAGGATGTGACACAAGATCAAATTTTCAACGAAGAACTGCTGGTTTTGAAATCAGCTTTCCTTCTAGACTGTTTGTCTTACAAAGGCTAAATGACCTAGTCTTCCCTACTATTTACCCCCCAGTAGAGGGAGAGCAGATAGATTCATGTCTTTCCTAAGAGTATAAGTATGAAGTGAAACAAACAGCTTCATCCAGGATTTGAACCCAGGTCATCAACTCTGTTATCTATGGTGATAACCATTACACTAAGCACTCCTCCTTACATGTATATATAATTAGGTACAAAATTGCTCAGCTCTGTTAGTATTCTCCTTTTTGGGGGGCCTCAGGTATCAGAAATTGACCCTGACCCTATCCCAACAGGTAGGTGCAACCTGGAGTTATAGATCTCTGATGCTAAGTGATGTACTTACAATGATTCAGGTTATGAATTACTGGAGAGTTGTGTGTGTATAAGAGAATGACTACTTTCCTTAGTATTGTGGTCAGTAGTATTATGTTAGTTGGTGTACTGATACGTTGTGAATTGTTTCACTCTGTGTGTGATTTAAAAGACCCACAAATGAATATGCGATGTAGTCTAATTAAGGAACTTATACTTTGTGTTTGAACTGGGCCATATTGCCACAAAAGTAACCAAAAATATTTGTTGTGCAAAAGGTGAAGGTGCAGTTGATCACAATACAGTAACCAGATGGTTCAAGAAATTTCATTCTGGCTGCAAGAACATAAATGATCAGATAAGCCTTGGCAAGCCTAAAACCATGGATTCCAAGGCTTTGCTTCTAGCTATAGAGGCAAATCTAACAAGTGGCACTTGAACTCTACATCTCACAGTCCAGTGTGGTTTGTCACCTTCACAGCCTTGGCAAAAGCATCCAGGGATACCAAATTATGCTTCATGTTACCAAAATATTGCAAAAATTTTAACTCATTCTTGTATTCTAATCCTCGTTTCAAAATGGGTTATTTAAATGTGATTGTTGCAGTGCCATAAATTATCTACACTAAAAAATGGTTGCTATTATATACAGTCCCTTGAATTTCACAAAGTTTTTTTCTTGCCTCTGAAAATGTTCTCACATTGATTCTAATTTCAGACAATGACATAATTGTCTTGTGTCTCTGTGACTCAGTTCTAAACTGTTCAACATATTAGTTGTTTATTTTTAATTGAAAAGCTTTTGAGGTTTGGGAAGAGGGATTGTCTTTTGTGAAGAAATTGGCAAAGCACTTGGCTCACTGATAAACAAGGATAGCCACAATAATCTTAATACAATATAGCTTTATGGTGAGAGAGTCTTTATTAAGTTTAGCATTTTATTATCTTCTATATAGTTTTTGTGAACTAGTTTCCTTTTTGTGGGAAAAAGTTCTTTTTATTGCATGGAAATAATGTTTAATTGTGGCTTGTCTCCTGTCACTACTCACGAAAATACAAATTCTCACTTGCCAACTCTATAGCTTTCAGGCAGTTCATATCAAACTATTTCTCAAACATATTTCTCTGTTCATATTTCTCTCTCACTCTCTCTCCTTCTCTATATCAATGTCTAATCATATCAGTATATCTATCTGTCTAAGTATTATTTCCAAAATTAGATGTAACATTGTCAACTGTTATCGATTTTTGACAAGTATTTGTTCATATAATAATAATAATAAAATTGAATATAATATTACTGCTTGTTTATTAATTAATGGCCATAGAATAATAATCTGATTGATTGATTGATTGTAATGGCATGTCAACCCATCTAGGGTTATTTTATGCATATAGGTTAGTTGCAAAGAAAAGCAGCTGAAATTAGGATGAAAGAAATACCAGTAAAAGTAAATAATGACTGACTGCTTCATTTGGAAAAAAATTTCAAGATAATATAGATACTAAATTGTGCTATTTTTGATCAATTTTATGCTGTTATATGCATTTGAAATATAAGATAAAAGGAAAAAGATTAAGGAAAACATTTAAACATTAAAAAGAAGAAAAAATAATAAATGAATCTCCTTTAAAACAAGAACTAGCTGAATTTATTTGTCCTTCAAATCAATCTTGTGTTATTGGGTGCTGATATGTACATATGCGTTGCAAACATGGTCATTTTGTTATATATGTGTATGTATGTATGTATGTATGTATGTGTAGTTGCAACTCTTCTATAAGAATAGCTGAAGTTATATATATGTCCATATTAGTGCAGACCAGATATGGAAATGTGTCTGTATGGAGTTGGACATGCCTGTGTGTGTATGTGTATAATACACAACAACTGTGTCTCACAAATATTATGTGGGTGCATTCCACGAGGATTAGTAAAAAAAAAAACTCCCCTAATTATCTATGTCCCCTCCCATGCCAGTTTGTTTTAACTATATCTAAACATGTTTAGATATGATTAGATGCACTAAGAAATACATGGTATTTTCTTAGTTTTTCTCTTCTTCTATTTTTTAATAAAGTTACAATTACAAAACAATTCTAGAGAACTGTTTTGTAACATTCTCAGGTGCTCAACTTTTTTTTAGGGCACTGGGAGGTGAAGGTTAGTTTTGTAGGGTATGTTAACCTTGAATAAGTACTAATACCTTATAAATGGTTGAGGATTGAGTTTCAGATTTTTGCATGTCTTCTCTCTGGCCAACAGCAAAACTGTTCTTAGATGATCCTATTAATCTTGTGAAGACAGTTTGGTTTGGTGGTTTCCTGTGAGGCTATCACAATAAAAGCACTTGATATTATGCTTCAAGCAGGTTGTTGTTTAAAAAAGAGATGCAGTCAAGAAATGAAAAGCAACCTGTCAGTATCTAAACATTAAGCCTGACCTTTTCTTGCATGAAAAACACACCTTGCAGGGTGATCTGCTGTTGCCTGGATTATTAATTTTTGAAGAAAGGATAAATCATTTTAACTCTTTCTATCAAGTGCCTTGAAGAAGGCAACTTACAGGATAATAGCTTTTGGAACTAGATAATTTTTTCCAATTGATTTTAATAGCATGTCAACCCATCTGGGTTTATTTTATGTTGAGAGGTTAGGGAATTGTGTATATTGTACATTTTTGTCTAATTTCTTAGGTTTATTGCACATGGTTATATGATATCAGGTATTCCTATTTAAAACAAATAATTGTTATTACTTAGAATATTCAGACTGTTGATCTCATCTTTATTATTATACTCACAACGTTTTGGCTGATATGTCCTTCAGCCTTCTTCAAATGTTTCTTGTTAAACTCAAAAGTCCACAGAGAACTGAACCCTTTATTCGATCCACAGAAGTTGACTGTTCCAATTCTATTAACCGTGAGTAGGTACAAGTGTTAAGTCATAGTAAGTTTTCCTTGCTATTCTTACCTGTAACTGGGATTGAACCTGCAATCTCAACAGCCCCAGATCTCTAGAACTGAAACCTCACCTGTAGATGCAGTTTAGTGTTATACCCAGTAGAAATGAGTTATACATGATTATGGGGGTGCACTTAACATAATGTTTATTGCCATAGAGAATGGAATTGGTGAGCTGAGTTCAAATCCTGGACAAGGCTGTTTGCATTTCACTTCACACTAATGCCCTTTGGTAAAGGCATGAATCCATCTGTTCTCCTCCCAGCTATGGGTTAATAGTTAAGCAAACCAGGTTCTTTAGCCTTAATTAGACAACCAGTTTAGGAGAAAGAAAACCAAATTCAAACCAATTGAACTCTGCTTAAAAAAAGTGACCATATGGTGGGGTGGTTGAGTAAATACATACTCAGGATTACTCAAATTTCTTAGAGTAAGTATTGTCAATTATTATTAATTTTTGACTAGTATTTCTGTTATCTTATTTCTCTTGCTTTTACACCAAATCATCATAAGTTGTCAAAATTTCTTAGTTGACTTATCAATTTAAAATTTTTCTTTCTTTCATCTTCATTTCAGTTGCTTTTTCTTGCAATTTTCACAGCTTCATTGTATAATTAGTAAGCACTATACTTTAGAAATAAAGTATAAAACTTTGGCCTAATTCAAGCTTACATTAATTGTCTTGGAGAGCCTATCCTTATGTTACTTTTGGCTTTCTAATTAGGTTATGAAGACCACTGGCTATAGTCATTCAAACCTTACCTTATTAGCTTTTTCCTTTATTTTCCCCAAACATCTGATACACCATCATATTTGTTTACATACACTAGTACTATTATATGTAATATTAATAAAATTTATTTCATAAAGCAATGATAATTATACATTTTTTATTAGTATTTATTTCATTTTAGCTTCAGTTGCTTCTTATTGCTCACATGCACCACTACACTCTCACATGTATATATACAGCTCTTGTCTGAAGATTATGTTTCATTTACAGATGAAATTATATATATTATATGAACACTAAAAGTCTTATTTTTAATTTCATATTTTGTACATATATTTGTGTGTTTGATTTTTTTCAAGTGTGAGTGTCATGTATATTTCCATTTTTAAAAAGTATCATTTGGTTTCAGTTTCAGTTTCTTTGCATATCAACCTTTTTAGATTATTTAATGTCAAAGCCATCCTTGAAGAAGGACATTTTTGGTACTATTTAACCCATAGCTGAAGGGATAAGGGCATTCATAACTTTCCCAATGGTATTAGTTTTAAAGTGAACATAATAGCACAACTGGAGTTCATACTTGTTTACTATGTCCAGCACATTAGCCTCTACACCATGGAGACTTTCCTCAACTCTGAATTCAAACTGTTTTATATGTGATGAGACAACATAGCAGGGTAAAACCCATTACTTTGCATGCGGTACAGATGTTTTTGGAAGGTTACAGTCCTGTAGTGAATTGAAGCAAAGGCTGACAGGATGGGGGATATGTGTATGTAATATGTACAAAGAGAAATGACTGTCAATCAGAAAGAGTCTATGCTTTTTGTAAAATGATAAGTAATTTTATCTCTTCATTTGTCAAATCCAATTCCCTTTCTCCAGTCACAGATATTTATCTTTCTGTTTTCTTGGCTAACAACAAAATACTTGCTCTATTTTTCTTTTCAATCTTGTTTTGCTAAAATTTCTTATTTACTTTATTACCAGAAAGTGAGAGTTACCATGACAGCGCTAAACTTCCTGTAGTAATACTCGGGTCATTCAATCAATAAGGTGAATTTTGCTTCAGGAGTTGGCAATAAGAAGCACTGTTTACAGATGCATCTTTTTTTTAAGGAAAATGGGTCTGTTCATGTCCCAGAAGACTGTCAGCATAACTTTCTTTATTGACTGTTGTAACCAGAACTTTTTCTTTACTGGAATGTCTGTGTGTTTCCTCTCCATGGACTGTCTTTTTGACTCAGGCTCATTGTGGAAAACCCATGTTTAGCCCAGTTGTAAACATTTTTTTTTATTAAAACATACTTCTCTGAATACATCAAACATTCTTCCATAAATTTTACATTGTTTGCACTTCTCAGCCACCAAAAATTTGATGAAAGACCTCTGTTGAAACACGCTGTTTGATTTGTCACCATTTTGAATAGCCTCAAAAGAAATATTTTTGCAAAATTAAAATATTTTTTGCTAAAAAACAATGTAGAATTTACATTTATTGGAAAAAATTCCTTTAGCATTTTTCAAAAAAAATAATCTCTTTATCTATTGAATGACCCTTATACAAGACCTTTTAGTTAGTTTGGCAACTTCTCTTTTAGATAATGGTTTCTCTTTTAATTTGTTAGGAAACATTTGCTGAAATGAAATTAGGTTTTTCTCTCTAAAAAGTGCTTTGTTCATGCATACAAATGTGCTTTAGTCTTTGTATACTACAAACAATGACAAATAAATGTTGAGAAAGCACATTGTGGTGTATATAGTTTCAGTTGTCAATGTAGTTCCCGGACATTTGCTCTTATAAAGAGCCAACCAAAGTGTGGGAAATGAAAGATTACTTGGCCAATTCTATTTAATTGGATAATGAATTGTATTTTGTGATGTTGATATAACCCAAGGTCACCCAATTGCATGAACTTTGCTCTAAGGGCATAGACAAATTTGTTCCCCTTTTTTCTTTTATACATGTCACTTTTACTAAACTTAAACAGTTTAAGTGAATATACTGTTCAGATTTGTGCTAATAATGTTGGTCCACATTAACTTTTCCGCAATTTCTTTTGAGGACATTTCTCTTAGAAGACAACCCTTGCTACCCATTATTCTTGGGTCAAAAGTTTTGTAACATTTTGGTATATGCTAGTTTGTGGCACATGTGACTGAAGCAGTTCAAGCCATGGGAGGTACCAGTTATTGTTGGTAGTATCGTGGTAGTTGGTGTGCTGACATGTCATCCATTGTATCACTCTTTATGCGATTTGAAGGCTGTACAGATGAATATGCTTATGCTTTACATGTTCAAACTGGACTATAAGACCATAGGAGCAGCCTAAAACATTTATTGTGGGAAAAATGAAGGTGCCGTTGATCACAGTTCAGTAAACAGATGGTTGAAGAAATTTTGGGGGGTTGCAAGAACCTTGACAATCAGGCAAGGTTAGGCAAGCCTAAAACTGTGAATTCCAAAGCTATACTCACAGTCATAGAGGCAAATCCATAAAGTAGTACTCAGAGAGTATCAGGTAAGCTCAGCATTTTATAGTCCAGTGTGGTTTGCCACCTTCCCAATCACAAAAGCATCTACAGGTGTCAAATTGTTCCTCACATTACTAAAATATTGCTAAACTTTTCACTCACTCTAGTATTTCAATTTTGATCCTTTTCTATTAAAAATCAAGCAACTTACAATCTTATGAAATACTTTTTGTTGTCTTCAAAATTCTTGTCAGACAGCAGCAAAAGTGTTAGAGTTCACTTACCCATTCTTCTCTTTATCAATCATTAAACTGTCTGAATAATCACTTGATAGAATACAGGGAGATGTAGATTCATGCATTTTCCAAGTCTATGATTGTAAATATAAACGGTCCCAATTGAAATTAGACTGTAGTTGTTGGTTCAGTAGTGTTTTATGGCACATCAACCCTTGTGCATCATTTTATGCCAAATCCTATTTTATGTATATAATTTGTAAGTGAATATTTGTAAGCTACTTAATTTTTGAATGACTTGTTAGAGCTCATTTGTTTGCACACAGTTAAATGGTTATAAATATTCCTAGCACTTATAATTTTATTTAATATTAATTAAATGGTTTCAAGTATTGCTACTTAACATTAGTAATTTTATTGATCAGGTATTCCTATAAAATATAAATGATTTGCACATGGCTTTATTGTTTCAAATAAATAATAATTCTTTATAAATGATTGAACAGTTCTACTTGATTCATAGATGGGGCCCTTACTGGTACTACCTATTCAGGTCAAAGTTGACCTAGGAGTAATGACAATGAAAGGATATTCCACATATCCCTAAGTTCCAGGACTAGAGCCTCATCATCAGATGCAATTTAGTCATGTCATACCTGGAACACTTGTTGGGGAGGGATCTACAGAGGTGCAGTTGATGTATTCTACAGCTCCAGCCAAGAGGGCTGATCGTCAAATGCAATTTAGTGTCATACCCAGGACATTTATTGGGGGAGGGTTTTACTGCAGTTGGCATATTCTATATCCCCAGCTGACAGGGTGGTCTCTTTTCTATGCTACTAACTATTGTGCCACTCTGCTGTAACATTAGAGAATAAAAGTTTTTTTTTTTTAGAAATAGAATTGTATTTTTTAAAATCAAAACAATGAATAGTAATCAATAAAAATGTTTTAACTTTTGCATTGTGGGGTCATTATACTTCCTCACCACCTGCAAAACAAACATGAATATTTTTCATATAAATAGGGTTAGCTCAAAGTTAATTCATATTAATTCTGCACTGCTAATCACTTCTAAATCATTATCATATTCATGAAGAATCTATTCTCAGATTTCTGACCATAAGAAATGTTAAGTGACAACATCAGCTGGTCTTAATAATACTGACCTTACGTAATTAAAAGATTATATTAATATCAGCATTGACTTTTATCTGAAAAATTGCCAGGACTGTCAGTTTTCTTTCTGAAAGTTCCCAGGAAGTGAGTTTGATTTCTCTGAGGAAAATATTATTTGGGATTACAGGATATTTTTAAAAATAGTTTTCACAATTCTTGGACTTATTTTGATTAATATCCATTTTTTTTTTTTTCAATTTTTACCATTGTGTTTAAACCAGTGTATTCTTTATTTTTTCTCATTGTCTGAAATTCTGAAATAGGTCATCCTCATTATTTGATATATTGTTTAGCCTAGTATCTTCATTGTTATAAATTGTTATAACGGGTTTTAAACTCAGTTATTCTTAAGGATTGACGGATTCAGCTGTTCTTTGAGCTGGATAGATTTGGTTGTCAGGGTTGGCTGGCTGGATCCAGTTGTTATTTGGGCTGGTTGGATAGATTTGGTTGTTGTTAGGGCTGGCTGGCTGTTGTTAGGGCTGGTTGGATTTGGTTGTTCTTTGAGCTGGATAGATTTGGTCGTTGTTAGGGCTAGCTGGCTGGCTGGCTGGATCTAGTTGTTGTTAGGGTTGGTTGGATTTGGTTGTTCTTTGAGGTGGATAGATTTGGTTGTTGTTAGAGCTGGCTGGCTGGCTGGATCCAGTTGTTACTAGGGCTGGTTGGATTTGGTTGTTCTTTGAGCTGGATAGATTTGGTTGTTGTTAGGGCTGGCTGGCTCGATCCAGTTGTTGTTAGGGCTGGTTGGATTTGGTTGTTGATAGGGCTGGCTGGATTTAGTTGTTCTTTAGGTTTGTCATATTTGTTAGTTATTCTTTTGGCTGGTTGTATTCTATTATTGTAATGCTTTATATTCCTTTTGTATTCAGTATGGCATCTGTCTTTTTTTCTGTTTCCCGCAATTATAACATATGCGCAGTGGTTTGCACATTTACATTGATTTGACAGATGACAAAATGGCAAGTGGTCTTGTTCCAGGGATTGTCTCTGATCCTTTCAAAAGGTCAAATTACAACTTCATTCAGATCTACTCCTCACACATTTTAATCCAGCCCAGAAGATAGTTGTGACTTTCAACACCCCCAAGCATGGAGTTGGTGTTTAATATTTATCATTATTTCGCATCTACAAAAAAATATTTACTTTTACTAAAAGCAAATTAACCAATATACTACTGCTGAAATAATTGTTGGCAGGGCTTAGAATATGCTGACTGTACCCTCTGCAGACAGGTTAGATCCCTACAAAAAAGAGTGTCTTGGGTATGACACTAAACAGCATCTGGTAGTGAATCCCCAGTCTTTGAGCTCTGGGAAGTTTGGAGTACCCTTTCATTGTCATTACTCTCCGGTCCACTCTGATTAAAAGTGGTAGTACTTGTTAGGATCCTACGTATGGGTCAAATAGATCTAAAAAAAATATTAGTATTTGATAGGACTGTGTGCAAAAAAAACTTTTAAGAAACTACTCTTAAAATTTAGATGTGTATGATGAATGCAATCTACTAATCTATAAGCATAAAATAACACTAGATAGTTTGACATGGCATTAAAATCAATCAGTCAATTGTAAGTAGTATTTCAGAGTTCCATTTTGCCCCTGGATATAACTTGACTTTCAAAGCATGATTCAGATGCTATGAAGATATGTTTCCTATGGCATTTTCTGACCAAATAAATCATTAGAAGTTTCTGTTTTCTCTGCAAAAGCTTGGGTTTGTTGAATGTAATGTTACTGTAACTTTATCTTCCTCAAAGTCCTATGCAACTTTCAATTTGACCAAACTATTGATACACTCAAACGAATATTTGGTGAGCAGTTATCTTTCTTCAGTATGCTTATTATTATCTAATTGAAATAGTTACTTTAAACCATATAATTGTGTATAAATTATTAGCAATTAGTTGTATGTGCTATAAAAAGTGACATTTAAAGAAAAATATAATAGAACATTGAAAACTGTTGATTATAAGCAAACTTTTATAAATAAATCAAAATTTGACATTTAATAACCCATAAGTAGTTGATACGCTGTTAAATAAACCAAACCAAACTTTCAATCTGTTTTTCCTCTGTTTAAACTGACCGCGCAATTGGCTTAATGAGTAGTGTGTTTGCCAATGGTCTAGGAGAGTGGGGGTTCAATCCCAGGTTGAGTCACACCAAAAACTCAAAAAATGGTACTTGATGCAGCCTTTCTTAACACTCAGCATTATAAGGTAAGGATCAAGGGTAAAGTGGAGCAATCCAGGGAATGGAGTAGTACCCTCCCCTACACCTCGGTGTGGTAGCTATTGAAAAGGCAGCCATTGGGTCACCCTCGACGAAGATTGTCAACTTTACTTTTACTTTAGAGCTACAAAAGCAGTTAGGTAAAAATTAGATGACATGAAAAAAGCTTGTTTATCTAATAAAAGAAACCAAACAAACACCAATGTGCTGAAACTTAAGAAAACCTAGAGAGAACTAAAATATATCCAAAAGAACAACTAGACTACATCCAAGGCCAAATCAGTAAAATCAGAAACTCAAAAGAAGATAATCACAATTAGCATGGTAGGCACTAAATGAAGTTAGCAGCAGGGAAAGCACCTTGAAGGCAAAATTAAAATCTGCCAGCCAAGAAGAATGACATCAGAAATGGAAAGAATATTTCAAGGATCTGCTTAAAGACCCAATCAAAATCACAGATAAATGCACTGAAGAAATTTTAAATGTCCAACTAGACAACAAACTTGAAAAAAGCTAGATGAGAACTACATAAGGATACTAAATGCTGTTTTGAACAAATCTTGCAAGCAGCACTCTACAAAACAGCAGTTGTACGCCCACTTACCTTCTATCATACGAACCATCCAAGTAAGAGATGTAAGGTACTGTTGTAGAAGTAAGGAAAAACTTGTGAGTAATATTCTCCTTTGAACTCTTACACATTGCCACATCATTGTTAAAGAACTAGCAAAAAATTAAATACATCAGCTTTTAGGGAACACTGACTGTCATCTAGAAGAACTACCAATAGCGATATCCAATTGGGATAGATGGTGAGAGAAAGTCAAGAGAATCTATGCTGTCAGTATGTCTTGATGATGATGCCATTGCACCCAATTCAAAACTCAGGTCAGAATTTTATAGCCATTTGCCAAACTTGCACCATAGAAAATTAACCCAGTCAACTGGGGCTGTAGAATACACTGACTGCATCTTTGCAGAGTAATAAGACCCACCCCACAAGTGTCCTGGGTTAGCCTCCAGTAATGCAGGGGCTTGGAGGAATTTTTCATTCCTCAAAGCTTCTGCATTACCCCTTCATTGCCATTGCTCCCAGGTTCACTCTGGCCTGGAGTGGTAGCACCCGATAGTGTCCTATTTAAGGGTTAAATAGAACTGTTTGATAGTTAAACTGAGTGCAAACAAATGAATTATGCTAAATTGAATTGTTTTAAATAGAACTGTGTTAATTAAATTGACTGATGTTTAATTGAATTATTAGTGATACATAGCTATACTTGTAACCATTTTACTTTGTTGACTAATACTAAATTAAATTGTTTGAAATAGAACTGTTCGATTATTTAACTGTGTATAAACAAATGACTGATGTTTAATTGAATTGTTAATATTACATAGCAATATTTAGAACTATTTAACTTTCTTGACTTATGTTTACAAATCATATATATCTAATATATATGTGTAAATTGGATTTGGCATTAAATAACCTACAATGGTTGATATGGCATAAAACCAAGCCAAACAATAGCAATGGCCTGAATGATTAGCTTGTTAACCATTACTGTGCAGCAGGCACTCATAATCAGAATGTCATAGGTATGATAAAGTCTGTGAGAAATATTGATTTTTTTTTTCAATTCATAACAATTATATAGGAGTCATTTACTAAGCTTAGCTTACTTTGACACAAGGTCAGAAATATAGAGCACCCATTGAGGATCAAACCCAATGACAATGTTCAACTAGCCTAACTTGATAACCATTACATCAAGCTAGGTGCCTAAGAACCATTGTGCCATAAAACCCCATTCATAAACATAAAACCTCAGAGTTGTCCCATTTTCTATCCCTTTTAAAAGACATGCATTCCAACTGGGTATTTTTTTTAAAGATATCTAACCTAATACATTTAGACTTGAGTAATTTGAGAAGTGCAGAATCTTGGTGCCAGTTAGAATATTGGTATTTTTTAAAAATGGGACATTGGAATCTTGCTTGGGAAATACTAAGGTAGTTATACAAGTTTCAAGGATCCTCCATTTATTGGTCAGATAGAAGCAGAGATATTAGTTAGTGAAATTGGCCTTGACTTTATTTATACACACTTATTAATGATTTAATGAGGTAGTGATTCTTCCTTAAAAAAAAGTGGGGGCGTCCTGGGTATGACACTAAACTGCATTTGATGGTGAGGCTCCAGTTCTGAAGATCTGGAGTGTGTGGAGTATCCTTTATTGCCAACTGCTAGATCCTCTCTGACCTTGAGTGGCAGTACCTATTAGGATCCCATCTATAGGTTAAATAGATCTGTTTAAAAATTATTTTTATTTGATAGGACAATATGCAAAAAAACTCTTCAGAAACAACTATACAAAAAATGTAATCATGAATGTACAATGAATGCAATTTCTTAACCTCTTGGCATAAAATAACCCTAGATGGTTGGACATGCCATTAAAATAAATCACTCAATCAACCTATTCTTTCCTACTCTAAATTCCAGGCGAATGGCCAGAGATTAAACAGATACTACTCTTTGATACTCTGTAAAAAAGCATAATAGTCATGCACATATATTTATATTTGGTTTCCTCTGGTTTTCATTTCATTTCATTTTTTTTTTTTTTTTTGTTGCTTTATCTTGTACATTTTCTTCTTCACACCCGCTCTCCCATACTTCTCTTTCACCCTTGCTTTTCCTGATTCCTTTCTTGTTTGATTTTCTTGTGACACATGAACTTTTTCCTACAAATGTACACACAGATATATGCAGAAACATGCAGAAATATACTTATATATATTTATATATATGCAGAAACATGCTGAAAGGAGCGGAAATATACTCATCTCTCCAGACTTTTCAAACACGTATTTCAACTCAGTCATTCACCACAAACATTCCAACCATCAATTTGGATATTCTTTATATATATTCTTCCATATTAGGAGTTCAGTGATTTTTCTTATTGAATAAATAACAGTAAGTTTTATTTCAGATGAAGGAAACTGAAGAAAAATCCATATATTATACCATAATGTGCTTCTTTTAAGTTTATTTAATTTTCTTTTTTCATTTTTCGTTCTGCTTTTTCATTTATTCCCCTTTTCCTCCTCCTTTATTCATTCCACATCTTCTCTTACTTCATTATCCATTCCCCTTTTCTTTCTACTACTTTACTCATTCTTCTTTTCTTCTACTTTTTTTTATTCCTATTTTCTTCCTACTTCATTATTCATTCCCCATTTCCTCCTACTACATTGATCATTCTTCTTTTGCTTCTACTTTTTTCATTCCTAATACATTATTCATTTCCCTTTTCCTCCTACTACTTTACTCATTCTTCTTTTCTTCTAATTCTTTTTCATTCCTATTTTCTTCCTACTTCATTATTCATTCCCCTTTTCCTCCTACTACTTTACACATTCTTCTTTTGCTTCTACTTTTTTCATTCCTATTTTCTTCCTACTTCATTATTCATTCCCCATTTCCTCCTACTCCTTTACTCATTCTTCTTTTCCTCCGACTTTTTTCATTCGTTTTTTCTTCCTACTTCATTATTCATTCCCCTTTTCTTTCTTCTACTTTTTTTTCATTTCTGTTTTCTTCCTACTTCATTATTCATTCCCTTTTTCTTTTTACTACTTTACTCATTCTTTTCTTCTACTTTTTTTTCATTCCTATTTTCTTCCTACTTCATTATTCATTCCCCTTTTCCTCCTACTACTTTACACATTCTTCTTTTGCTTCTACTTTTTTTCATTCCTATTTTCTTCCTACTTCATTATTCATTCCCCATTTCCTCCTACTCCTTTACTCATTCTTCTTTTCCTCCTACTTTTTTCATTCGTTTTTTCTTCCTACTTCATTATTCATTCCCCTTTTCTTTCTTCTACTTTTTTTTCATTCCTGTTTTATTCCTACTTCATTATTCATTCCCCTTTTCTTCCTACTACTTTACTCATTCTTCTTTTGCTTCGACTTTTTTTTCATTCCTGTTTTATTCCTTCTTCATTATTCATTCCCCTTTTCTTCCTACTACTTTACTCATTCTTCTTTTGCTTCGACTTTTTTTTCATTCCTGTTTTATTCCTATTTCATTATTCATTCCCCTTTTCTTCCTACTACTTTACTCATTCTTCTTTTGCTTCGATTTTTTTTCATTCTTGTTTTCTTCTTACTTCATTATTCATTCCCCTTTTCTTCCTACTACTTTACTCATTCTTCTTTTGCTTCGACTTTTTTTTCATTCCTGTTTTATTCCTATTTCATTATTCATTCCCCTTTTCTTCCTACTACTTTACTCATTCTTCTTTTACTTCGACTTTTTTCATTCCTGTTTTATTCCTACTCCATTATTCATTCCTCTTTTCTTCCTACTACTTTACTCATTCTTCTTTTGCTTCGACTTTTTTTCATTCTTGTTTTCTTCTTACTTCATTATTCATTCACTTTTTCTTCCTACTACTTTACTCATTCTTCTTTTGCTTCGACTTTTTTCATTCTTTTCTTCTAACTTCATTATTCAATCCCCTTTTTCTTCCTACTACTTTACTCATTCTTCTTTTGCTCCGACTTTTTTTCATTCCTGTTTTCTTCTTACTTCATTATTCATTCCCCTTTTCTTCCTACTACTTTACTCATTCTTCTTTTGCTTCGACTTTTTTCATTCCTGTTTTATTCCTACTTCATTATTCATTCCCCTTTTCTTCCTACTACTTTACTCGTTCTTCTTTTGCTTTGACTTTTTTTCATTCCTGTTCTATTCCTACTTCATTATTCACTCCCCTTTTCTTCCTACTACTTTACTCATTCTTCTTTTGCTTCGACTTTTTTTCATTCTTGTTTTCTTCTTACTTCATTATTCATTCCCCTTTTCTTCCTACTACTTTACTCATTCTTCTTTTGCTTCGACTTTTTTCATTCTTGTTTTCTTCTTACTCCATTATTCATTCCTCTTTTCTTCCTACTACTTTACTCATTCTTCTTTTGCTTCGACTTTTTTTCATTCCTGTTTTCTTCTTACTTCATTATTCATTCCCCTTTTCTTTCTACTACTTTACTCATTCTGTTTTTGCTTCGACTTTTTTCATTCCTGTTTTCTTCTTACTCCATTATTCATTCCCCTTTTCTTCCTACTACTTTACTCATTCTTCTTTTGCTTCGACTTTTTTTTCATTCCTGTTTTATTCCTACTTCATTATTCATTCCCCTTTTCTTCCTACTACTTTACTCATTCTTCTTTTGCTTCGACTTTTTTTCATTCCTGTTTTATTCCTATTTCATTATTCATTCCCCTTTTCTTCCTACTACTTTACTCATTCTTCTTTTGCTTCGACTTTTTTTTCATTCCTGTTTTATTCCTATTTCATTATTCATTCCCCTTTTCTTCCTACTACTTTACTCATTCTTCTTTTGCTTCGACTTTTTTTTCATTCCTGTTTTATTCCTACTTCATTATTCATTCCCCTTTTCTTCCTACTACTTTACTCATTCTTCTTTTGCTTCGACTTTTTTTTCATTCCTGTTTTATTCCTACTTTATTATTCATTCCCTTTTTCTTTTTACTACTTTACTCATTCTTTTCTTCTACTTTTTTTTCATTCCTATTTTCTTCCTACTTCATTATTCATTCCCCTTTTCCTCCTACTACTTTACACATTCTTCTTTTGCTTCTACTTTTTTTCATTCCTATTTTCTTCCTACTTCATTATTCATTCCCCATTTCCTCCTACTCCTTTACTCATTCTTCTTTTGCTTCGACTTTTTTCATTCCTGTTTACTTCTTACTTCATTATTCATTCCCCTTTTCTTCCTACTACTTTACTCATTCTTCTTTTGCTTCGACTTTTTTTTCATTCCTGTTTTATTCCTACTTCATTATTCATTCCCCTTTTCTTCCTACTACTTTACTCATTCTTCTTTTGCTTCGACTTTTTTTTCATTCCTGTTTTATTCCTATTTCATTATTCATTCCCCTTTTCTTCCTACTACTTTACTCATTCTTCTTTTGCTTCGACTTTTTTTTCATTCCTGTTTTATTCCTATTTCATTATTCATTCCCCTTTTCTTCCTACTACTTTACTCATTCTTCTTTTGCTTCTACTTTTTTTCATTCTTGTTTTCTTCTTACTTCATTATTCATTCCCCTTTTCTTCCTACTACTTTACTCATTCTTCTTTTGCTTCGACTTTTTTTTCTTTCCTGTTCTATTCCTACTTCATTATTCATTCCCCAATTCTTCCTACTACTTTACTCATTCTTCTTTTACTTCGACTTTTTTCATTCCTGTTTTATTCCTACTCCATTATTCATTCCCCTTTTCTTTCTACTACTTTACTCATTCTTCTTTTGCTTCGACTTTTTTTCATTCTTGTTTTCTTCTTACTTCATTATTCATTCACTTTTTCTTCCTACTACTTTACTCATTCTTCTTTTGCTTCGACTTTTTTCATTCTTTTCTTCTAACTTCATTATTCAATCCCCTTTTTCTTCCTACTACTTTACTCATTCTTCTTTTGCTCCGACTTTTTTTCATTCCTGTTTTCTTCTTACTTCATTATTCATTCCCCTTTTCTTCCTACTACTTTACTCATTCTTCTTTTGCTTCGACTTTTTTCATTCCTGTTTTATTCCTACTTCATTATTCATTCCCCTTTTCTTCCTACTACTTTACTCGTTCTTCTTTTGCTTTGACTTTTTTTCATTCCTGTTCTATTCCTACTTCATTATTCACTCCCCTTTTCTTCCTACTACTTTACTCATTCTTCTTTTGCTTCGACTTTTTTTCATTCTTGTTTTCTTCTTACTTCATTATTCATTCCCCTTTTCTTCCTACTACTTTACTCATTCTTCTTTTGGTTCGACTTTTTTCATTCCTATTTTCTTCTTACTCCATTATTCATTCCTCTTTTCTTCCTACTACTTTACTCATTCTTCTTTTGCTTCGACTTTTTTCATTCCTGTTTTCTTCTTACTCCATTATTCATTCCCCTTTTCTTCCTACTACTTTACTCATTCTTCTTTTGCTTCGACTTTTTTTTCATTCCTGTTTTATTCCTACTTCATTATTCATTCCCCTTTTCTTCCTACTACTTTACTCATTCTTCTTTTGCTTCGACTTTTTTTCATTCCTGTTTTATTCCTATTTCATTATTCATTCCCCTTTTCTTCCTACTACTTTACTCATTCTTCTTTTGCTTCGACTTTTTTTTCATTCCTGTTTTATTCCTATTTCATTATTCATTCCCCTTTTCTTCCTACTACTTTACTCATTCTTCTTTTGCTTCGACTTTTTTTTCATTCCTGTTTTATTCCTACTTCATTATTCATTCCCCTTTTCTTCCTACTACTTTACTCATTCTTCTTTTGCTTCGACTTTTTTTTCATTCCTGTTTTATTCCTACTTTATTATTCATTCCCTTTTTCTTTTTACTACTTTACTCATTCTTTTCTTCTACTTTTTTTTCATTCCTATTTTCTTCCTACTTCATTATTCATTCCCCTTTTCCTCCTACTACTTTACACATTCTTCTTTTGCTTCTACTTTTTTTCATTCCTATTTTCTTCCTACTTCATTATTCATTCCCCATTTCCTCCTACTCCTTTACTCATTCTTCTTTTGCTTCGACTTTTTTCATTCCTGTTTACTTCTTACTTCATTATTCATTCCCCTTTTCTTCCTACTACTTTACTCATTCTTCTTTTGCTTCGACTTTTTTTTCATTCCTGTTTTATTCCTACTTCATTATTCATTCCCCTTTTCTTCCTACTACTTTACTCATTCTTCTTTTGCTTCGACTTTTTTTTCATTCCTGTTTTATTCCTATTTCATTATTCATTCCCCTTTTCTTCCTACTACTTTACTCATTCTTCTTTTGCTTCGACTTTTTTTTCATTCCTGTTTTATTCCTATTTCATTATTCATTCCCCTTTTCTTCCTACTACTTTACTCATTCTTCTTTTGCTTCTACTTTTTTTCATTCTTGTTTTCTTCTTACTTCATTATTCATTCCCCTTTTCTTCCTACTACTTTACTCATTCTTCTTTTGCTTCGACTTTTTTTTCTTTCCTGTTCTATTCCTACTTCATTATTCATTCCCCAATTCTTCCTACTACTTTACTCATTCTTCTTTTACTTCGACTTTTTTCATTCCTGTTTTATTCCTACTCCATTATTCATTCCCCTTTTCTTTCTACTACTTTACTCATTCTTCTTTTGCTTCGACTTTTTTTCATTCTTGTTTTCTTCTTACTTCATTATTCATTCACTTTTTCTTCCTACTACTTTACTCATTCTTCTTTTGCTTCGACTTTTTTCATTCTTTTCTTCTAACTTCATTATTCAATCCCCTTTTTCTTCCTACTACTTTACTCATTCTTCTTTTGCTCCGACTTTTTTTCATTCCTGTTTTCTTCTTACTTCATTATTCATTCCCCTTTTCTTCCTACTACTTTACTCATTCTTCTTTTGCTTCGACTTTTTTCATTCCTGTTTTATTCCTACTTCATTATTCATTCCCCTTTTCTTCCTACTACTTTACTCGTTCTTCTTTTGCTTTGACTTTTTTTCATTCCTGTTCTATTCCTACTTCATTATTCACTCCCCTTTTCTTCCTACTACTTTACTCATTCTTCTTTTGCTTCGACTTTTTTTCATTCTTGTTTTCTTCTTACTTCATTATTCATTCCCCTTTTCTTCCTACTACTTTACTCATTCTTCTTTTGGTTCGACTTTTTTCATTCCTATTTTCTTCTTACTCCATTATTCATTCCTCTTTTCTTCCTACTACTTTACTCATTCTTCTTTTGCTTCGACTTTTTTCATTCCTGTTTTCTTCTTACTCCATTATTCATTCCCCTTTTCTTCCTACTACTTTACTCATTCTTCTTTTGCTTCGACTTTTTTTTCATTCCTGTTTTATTCCTACTTCATTATTCATTCCCCTTTTCTTCCTACTACTTTACTCATTCTTCTTTTGCTTCGACTTTTTTTTCATTCCTGTTTTATTCCTACTTCATTATTCATTCCCCTTTTCTTCCTACTACTTTACTCATTCTTCTTTTGCTTCGACTTTTTTTTCATTCCTGTTTTATTCCTACTTTATTATTCATTCCCTTTTTCTTTTTACTACTTTACTCATTCTTTTCTTCTACTTTTTTTTCATTCCTATTTTCTTCCTACTTCATTATTCATTCCCCTTTTCCTCCTACTACTTTACACATTCTTCTTTTGCTTCTACTTTTTTTCATTCCTATTTTCTTCCTACTTCATTATTCATTCCCCATTTCCTCCTACTCCTTTACTCATTCTTCTTTTGCTTCGACTTTTTTCATTCCTGTTTACTTCTTACTTCATTATTCATTCCCCTTTTCTTCCTACTACTTTACTCATTCTTCTTTTGCTTCGACTTTTTTTTCATTCCTGTTTTATTCCTATTTCATTATTCATTCCCTTTTTCTTCCTACTACTTTACTCATTCTTCTTTTGCTTCGACTTTTTTTTCATTCCTGTTTTATTCCTACTTCATTATTCATTCCCCTTTTCTTCCTACTACTTTACTCATTCTTCTTTTGCTTTGACTTTTTTCATTCCTGTTTTCTTCTTACTTCATTATTCATTCCCCTTTTCTTCCTACTACTTTACTCATTCTTCTTTTGCTTCGACTTTTTTTTCATTCCTGTTTTATTCCTACTTCATTATTCATTCCCCTTTTCTTCCTACTACTTTACTCATTCTTCTTTTGCTTCGACTTTTTTCATTCCTGTTTTCTTCTTACTTCATTATTCATTCCCCTTTTCTTCCTACTACTTTACTCATTCTTCTTTTGCTTCGACTTTATTCCTTCTTCTTAAATTATTGCTTTTTTTTTTACTCTTTTCTAACTCTTATTTTTTGCCTTTCCATGAAGAAAATAAGACTAAAATCATATTACAATTTTTTTTTTTTTTTACTTAATTAAATGTCTTATTGCTAGTACACTTTCCTGAGATCTTTAATGTCATTTGTACCAGTCTCTCCCCTCCCTGGCCCTCATTTTTGATACTATCTCTTAATAAAAGAATAAAATATAAAATTCTATTGTTAAAGACTTTGTTTCACTACATTACACAAACTATCTTTTGGCATTGTAACATATCATAGTTATGTATATTTTTTTCTGATTTAAAAAAAGGTAAAGGTCAAAGAGCAGTCCCTTCAAATTTGCTTATAAGTTGCTGATTTGAATAAAAGTAAATAGTTGAACATAAACTATTCAATACCCATAAATCAAAATTCATGTTTATATTGTCATCTTTTTATTTTTATTTTTTGGAGATCCTATTTACTCAACCCCTCCGCTCGGGCAGGATATGACACAAGGTCAATTTTTTAAGCGGAGTTTAACAGGTTTGAATTCAGAGTTTTTCTTCTCGTAGACTAGTCGCCTCACCAAGGCTGAAGAACCTAGTCTGCCCTACTATTTACCCATAGCTTGAGGGAGAATATTTGGATTCATACCTTTCCCAAGGGTATTAGTGCTATGTGAAATGTAATCAGGCTCGTCCAGGATCTGAACTCGTGTCGTCGTGTCCACATCCTGCGACGATAACCATTACACCATGGGCACCTCCATTCCCCTTTTCTTTCTACTATTTTACTCATTCTTCTTTTCTTCTACTTTTTTTCATTCCTGTTTTCTTCCTACTTCATTATTCATTTCCCTTTTCTTCCTACTACTTCCTACCTTTATTTTTTGGAGATGAATGTTTTCACTTGGCCAAAGTAATACCAAAAAAAAGAAAAGGGTTGTCTAAAACATAAACAGACAAATATGAGAAAATTTTTTATCAACATGATATTGAACTTGTACATTTTAGCAGTACCTGTTTATTTATCCTCTCCACCCTGTTGGTGGGGCTTATAATATATTGACTGTATCTTCTGTAGAGGGCTAAGATCCCTAAAAAAGATGTCCTTGATATAACACTAAACTGCATCTGGTGCTGAAGTTCCAGTTTTGGAGATCTGGGTAAATACTCCCAGGACCACTCTGACCCAGAGTTGTAGTGCCTGTTAGGGTCCTATCTATGGGTCAAATAGATCTGTTTCAAAGATTATTTGTATTTGATGGCTTGGTTTTTTTGTTTAATGGTAAATCAACCTTTGTTTAATGCCAAAGTCATTCTTCTAGAAAAACAGTAGTGGTGATATTTAAAAAGAACAAGCTTAAGAAACAAGTACACAAAAAAATGTAAATATGAATGTCATTCTCTAACCTATTGGAATACAATAATCCTGATGAGTTGATATGCTGTTAAAATCAATCAATCGGTCAATGATATTTATAATCTAAATTTCTTCGTAGAAATATTACAGGAAATATTGACTTAGCTTTCAGTTCAGGTTATTTAACTTCCATACAATTTTTACCTAAAACTACAGATCAAGTGATTATGACTATGATTACTAGAAAACTAATAACAAAATTGACTGGTTAACCTTTGAACCTGTAAACCCAATATTTTGGGTGAACACAGGTACACACATATTAAATACCATGATACCAGCAATGGATGGACGCTAGCCACTGCATCAGGATGGAAAAACTCTGTAAATGCTATGATAGGAGGAGTAGGTACTTAGAAAAATAACTAAATAGTATAGAGAAAATACACCCAAAGATGATGGTAGCTACTTTTAATGGCAACCCCAGTGCAACAATCATCTCCTGCTACAGCCCTACCAATCTTAGTGAAGAAACTGAACTCATCGCCTTCTATGATGAGCTATCCTCTCTTGTGTGTAGGATCCCGAAACACAACATTCTTGTCATTGGTAGACACATGAATGCCCAAATCAAGAAAAATGGAAACCACTAATACAGCCTACACAACTTGTCAAACAGAAATGGACAACATCTAACAGATTACACGATAGAAAATAGATTAACATGCCTCAATACAAACTTTCAAAAAAGGGAGGGAAAATTATGGACCTACACGTGTGCAAACAACACTAAAGCACAGATAGACTTTGTCTTTATAAACAAGAAATGGAAAAATAGCGCAGTGAATTGCGAGGCTTACTCCTCATTCGAGGGTGTGTCCTCTAATCACTGAATTGTCATGGCAAAAATATGACTGAGCCTACGAAAGAATGCCACCCGAACAAGACCACCATACACTATGACTGGGCCCTACTTAATAACAAGAATATTAGAGATAAATATGTGATAGCATTAAGAAACAAATTCGATGCACTACAGGAGAAGACAAAAACACATACTCCGAATGACGAATATGCGAATTTCGTCAACACCCACCTAGAAGCAGCGGCAAAATACATACCAACAAAACATAGAACTAAATCTAGAGTCCCATGGGAGACATTAGTGGTTAGAGAAAAACGTGCAGACGTGAAAACTGGCTCCAAATGCAATAGGAAGAACCCAACTAACACAAATGTCCTGAAACTAAAAAAGGCACAAAATGATTTAGCAAACATATACCTAAAAGAACAGACAGAATACATACAAGATCACATCGATAAGATTAAAGACTCCAGTGGAAGATAGGCAATCTAGGAAAGCATGGCAAATGATAAACGAAGTGAGCAGAAGAAAGAGCACTGCCAAAGCTAAAGTGAAAGCTACCAACCAACAAGAACAAATAAAACTGTGGAAACAGCATTTTGAGAATCTTCTAGGAAACCTACCGAAAGTTACACATAAACCAATCATGAAAAGTATTAGTAAACAATTAGACATCAAACTAGGACCATTTACTCTAGAAGAGCTTGACTCAGTACTTAGAAAAATTAAAAATAGAAAAGCTGCAGACAATTACCGACACTAACTATGCTGATGACATAGCGATTCTGGCAAATGCACCTGCCCAAGCAGAAACCCTACTGCATAGTCTGGAATGAGCTGCTGCTGGCATTGGCCTCCATGTCAATGCACATAAAGCAGAATATATGAGCTTTAATCAAACAGGCAACATTTCCACACTAAATGGTAGCTTTCTGAAACTTGACAAGTTTACCTACCTTGGAAGCAGTGTCTCATCAACCGAGACAGACATTGACATGCAACTAGCAAAGGCATGGACAGCTATCAATAGGCTATCAGTCATATAGAAGTCAGACCTGACCGATAAAATGAAACGCAGTTTCTTCCAAGCAGTGGTCGTGTCGATACTACTAGATGCACTACATGAACGCTAACTAAACGGATAGAGAAAAAGCTTGACAGCAACTACACAAGAATGCTACGAGTAATACTGAACAAGTCCTGGCGGCAACACTCCACAAGGCACTAGCTATATGGTCACATGCCTCCCATCACAAAATCTATCCAAGTTAGATGAACCAGATATGCAGGACACTGCTGGAGAAGTAGGAACGAGCTCATAAGTGATGTACTCCTATGGACCCTTCATATGGCTGAGCAAAAGCAGGACAACCAGCTCAAACCTACATACAGCAGCTCAGTGAGGATACGGGGTGTAGCCCTGAGGACCTGCCAGAAGTGATGAATGATAGGGAGAGGTGGCGAGAGAGGGTCAGGGATATCTGTGCTGATGGCACAAGATGATGATAATGATATGCTATATATCATAAGCTTAATATTTTGAACTCTGGGAAGCTATGTCATATACTAATAATATCAAAAGGTTTTGTATAGAAACTATTTACAGCCTTGATAAGATAGCTTTAAACAAAGATCTCCATTCTGAAAAGTGAAGTTTGACTGTGTTTTGTTCTAAATTTTTGGGTCACCCTGTCAGTGAGGCTTAAGATATGCGGACTGTAAAACCCCTGACCACATAACAAGGGGTGTCCTGGGTATGACATAAAACTGCATCTGATGGTGAGGCTCTAGTTCTGGAGATCTGAGTAGTGTTGAGTACCCCTTCAATGCCATTATTCCCAAGTTCGCTCCAACTCAGAGTGGTGGCACCTGTTAGTGAACCGTCTGTGAGTCAAATAGATCTGTTTAAAAATTATTTGTATTTGATAGGACTGTGTACAGAAAAAACTTCTTAAGAAACAACTACTAATAATGTAAATATGAATGTACAATGAATGTGATTTCCTAACCTTTAGGCTTAAAATAACCCTAGATAGGTTAATGTGCTATTAGAATCAATTAATCAATTTTTGTGGTGAATTTTCTGTACTCTGGTACAGAGTATATAAGAGCCAAAAAAGGATGAAATTTTAAGATTTATTTATTACTCTTGATTTTGTTTTTATTCTCTGATTTTTTTAGTATTTTTATTTACTAGAAGAAACACGAGACTTTGATTAATTATGAAACCTCCAACTTTTTTCTAGGCTAAAATGAATGGCAGCCAGAATAACAATGTGAAAGATTCTCAAAATGAATTGAATCTAAAATAGCACTTTATTTGAAGTATGAAGTGTTAAGCAATATAAAATCAGCCATAATGATTTTAGTCTGAATTTGTGGCTTTGATATGCATCTGAAAGATCTTTAGAAACAATGATTCATCTAATAGTGACGTAAGAGTTGGTTCACAGCCAATTTAATCCCCTTTGTCCTTTGTGGAGCATTTTCATCTACTCTTCAGAGCTTTGGCTGGTGAAGCACTTTCTAATTAAATGAGATGTTTCTATAATTTGACAGGAGGTGTATTGGGCTTTCTTTTCTTATTCCTGGTCTCATACAGCTATGTTGGGTGACTTTTTTTAGGAAGACATTTATATGGGGATATAAGTATATGTATGTTAATCTTATAGAGTTTCCATTAAAAAAAACAAAGAAATGATTTACTTATGAAATTAGAATTAGGCTTTTAAGTATAAATATTTTGTTGGAAGATGTTTTAATTTTGCAACCAATATAGGATATGTATTTATCCAACCCCACCACCATGCATAGGATGTGACACAAGGCTAATTTTTAAGCAAAGTTTTAATTCAAAGTTTTTGTTTCACCTAAGACTGGTTGCTTTACCAAGACTAGAAAACCTAGTCTGTCCTACTATTTATCCACAGCTGGAGAGAGTACAGATAGATTCATGTCTTTCCCAAGGGCATTAGCACAAAGTTAAGTGCATACAGCCTCGTCAAGGATTTGATTTCTGGTTGCCAATTCCATTTCCTATGAAAACCACCATGGCAGTGACACAGGGTCAATTTTAAAGCAGAGTTTTCCTTCTCTTAGATTGGTTGCCTTACCAAGGCTAAAGAAAACAATCTACCTTACAATTTATTCATGTCTGGGGAGAGAACAGATAGATTTATATTGCCCAGTCGGCTGGGGCTGTAGAATACACTGACTGCTTCTCTGCAGAGGGGTAAGACTCCCTCCCCCCAACGAGTGTCCTGATATGACACTAAACAATCTGATGGTGAGGTTCCAGCAGTGCTGGGGCTTTGGGGAATGCGGAGTACCCCTTCATTGCCATCGCTCCCAGGTCCACTCTGGCCCGGAGTGGTAGCACCTGATAAGGGTCCTATCTATAGGTTAAATAGAACTAAACCGTGCTTCTTTCACTATACTGATTTTTTGCATTTAAACTGCGTATTTATGCTAAACTGAATGGTCTAAAATAGAACTGTTTTGACATTGGAACTGCATACGAGTGCTGAACTGAATTGCTCGAAATAGAACTGTTTTGACGTCTAAACTGTGTACATGCTGAACTGAATTATCTGAAATAAAACTGTTTGACATTTAACTCTGTGTATTGCCCAGTCGGCTGGGGCTGTAGAATACACTGACTGCACCTCTGCAGAGGGGTAAGACCCCCCCCTAATGAGTGTCCTGATATGACACTAAACAATCTGATGGTGAGGTTCCAGCAGTGCTGGAGCTTTGAGGAATGCGGAGTACCCCTTCATTACCATCACTCCCTGGTCCACTCTGGCCCGGAGTGGTAGCACCTGATTAGGGTCCTATCTATGGGTTAAATAGAACAGCATACTTATGCTAAACTGAATAGCTTGAAATAGAAATGTTTTTGACAATTAAACCGTAGTTACATTTAAACTGCGTGCTTATGCTTAACTGAATTATTTGAAATAGAACAGTTTTTTGACATTAAAACTTTATTTACACTTAACTGAATTGTTACATATAACTGCTTGAATAGTTTGAAATAGAAATGTTTTTAACAATTAAACTGTATACTTATACTAAACTGAATTGTTTTAAATAGAACAGATTATTTACATAAAAATTGATTTGGTATTAAATAACCTACAAAGGTTGATATGCCATAAATCCCAACAAAAAAGAAAAGAGAAAAACAAAAAGATAGATTTATATCTTTCCCAAGGACATTAGCACAAAGTGAAGATTTGATTTCTGGTTGCTAATAATATATCCTACAATGGTAACCACCAGGAACAGTGGCACAATCAAATTTTAAGTGAAGTTTTCCTTCTCCTAGATTGGTTGCCTTACCAAGGCTTTAGTAAGGCACAATCTGCTTGACTATAGCTGAAGGAGAACAGATAGAGTCATATTTTTCCCAAGGGCATTGTCCAGGATTTGAACTCAAGTTGCCAATTCCATCTTCTATGATGATAAATGTTATGTTAAATTTCCCTCCTCCAACACCAATGTTTCCAGATTTGCCTGGTCAGAAAGAGACAGAGGTAAATGTGGTATTTAATGTTGGTGAATAGGTCATTATAATTGCTGATATGCAAGTATTCACATTTCTTTGTTATATTATCTACATACAGGCTCTCTCTCACTCTCTTTATATATATATATATATATATATATATATATATATATATATATATATATATATATATATATATATATATATATATATGCCTACAGACTCTGGGAGTGTCCTCATGGTGTAATGGTTAAAGCGATGGACTGCGGAATCATAGTAAGCGATTTCGAATTCCAGTCGCGCTATCACATTCACTTTTGCACAAATACCCTTGGGAAAGGTATGAATTCCCTCATTCTCCCAGTTATGAGTGAAATAGTACCACTACTGTTTTTCTAGAAGTATGGCTTTGACATTAAATAACCTACAAAAGTTAATATGCCATTAAACAAAGAAACTAAACCAAACCTACAGACTCCATAGGCATTCTTTATTGTGCTCTACTTTGTGTATTAAGCACTCTTACATTTAGCTTAAGGAATCCTTGCTGTTTTTTTCTTTTGTTAGGCATGCATTATTGGTTGATTATTTTCAAGTAGTATGTATCTTTTTAGTCTTTTTTTTTCATGGAATTTTTTCCCTGGATATCAGTTTGTGTAATATTTATTTTATTTGCAAATTGTATCATCTGTTTTTTTTAACACCATCAGAATTATAGAATAGTTATAAAAAATTAATTAAATATATATTGGGGGGGGGTCTCCTAGAAAGTCCATAGTGTTTGACTTTTTCATGGTGGCTGTAATTTAACCAAGTAACTAAAGATATAAAAACATTCACAAGATTTTGTTTTTTATCTCCCTTTTTTTGGTGGTGGAAGACTTCTTTCTCTTTTTTTTTTACCAGAGATGTATTTGATCTTCTTTTGAGAGTCTTTTCTTAATCAAATTCTTTGGATTTATTACTTGAGATATGTAAACTGGTCTACAATTAGTTTATTCCATATTTTTGGTCTTCTTATAGAAACACTAAATGTGTTGAATTTATTTGGAGTAGTATATATATATATATATATATATATATATATATATATTTACCTACCCCTTCACACAAGCAGGATGAGACAGAAGGTCAATTTTAGGCATAGTTTAACAGATTTGAATTCAGAGTTTTTCTTCTCCTAGACCAGTTACTCTACCAAAGAGCCCTGTCTGCCCTACTATTTACCTATTATTGGAGGGAGAATATTGGATTCATACCTTTCTTAAGTTTATTAATACTAAGTGAAATGCAAACAGCTTCATCTAGGATTTGAACTTGTATTGTTAGGTCCATTTCCTATGATGGTAGCCATAACATCACAAATGCCTGGAAAATTTATTGTAGTATAAGTTATTAGATCACATTTTTAATTTTGATTCAATTCTAATTAGTCAAAATTGGAATACTGTAAACATAAAGAATTTAAGATCTCAAAAAGATTAAGACTTGATATACTGAAATGTATACTTGTGTGTGGGCGTCATTAAATATGACCAACAAAGATTTATTCATTTTTTTATTGGCAAGTAAGATGCCAAAATGTGGATCAAGGTTGTACACTAGCCCATTGGTTTAGTGGTTAGAGTTTTCACCAATGGGAGACTGGGGTTCAATCCCAGGTCGAGTCATACCAAAGACTCAAAAAATGGTACTTGATGCTGCCTGCTAAACACTCAGCATTGTAAGGTATGTATCAAGGGTAAAGTGAAGCAATCCGGGGAAAGGAGTAGCACCTTTCCCTACACTTGGATGAAGAAACTGTTGAAAAGGGAACCATTGGTTCATCCTCAACTATGGTTGCAAACTTTAGTTTTTATTTACTTCAGAAAATCATTGGTCATTATCAAGAACTAAAGTATAGTGATGTTGTTTGTGAAATCCAGAAAATAGTGGAGTTATCAAAGAATTTTTAAATGGTAGTGTTCATCATTTGCTCTTATGAATGGGTTAAATAGTAGTATGTCGTTGCATGTTTGAAAAACAATCATTAAGGAACCTGTGACTTAAAAAGGATTTACTACCTACAATAAATGAAGGCAGTACAATTACATGTCTCGAAAAAGAATGTTTTCAGCTATGTAACTATTTTTCCATATAGTCACCACCATTTTCTTCACTGGTAAAAATGTATAGCCAATAGTGGTAACTATGTGGAAAAATAATGTTTTGTTGTTTCTTTATCCAACAGAGTTATTGTGCTCTATGTATCTGTTGTATGGCAATAAACAGAAGCTATTACTTTCAGTGTGCCTTTCATATTTGGTGTGTGAAAAAGTTTCTTGCAAAAAACTGGTTTTCAGTCTCTAAGGTGGGTGTCCTCATGGTGTAATGGTTAAAGCGATGGACTGTGGAATTGTAGAAAGCGAGTTCATACTCAAGTCATGCTATTATGTTCACTTTCAAGCAAATACTCTTGGGAATGGTATGAACCCTCTTATCCTCCTAGGTATGGGTTAAATAGTACCACTACTGTTCTTCTAGGAGAATGGCTTTGGCATTAAATAACCTACAAAGGTTGATATCCCATTAAAAACAAAGAAACCAACCAATCAGTCCCTAAGTTTCTAGAAAATGTAGAAACCAGTACTTGGAAACATATACAACTACACACACATGCACAGGGATGAAAAACATAAGGTCTTTGGAGGGTAATTTAAGACTTTGTTTTTTCATCTCTATACATTTTCATACTGTCGAATCTATTTCCAGTCTTTCCCAGATATATATATATATATATATATATATATATATATATATATATATATATATATATATATATATATATATATATATATATATATATATATATATATATATATATATATATATAACAGTTAACTAAGATTAGATGGGGAGTCCCGGTGGTGTAGTGAATAATGTGCTGGACTATGACAACCTAGTAAGTAAGTTCAAACTCCAGTCATGCTATTAAGTTCACTTTTCTTTGAGAAGAGTATGTACCCTTTATCTTCCCAGCTGAGGGTTAGATAGTACCAAGACTGTCCTCCTTCAAGGATGGTTTTAGTGTTAAATAACCCATGAAAGTTGATATGTCATTAAACAAAGAAACCAAACCAAATGAAGAAGGGAATGAGCTTTCTATTTTTTTGTTAAACTGAACTGCAAAATGAATTGGTGGGACAGCATGTACTTTTTATGGCTGGAGGTTACTTAGTCTAATGGTTTTTATAATGGGAAATAGAATTGATGACCAGAGTTTAAATCCTGGAAAATTCATGAGTTCATCTGTTCTCCCTATAGCTATGTAAAAATAGTAGGGGCAGACTGGGTTCTTTAGCCTTATTTAAGCAACCAGTTTCAAAGAAGAGAAACTTAAAATTCAAACTGGCTTTACTTCACTTAAAAACTGACTTTCTGTCATTTTCCTGCTTGGGATGGAAAGGTTGAGTAAAATACATTCATTTTATAGCTGTGGGTCATTCAATCATTTAGTTGAGCTGATAAGTTTTAAGCCCTTCTCCCTGAAATTGCGAAAGAAAATAAAAGTCAGTTATAAAATGAGAAAAATTTTAATTCATTAAAGATTTTATTCTCTCATATATGGATGAAATTTTAAAAAAACTGGTCAAAAGTGAAAGTTCCTTTCTTCTTCAATTTGGCAAAATTCTTTTTAAAAGATAAAAGTCTTTTTTTTTTTTTTTCATTTACTTCTATGCAGTTAAGGATTTGAATTTCAATTAAGAAAAACAAATTAGTTCTTCTGTTTGCCTCTCTTCAATTCAAGATGCGTGGAGGAGCTATCCCCCTTGAAATGAAAAGAGAAGGAAAGAAAAACTGGCTGAATGTAGGATTATTTCTGGAAAGCAAACCAAATTCTGTTTATTATTATTTCTCAATTTTGAAAACATTTGTCCAGACACCTGGTGTCAACCTGAACCTTTCCCTAACCAAAGAAGACTTAGTATCAGATTACAGCTTGGCTGCTTTATTGGTTAAAATTGTTTGGGCTTGTGAAAATTGAGGAATTTGGGGTTAAACTAGAACCAGAAACAGATGAAGAATATAGAAATGGCATGAACTCATTTCAGCAAAATTCATTTTGGGATTGGCTTCTTAGAGTTGAAGAATTATCTGTTTCCTCTTGTCAACATTTTGAATGATCTTTGGTTGAGTTTGGTTTCTTTGTTTAATGGCATAACATCACAAATGCTTTGAAAATTTATTGTAGTATAAGTTATTAGATCACATTTTTAATTTTGATTCAATTCTAATTAGTCAAAATTGGAATACTGTAAACATAAAGAATTTAAAATCTCAAAAAGATTAAGACTTGATATACTGAAATGTATACTTGTGTGTTGGTGTCATTAAATATGACCAACAAAGATTTATTCATTTTTTTATTGGCAAGTAAGATGCCAAAATGTGGATCAAGGTTGTACACCAGCCCATTGGTTTAGTGGTTAGAGTTTTCACCAATGGGAGACTGGGGTTCAATCCCAGGTCGAGTCATACCAAAGACTCAATAAATGGTACTTGATGCTGCCTGCTAAACACTCAGCATTGTAGTAGAACAGTTGTTTATACCTTTCCCAAATGTATTAGTCCAAAAATGATCCTATTAGAGTGACTGGAGTTTAATCCCACTTACTATCATGTTGCAGTCCAGCTACAAAAATTTCCTCCTAGTAGAGACAGGAGCAAAAATTTTATTTATCCTGTTTAAAATCAAACAAACAAAATGGTCATATTTGTTATGGCTATATTTTAATTGCAATGATAATAAGAAAAGAAATGTTGTTAATCATATTTACCAACCCCTCCGCTTGGGCAAGATATGACACAAGGTCAATTTTTAAGCGGAGTTTAACAGGTTTGAATTCAGAGTTTTCCTTCTCCAAGACTAGTTGCCTCAACCATGCTGAAGAACCTAGTCTGTCCTACTATTCACCCATAGCTGGAGGGAGAATAATTGGATTCATACCTTTCCCAAGGGTATTAGTGCTATGTGAAATGCAATCAGTCTCGTCCAGGATTTGAACTCGTCTCGCCGTGTCCATTTCCTCCGATGATAACCATTACACCACGGGCACCTCCATAAGAAATGTTTTTAATGAATGGAAAAGGGTTATGTCTCTTGTTTAGTGTCATAACAATACATGTAGATGTTAATGTGTCACTAGGGTGAATCAAAATTTTTAGGACCCATGTTGGTTGATAGTATTGTGGTAGTTGATGCACTGACATGTTGTTCACTCTGTATGTGATCTGAAAGCTGCACAGATGAACACGTCATTTTATCAAAGGAAGTATCTCAGTGGTGTCTCAACTAATGAAAACTCAATGGAATAAATGTATTGAATATGAAAAGGACTATTTTGAAAAAATTAATGTTTCATTCATATTTCTTTTCTCTCTTGGTAAATACTGCTCCATGATTGATTTTTTGCTTTTACCAGCATGTCAACCTATCTAAGTTTATTTCATTCCTTGAGGTTAAAGAATCAGATATATATTTTCATGTTTTTTGTGTAGTTTCTTAAGTTTTTTTTTTAGGGTTTTTTTTGCACATGGTTTTATCAAATACAAATAATTTCTCAACAGATCTATTTGACTCACAGATGAGACACTAACAGATATTACTGCTCCTGGTGGGAGTGAAACTGAGAGTAATGGTAATGAAGAGGTATTCCACATTCCTCAGATCTTCAGAACTGTAGCCTCACCATCAGATGCAGTTTTGTGTCATACCCAGGCTACCTTTTATTTTTGGTGGGAGGGGTCTTACCTCTCAGTAGGGGATACAGTTGATGTATTCTAAACACCACTGACAGGGTTGATGAGTGGGGATGAGTTATCTGTTTATTTATCAGGCCCTTATGAAAATGTGCTGATGGAACTATGCTAGCTCCTCAGATGAGAAGGGATGAGGTCAACAGTTCATTTGTCTGACTCTAATAGTAATCTATTTGTGGAATCTTCCTTCTTTCAATTTATTCTTCTATGTTTTTAATCAATTTCTAGGAGAGGAAATTCATTCTAAAAAAATTTTTTTTTGGTTGGAGTTCTTTTATGCTGTAAGGTGAAATTATTTTTTTCTTTCTCTTCTAATATAATTTCATTGAAAATAATTAAGAATGATAATGAAAATGGCCTTTAAGTGATTTTAACCTCATTTAATTATGTTTAAGTGTGACGAAAAATGTTGTTTAGTAACTTAAGTAATTAGTTTGACATTTTGTGCTTTGATACTTTAAATTAATGACTCAGGCTTTAAGATTATTAAAAACTTGAATAAATTCGGTCAGTTTCCTGTTTTCCTGACACTAATGAGAAATTAAAAAAAAATTGAACTCTTGCCTTTTTGGTGGGACTTAGAATATACAGAATTAGAGTGCTAGTACTTTTTAGGGTCCTATCTATGGGTCAAATAGATTCATTTAAAAATTATTTGTATTTGATACCCCCATGTGCAAAAAAAAAATCTTCCGAGAAACAACAGCACAAAAAATGTAAATATAAATGATTCCCTAACCCCTAGGCATAAAATAACCCTAGGCAAGTTGACATGCTATTAATCAATCAATAAATTGAACTCTGCAAAATTTGCATATTGGACGAATGTCTTTGAAAAGATCACAATAAGAATTTAATTCTTTTTATTAAAAATAAACACAATTTTATTATTTCCAGAAGTGCATAAAATAATTAAACCCATTCTGATGAAATCGAGTGACTTTTAACCAGTGGCTGCTTGGCAATAGGCACTGTGGAATTGCAGCGCCCCTGCAACAATAATGGATATATTCATAGTTTTAATTGAAGTTATATGCACTGCCTTTCTCAGTAAGTGGGTTACACTATTAATATAATTTTTATATATTTTCTGAAGCAGCACCCCCTAAAAGTAATGTCACAAGCCACCACTGCTTGTAACTATAGAATGTGGGAGAATTGGTGAATGAAGTAATCATTGGTGTTTTTGATAGATTTTTTATAATTTATCTTAGAAATTATTTTCATTAGGGCTAAGGAGGGTTTTCTTATTTGTTTATTTAAATAATTCAGTCCTGCAAGTAGTATTTTAAAACTCTTCTAAAATTATAAATGATTGATTTTAACAGCATGTCAACCTGTCTAGGGTTATTTTATAGGTAGAGGTTAGGGAATTGCATTCATTTTGGTTTTATATTTACATTTTTTGTGCAATTGTTAATTTTTTGCACACAGTTGTATGATATCAAGTATTCCTATTTAATACAAATAATTTTCTTATTGTTGTATGGTTTCAAGTATTCCTATCAAATACAAATAATCTATACACAACCATGTGGTTTTAAGTAATTATCTCTATTTTGAAATTATCATTTGTTTGCACGCAGTTATACAATTTCAAGTAATTAATAATAATGTTTAGTAAAGAATTAGAGCTTCAAGTAACTATTCCTAATCCAGACAATTTACAGTTATATGGTTTCATGTATTCCTATCTAATATCAATAACTATATGGTTTAACGTAACTATTTTTATTTAATAAGTGTAATTTGTTTGCACACAGTTATATAGTTTCAAGTAACTAATAATAATCATTAGTAAACAATTATAGCTTTAAGTGAATATTCTTAATACAAATAATTTACAGCTATTTGGTATCAAGTATTAATACAAAAAATTTTCAAACAGATCTATTTGGCCTATAGATGTGACCCTAACAGGTACTACCACTTCCATTCAGAGTTGACCTGTTAGCAATGGCAATGAACGAGTACTCCACACTCTCCAGATCTCCAGAACTGGAGCCTCACCACCAGATGCAGTTTAGTGTCATACCTAGAACACTCTCCTGAAATTAGGATTCTTAAAGTAAAAAGTTTGTTTTTTTTCAAATTTTTATTACACCAATGAGTAAAAAACTTGCCACATTCATTCCAAAAAAATAATAGAATTTCTCTTTTTTCTTTTTCTTTTTCTAGGTAAGAATATTTTTTTACTCACGAGATAAACATGAAAGGTAAGTGTCTTGTACTTTTTTCATACATGAGCAAACTTATAAATGGTTATCATCATAGGAAATGGACCCAGCTACCTGAGTTCAAATCCTAAACAAGGCTTTTGGCATTCTACATTGGGCTAATACCCCCGAGAAAGTTATGAATCTAGCTACTGTATATATTCAAGTAATAAATGACCTCTAGTTTTTAAACAAAATGAATTGTTTTTATCATATATTGCTTGTAATGAATAACCTCTAATTTTTGGTTATGCAAGCTTACATCACATGAAGTGGTGCAGTCTGGGCTCTTTAACTTTGGTATGGCAACTGGTTAAGAAGAAAAACTGAATTCAAACCAGTTGCACACATACAGAGGGAGGTGTACTTCCAGGCTATTCCTGCCTAAGACATACTACATGAGTAGTTCCCTCCACCACAATCAAGTCAAGTTACAAGAGTAGTAAGAGAGATGTGATCTAGGCTTTTATTGTAATTATATTAGGTTTAAAGTTTATGCTTTGTTAGGAAATATCTAGCTTTCAGAAGAGGAACTCTCTCATTTCCTACTCACTGGGCGTTTGTTTTAAAGAATCTAACAAGACAAGAGCCTATAAAAAAAGTTATATTTATCCTCAAGACATGCCACATGAATGGCACCCTCATGACTAAACAAGATTACAGGACCATTTATTGAGTCAATGAGGCTTAAGATTCATCATCATCATCATGTCATGCTATCAGCACGGATTTCCCTGACCCTCTCCCACCACCCCTCTCTATTGTCCATTGCTTCTGGTATGTCTTCAAGGCTACATCTTGTATCGGCACAGAGCTGTTGTATGTAGGTCCTAGCTGGATGTTCTGCCTTTGCTCATCCATGTGAGGGGGTCCAAAAGGAGTATGTCGCTTATGAGTGCATCTCTACTTCTCCAGCATTGTTCTGCATGTCTGGTTCTTCTAACTTGGAAAGTTTTCGTGATGGGTGGTAAGTGACCGTATAGCTGCTGCTTTGTGGGGTGCTGCCTCCAGGACTTGTTCAGTATTGCTCACAATATTCTTGTATAGTTGGCATCAAGCTTTTTCTCCATGCATTTAATTAGTGTCCATGTAGTGCATCCATATAGCAGTATCAACAGAATTGAATTGCTGCTTGAAAAAAACTGCGCTGCATTTTATCAGTCAGGTCTGACTTCCATATGGCCAATGGCCTATCGATAGCTATCCATGCCTTTGCTAGTCACGTGTTGATGTCAGTCTCAGTTGATGAGACACTGCTTCCTAAGTAGGTGAACTTGTCTACTAGTTTCAGAGAACTACCGTTTTGTGTGGAGATGTCGCCTCTTTGATTAAATATTAATGCTTATTTTTTTATAGTGATTTTCATTTCCTGCATTGGATTTCAAAAGGAGTACTGTGGAAAAAAAATCATGACTTACTGGATTACCGTGTGGCTGCGTTTTGTATGTTACAGTCACTCAACAAGGAAAACATAAAAAGCCAAAATGGTGATGCACAGTCGCTTTTGTACTTGTTTAGTCTCGCGTAAAGTAATGCAGACTCTCGGCTATCCCATGCAAATGAGATAGTCGGGTATTATAAAAAGAGCCCTCGAGGGAACGGTGACAGTTTGACTGAAGGTGTGTTGCGTATGTCTGTGACATTATTCAAGTCGGCTTTCAAACTACAGTTATGTATTGATTTATTAAAGATTTATTATATAAATTCACACTTATGAGTGTCTCATGGTTATCATCATAGGAAATGTACACAAGAAACTGAGTTCAAATTCCTGGATGAAACTGTTTGAATTTCACATAGAGCTAATCCTATTTACCCAACCCCTCCGCTCGGGCAGGATATGACACAAGGTCAATTTTTAAGCGGAGTTTAACAGGTTTGAATTCAGAGTTTTCCTTCTCCTAGACTAGTTGCCTCACCAAGGCTGAAGAACCTAGTCTGCCCTACTATTTACCCATAGCTGGAGGGAGAGTAATTGGATTCATACCTTTCCCAACGGTATTAGTGCTTTGTGAAATGCAATAAGTCTTGTCCAGGATTTGAACTCGTGTCGCCGTGTTCATTTCCTACGACGATAACCATTACACCACGGGCACCTCCACATAGAGCTAATACCCTAGGGAAAGGTATACATCCAGTTATTCTCCCTCCAGCTATGGGAAAATAGTAGAACAGACTGGGCTCTTTAACCTATGTATGGTAACTGGTCTAGTAGAAGGAAAACTAGGTTCAAACCTGTTAAACTATGCTTAAAAAATGACCTTGTGTCACATCCTGCTTGTGGAGGAGAAGTTGGGTATATATATATATAAATTTATACAACTGTCACTGCAAAAAAATAAAAATAGTTGCATGGGCACCAACAAAGCTTTCATCAGATGATGACCGAGGGGCTGAAGCATCATTACCACTAATTCAGGGTGCCACAGCTGTACCTCATGATACCACCAGGCTTCATTTGTTTTATATCACAGTGTCTAAGTGCCTGCTCAATCCAGATTTACTTTTAATATTTACATAATCAAACTTTAAAAATGCTCATTTCCATTATTTATAAAATGGGATTTAGCAACCATTATTGATTTCTAATAGAACAGCCAGCCCATTTTGAAAATAATTTTCTATTCTTGGTGGGTGAACTTAGTGTAATGCTTATCCTCATAGGAAATGGAATTAGTGACCTGCATGTGAAACTATTTGCATTTCACTACATGCTAATGCCTTTTGGAAAGACATGAATCTGTCTGTTCTACCTCATCTATAAGTAAATAGTAGAGCAGACTGATTCTTTTGCCTTTGTTAGGCAACCATCCTGGGAAAAGAAAAACTGAATTCAAACCTGATTTACTCCACTTTAAGATTTATTTTCTGTCACAATCAGCACTTGGCAGAGGAGTTGGGTAAATAAATACATCATCAAACATTAAAAACATTTCTTTTCCTTATAAATGTGATTTAGCATCCATTGTTGATTTCTTATCAGTTTCCAACCCATTCTGAGAATAATCTTCTCTTCTGTTTAGAACTGTTATCTGGCAGAGACATACAGTAATGTTCATTTTTCAGGTTTTCTAGTTAAATATTTCACTTAAGGATGAGGAATTAACTAAATAAATTGGATTTAAGTCTTTTAATTAACTGTGCATAAAATCTGAATTCTAATTAAAACATAGAGGTTGGCATCTTTTTATTGAATGTTTTTATTTCCAATAAGAACATGTGTCATAGAATTTGCAAATAGGTGACAATCCACCTTATATTCTAAAAGTACATTTTCTGTTGAACTTTCTGTGTATTGTAAGTGTAAAGATCACTTTCAGAAATTCTATTTAAAAGCTCCACTGTTGATGGAATTTGGAATATACTGACTGTATCCTTTGTAAAAAGATAAGACCTGCAAAACCAGACGATGTCCTGGATATAACACTACACTGTGTCTGATGGTGAGGCTCCAGTTCTAGAGATCTGAAGAGTGTGGAGTATCCCTTCATTGCCATTACACCCTGGTCCTTTCTGACTTAGAGTGGTAGTACTTGTTAGGGTCCAATCTATGTGTCAAATAGATCTGTTTAAAAATTATTCATATTCAATTGGACTGTGTGTTAAAAAATAAACTTTAAGAAACAACTACACAAAAAATGTAAATATGAATGCACAACGAACATGATTCCCTAAACTCTAGGTATAAAATAAACCTAGATGGTTTGACATGCCATTAAAATAAATTTATTTAAAAGTTTTACATTGGCCCATTAGCATAATTGTTAGAGTGATTGTCAATGGTTCAGGAGACTTAGGTTCAATCCCAGGTCAAGTCATACCAAAGACTCAAAAAATGGTACTTAATACCTTTTTGCTTAACACTCAGCATTATAAGCTATGGATCAAGAGTAAAAGCAATCCAAGGAGTAGCACCCTCCCCTACACCTCAGGGTAGTAGCTATTGAAAAGGAAGCCTTCGGGTCGCCCAACTTAACTTATACTAAGAAAGTCTTTAGTGTGTTAGTACTGGATTTTGCTTGACTTTTCTTTATGTAAATTCCATTTCATTCAGATGACTTTTTATAGTTTTGTTACAAACATCAAGGTCTGTTGAGGTCTGCAAGAACTGTTTTTTAACTGTTGACTGATTTGCTAGTATTTGTTTTAAGAATGCAAATTACAAAATCATTCTATAATTTTTTCTCAATGCTTGATTATTCCATATTTTCCTCTGTCTCATTGGGAAAAAAATTGTACCATTAATTCAAATGATATTATCTAGTTAATCTAAAACAATTTCCAATCCAATTTGTAACTAAATGATAATTTTAAGGTGTCTTTGTTCATTCTTAACATTTTTTATTCATCCAAATTCTTGATATAATGAAATTGACTACATTTATAACAATATAGATAATAGTTGTAGGAAACAGAAATTAACTGTGAATACCTTGTTAAGGAAAGGCAACTTATTGTGTCTGAATACACAACTTTGTTTCTATCATAAGACTTAGACATATCCCATAATTAGGTCTGGTCATAGGGTGCTACTCATCTAGCATGTCTTAGACAGTGAATAGCTTAGTGGAGTCTGTCCTTCTCCAGGTGTACAACTGGTTTTAATTCAGAATTTTCCTTCTCCTAGACTGGTTGCCATACCAAAGTTAAAGAGCCTAGTCCACTCTACTATTTACCTGTTAGCTGGAGAGAAAATTATTTGATTCATTACTTTTCTAAAGGTGCTAAGCACTGTGTGAAATGCAAACAGCCTTGTCTACGATTTGAACATGATTAGCTGAGACCTCTTCCTTTGATGATAACCATTATGCCACAAGCCTCCATCATAAAAATTGTTTCCTTTGAAGCATATTATCAAAAGAGTGGGAGAGTAGATTTTCATATGGATACAAAGAATCTTTAGTTGTAATTCATATATCTTATGTAGTTCATTTATGAGGTTTGGTTTGGTTTCTTTGTTTAATGGCATATCAATATTTGTGGGTTATTTGATGCCAAAGCCACTCTTGTAGAAAAACAGGCTGAGGCCTTGCAGCGGGTGCGCACGTGGTGGTGGGGGGGTGCAGATGGAAAAGTCGTCATAGAAAGATTGTGCCGCTCTCTTATGTCGAAAAACCTTTTAACTCAAAGGTAATAAAAAGTTTCGTACCTGAACTAAGAAGTCGTCAAGTGTTTTTCGTGTTTCGGGATTCCTATGTTATCTATATATGTGCGTTATGGACATTATGAACATTCTGCATACCGGTATGAATATGTACATTTCATATATTCATGGATGGCTATGTAACACTATGCCATCAGCCCAGTCAACTGGGGCTTTAGAATGCACCAACAGCATCTCTGCAGAAGAGTAAGACTTCCCCAACAAGTATCTTGGATATGACATTAAACAATCTGATTGTGAAGCCTCAGCCCTAGAGCTTCAGGGAATGTGGAGTACTCCTTCATTGCCATTGCTCCCAGGTGCACTCTAGCCTGGAGAGGTTGCACTTAATAGGGTCCTATCTATAGGTCAAATAAAAGTGTTTGACATTTAAACTCAGTGCAAACAAATGACTTATGCTAAATTGAATTGTTAAAAATAGAACTGTTTGATCATTTAACTGTGTGTAAACAAATGACTGATGTTTAATTGAATTGTTAGTAATACATAGCAATACTTGGAACCATTTAACTGTATGCAAATGAATGAATAATGAATTGAATAATTGTATTAAGTAGCAATACTTGAAACTCATTAACCGTATGCTTACATTGAATTATTGGTAATACATAGCAATACTTGGAACTATTAACTATGTGCAAATGAATGAATAGTGTCAAAATAGAATAAATAGCTAAACTTGTAACCACATTGAATAAAATTATTAGTGTTAGATAGCGATAATTAAAACCATTTAACTGTGTTGAAACAATAGCAGTTCTAGTGTGCCATCAAATTAGTTCTCATCTAAAAATGAAATCACCGACAAACTATTAACTTACAAATTATATGTATATGCATTTAAATCTGTGCAAATGAATGACTGATGTTAAATTGTGACTGTTACATAGCAATACTTGAAACCATTTAACTGTGTGCTAACAAATGTTTGATAGTAAATAGAATTATTCATATTAGATAGCAATACTTGAAACCATTTAACTGTATGCAAAGAAATAAGCTTTGGAGGTGCCTGCGGTGTAATTGTTATCATCGTAGGAAATGGATATGGCAAGACAAGTTCAAATCCTAGACGAGGCTGATTGCATTTCACATAGCACTAATACCCTTGTGAAAGGTATGAATCCAATTATTCTCCCTCTAGCTATGGGTAAATAGTAGGACAGACGGGTTCTTTAGTCTTGGTGAGGCAACTAGTCTAGGAGAAGGAAAACTCTGAATTCAAACCTGTTAAACTCCGCTTAAAAAATTGACCTTGTGTCATATCCTGCCCGAGCGGAGGGGTTGGTAAATATGATAAGCTTTGGTTCATTTAAAAATATCATCCACAAAATGTATTTGGCATTAAGTGACCTACAATGTTTGATATCCTATAAAACCCAAACCAAACCACTATGACATGGGGGACCCCCCCACTCACTTCTTTGTGTATCTGATGAGTCAATCAGTTGTTGTGCTAGAACAATTTGTCTGCTATTTCTACTTATTTTATTCTAAATCCACTTGTACTATAGATTGTCTATATTATATATTTTTTTAATGTATATCTGTAGGGATTTTTGCTATGAATGGAATCAACCTTATAGGACAAATTAAGAATACTGTTCAGGTTACAATGACCTGGTAGTGGACTGATATGAGGCCAAGCCTTTTGTTAGATCAAAAGAAGATGTGTTGTTATGGCAACTACATATCATGCTTACATGTATACATCACTTCTGTAAAAGGGGAAAAGAAGAAATTTACATCATTTCTAGCATTGACTGAGAGAGAGAATCAAAGGAGGAGCTTTCTGGTAGAGTATTAGTCTAAATGTCAAAAGGATTATGGTTAACAAGCTAGTTCACTAATGAGGTTTGGTTTGGCTTCTGTAGATTATTTCATGCCAAACCTATCCTTATAGAAGAACAGTAGTTGTACTATTCAATCCACAGCTGTAAGGGATAAGAGGGTTCATACCTTTTCCACTGGTATTAGTCCAAAAGTGATCATAATAGTACAACTGGAGTTTAAGCTCTCTTACTACAATGTTGCAGTTCAGAATGTTTGCCACTATATCACAGAGACTTTTCCAACATAGAAAGAAGGAATAACCTTAGGTGGGTATATTCAACAGTAGGTAGCTCTTTATAATAACCCAACTCTATATTGTTCAAATTGCAACCTAGTAGTCATTTCTTTTAAGACAGTTTTTATTTTCTCATCCAGTTGATGTAATTAATGAAGGCACTCATGGCATAACAGTTATTGTGATAAGAAGTGGACTTGGCTACCTGAGTTCAAATCTTGAATGAGTCTGTCTGCATTTCACATAGCACTAATATGCTTAGGAAAGGTATGAATTTATTCTGCCTCAAGCTATAAGTAAAAAGCAGGCCAGGGTTGGCTCTTTAACCTTTGTATGGCTACTGGTCCAGAAGAAAAACTCTGAATTCAAACCAGTTGTAGATCTAGAGAGAGATGGGCTTCATCAGGCTGTTCCTGCCTAAGACACACTACATGAGTAGCACTCCTCTCCCCAAAATCATGAGAGCAGTGAGTGAGAGAAATGTGATCTTGAATCTTATGATAATTTTGTCTACATATATATATATATATATATATATATATATATATATATATATATATATATATATATATATTAGATTTAAGTTTATGCTTTTCCCTGTTGGGAACTACCTGACTTCCAAGAAAGAAGCTTTCTCTAATTTTCCTACCTACTGGTCATTTACTATAAAGAACCTAACAAGATAAGAGCTTATAAAAAGTTATATTTGTAAATGCATTGCATAACTGATATGAATATTGGTCTTTTGTTAATACACAAATCTCACTGATCTTGAATAAGAAGAACCAAAAGCAACACAGTGCTCTGTTAGAAGAGCTTAGTATATGCTGATTGTATCCCTTGCAGAGGAGTAAGAACCCTCCCCTCAAAACAGAAGTGTCCTGTATATAACACTAAACTGCATTTGATAGTGAGCCAACTGTTCTAGAGACCTGGAAGAGTGTAATGTACTCTTTCATTTTTATTACTCCCAGGTCCACTCTGACCCAGAGTGGTAGTACCTGTTAGGGTCTCATCTATGGATCAAGTAGATCTGTTTAAAAATTATTCCTATTTGATAGGACCATATAAAAAAAATCCTTTTTTAGAAACATCAACAAAAAATGCAAATATGAATGCAATTCCCTAACCTCTAGGTATAAAATAACCTTAAACAGGTTGACATATAATCAAAATCAATCAATCCACCAAAAGCAACAGAAATAAAATTGAATTTGCAATTTTTATATGAAAAATTAAATGTTAGCTTTCAGTTGCTTTGATGAGATTAAATAACTTTTGTTTAGATAATATTTGGCCAACAAAATGGCCACTCCTCCAGGGTTTTATACTGAATTTTTCCAAAACTTTTGGTTGACCATAACTATTTCTGTTTCATAACTATTTTTCCACATTTTTCATCCCAAAAGTCAGTAGTGTGTATTATCATTATCAAGTCATGTCAACAGCACAGATTTCCCTGACTCTCTCTCCCTCCATCCATCCCTATCATCTATTGTTCCTTGCAGGTCTTCTAAACTACATTCTGTTTCTGCACAGAACTGATGTAAATAGGTTCTTGCTGGTTGGCTAACATTAGCACATCCATGTGTAGGGATACATTGAAGAACGTCACTTATGAGTTCATCCATGCTTCTCCAGCAGTGTCCTGCATATCTTGTTTGTCTTACTTTGATGGTTTTTGAGATGGGAGGTAAGTGGTTGTACACCTGTCCGTGAGGTGCATCCATACAGTAGTATTGACACAACCCAAGCTTGGAAGAAATCCCATTTTATTTCATTGGATAAATCAGGCTTCCATATGATTAATAACCCATTGATATCAGTCCATGCATTCGCTAGGCATATGTCATTTTCAGTTGATGAGACACTGCTGCCGAGATGTGTGAACTTGTCTACTAATTTCAGAGGTCTGCCCCTTAGAGTGGAGATGGCTCCTTATTATTCCTGAGAATTATATAATTAACATTTTTTTTTTGGACATATCTCACTATATTTGGAACAGGATATACTAGTGGATCATGACCAAAAATGTCATTATCTAATTATCCAGGAATAATAAGGGATCTCACTTAAGGGCAGACATCTTGAAAATTTAGTTTCTCTTAATGTTATCTTATTTTCACCTTCAGCTTGTTGCATTTTTGCATGAACATGCCTGTGCTTTTGTTCTAAATACTATGCAAATTTTGTGTTTTAAAACATAATATAAACTATAAAAATTCTTATTTTTGATAGTAAGAACCTATAAAGTTGAACAAATGGTAAATTTAAGTTAAATTTATTTAACTGCTACAAATTCTAAAAAGTTAGGGCTGCATTGGCCTAGCGGTTAGAGTGTTCGCCAATCACCCGGGAGACCTGGGTTCAATCCCAGGTCGAGTCATACCAAAGACTCAAAAAATGGTACTTGATGCCTCCTTGCTTAACACTCAGCATTATAAGGTACGGATCAAGGGTAAAGTGGAGCAATCCAGGGAAAGGAGTAGCGCCCTCCCCTACACCTTGGTGTAGTAAGCTATCGAAAAGGGAGCCTTCGGGTCACCCTCGACTATGGTCGCCTACCTTACTTTACTTTTATTATATATGAGTGTATATTATACATAAATAATTACAATATTTATTATCCAAAAATGAAAACTGCTAAGAATGTAATAAAAACTATAAAAAGGTTTTTTTGTACTTCCATAACAATAAACTATTGAACCTTAATATAAATGATAATATTGTATAGTATCCAAGATAAAAAGAATTTTTTCTGCAGAATCAAGAATTTTGGTATATTTTTCTTAATTCAAATTGTTTTGATTCTTTGAAGCTGTCTGCATTAACATCACAATCTTGAGAAGATGCAAAAGAAAGTTACAGAAAAAGAAAAAAGTGACCATGTTTTTTTAATGCATCTAGATAAATCATTGCTGACACAAAGGTTCTTTTTTTAACCTAACTGGCCGCCTACCTTCTGGCCAAATTCCTTTTTCTTTCTTCTATTATTCTTTTATCTTCCTTCTCTCTTGTATTTTTCTGTTACCAGACTTTTGTCATTTTGGGTGCAGTAACTGTTTGGTGGATAAGTTGTGTATTTGCTTGTATATTTATTGTAATATTTAGATAACTTCTTTTTTTTTCTGAAAAGACAAAAACCAAACGAACTTTAGTAGCTAGTAAATAGAATGCACACACACACTGACATTCACTAAGCACTATTGATTCTATGTGCATGCTCTTCTTGCTTTTATATATATGAAAAAACAAGGTATTCAGATGATTATTTTATTTATTGTTGAATTATTGTCAATGTTTTGGATTTTTACATTAAACCATCGTTGGGGCAATTAATACTCAATGTTGTATCTTTCGAATATACATAACAAAAACATAGAAAGACTGTTGAATCCAGCATTATTTCTAATTACAATATTATAAAACATAGACTTGGTTTTTCAACTTATCTCCTTATTTAGTCAAATTAGTACTAAAATATTACAAGATCCTTTTTTTAAATCAGTTTTCTTTAATGATTTGAAAAAAAAAATTTTTTTCGGTAACACTTCTTATAATTCTTCCAAAATTACAAACAACTACAAAATAAAGATGAAAAAAAAGGAAGTGCAAAAAGAAAAGAACTAGAGAGAGAAAGAAGAGAAAAAGATGCAGTTTTTTTTTTCCATAAATGTTACGCTTTAAAATAAATTTCAAATACTAATCAAGTCACATAGTTTTGAAACAGAACACTGCTAATGGAAATAGAATGCTAAAAGTTTTCTCTTTTTTTCATTGCATTTTAAAATTGAATATAATTCAGAAGATACAACATAACATTAATTGCCCTAATGATGGTTTCATATAAAAACTGATATATTTAACATTGGAAAATAATTCAACTATGAATAAGATCATCTTCTAAATAACTTGTTCTTTCATATTTGCATAGAGATGGATTTATTTCCATTTTTCTTGATATATATATAAATACACACACACACACACACACACACACACACACACACACACACACACACACACACACACACACACACAAGATTCTCCAATTTACAGCAAAGTCTTTTTTTATTTTTCACCCTATTTGTGTCCAGACATTTTAAGGCTCTTGGTAGGCAACTATCTTCATGACTCCCTTTCAAAATTTTTTAAGCAGAAGATTCTTTTTATTCCTGAAAACTCTCAGGATAATGATGATATATACCAAGAAGATAGGGGAGGGGTCATCTTGCCTCTTGGCTTATCTTTCAGATATGGACAAGATTCAGGAATGGGGGGAGAGAGAGAGAGAGAGAGCTTGTCTCAGATGAGATTTGATAGAGTGTGGGGAAGAGAAAGTTAGAATTACTAAAAGTTTGTTTGATTTTTTTTCTTTCTTTTAGACTTGTCTAGACAACAGTCGATATACTAGAGTTGCAGCAAGCTGGCAGGATCTAAAGTGAAAGTAAAATATTCCCAAATTTGGAAGAATTTCCTAACTTCTACATTGATTTGTTATAAAATTTCTATTTCCAGGTATTTAATATCAACAAGTTTCCAAATTAAATTATATTTGGTGCCAAATTTGTTTTTTGCAGATTTAAATGAATTCTAATTTCTGATTAATTTTGATCCTCAAACTCTTTCTTATTTTCTGTATATATTTTACAAATCCCTCTGCCATGGGCAGGATATATAACACAAGGTCAGTTAAGCTGATCAAAGCTAATTTGTACACAGTTTTCCTTCTCTTAGACTGCTTGCCTGACCAAAGCTATAGAAGCCATAGTGTACTACTATTTACTCATAAAAAGTAAAAGTAAATTTGGCGACCTTAATCAAGGGTAACCCGAAGGCTCCCTTTTCAATAGCTACTACACTGTAGTGTGGGGGAGGGTGTTACTCCTTCCCTTGGATTGCTCTATTTTACCCTTGATCTGTACCTTGTAATGCTGAGTGTCAAGCAAGACGGCATCAAGTACCATTTTTTGAGCCTTTCGTATGACTCGACCAGGGATTGAACCCTGATCTCCTGGACTATTTGCAAACACTCTACTCATTAGGCCAATGACCCATTCATAGCTGGTGGAAAATAGATGGATTCATCCCTTTCTCAAGACAAGATGAGGCCTGGTTGGAGCTATAGAATATACTGACTGCATCTCTGCAGAGGGGTAAGACCTTCTCAATGAGTGTCCTAGATATGACATTAAACAATCTGATGGTGAGTCTCCAGTAATGCTGAGTACCCCTTCATTACAATTGCTCCCAGATCCATGCTGACCTAGAATGGTATCACCTGATCTATGGGTCAAATAGAACTGTTTGACATTTAAACTGAGTGCAAACAAATGACATGGTAAATTGAATTGTTAAAAATAAAACTGTTTGATCATTTAAATGTGTGTATCTACAAAATATATTAATAAATCATATATTTAATATATGTGTAAAAACAGGATTTAGCATTAAATAACCAATAATGGTTGATATGCCATAAACCAAACCAAACAGGCCTCATCCAGGTTTTGAACTTGAGTTGGCAATTGCATTTCTTACTATGATAAACATTATGTTAACTGCTCCTTCACCTTTTCAATTTTTGGTGAAAGCATAAAAGGTTTATACTGAAAAAAAGTAAACCTCTTGCTGGTTAGGGGTCAGTACCTAAAGTGTTTTCTGATTTCAGTAGAAGCAAGAGAAAATACTGTACATTGTTATCTTGAAAGATATCTAAAATTTTAGTCATTTACTAAGCTTTGCTTGGGGGTGTCTTCATGGTGTAATGATGGACTGCAGAATCGTAGTAAGCGAGTTCATACTCCAGTCACACTATTACGTTCACTTTTGGGTAAATGCCCTTGGGAAAGGTATGAACCCCCTTATCCTCCCAGCTATGGGTTAAATTAACCCATAGCTGGGAGGATAATGGGGTTTACTGTTCTTCTAGGAGAATAGCTTTGGCATTAAATAACCTACAAAGGTTGATATACCATTAAACAAAGAACCTAAACCAAACCTAAGCTTTGCTTAATTTGACCTAAGGCCAGAAGTGTAGGACACTTAGTTAGAATTGAACTCACTTGCAATGGTTTGCTAAACTAGTTTGCTAACCATTTACTGATTATAATTTTTTGTGGACAATTTAATTTGAACTGAAAATCATTTGTTGTAAAAAGATTTGAGGCTCAGATGGAGACTGTGAGTCCCTTTGATTGAAATTTTGAGTAAATAAGATAGAGGTGTTTAAAGAATTGAGAAAAATGTCCTTGTAATTAGACTATGTTTATCTTTTTATATAAAGAAGAAAAAACTCTTTAGTAAAGAAGTGAACATTTTTGTTATAAGTAAAGAAAAAATTCTCTTCTTTTCTCCCTTTTATTATAGATGAGAAGAAAGTAGTTGTATCTAAATAAGAGTATTTTTTTTTAAGATTTCAGTTTTTCTAGCATAAGTTAGTTTTGAGTATTTTGAACTATATTTGGCATGAATTTGTATTGAGTGTTTTAGGCCATTTAAAAGATGAATTTGTATTGAGTGTTTTAGTCCATTTTTGGCATAAATCTTTATTAAGTTTTTTTAGCTATTAATCAAATATTTATCATCCCTACAAAGTGAGGCACAATTTTTCCCTAAATGGGAAGAATATTAAAAAAAGTGATAGGAATAGAAGATAAGGATATTTTCATGCTAAAATGGTTCTGGTATTAGCAGCAACAACACCAAATGTGTGTTGATAATGATGATGATATAATTCTTAAAAGACATCACTCCAGTCAAGATAAGTAGTGGGGGGATAGCTATTTATTCTATTAGTGTGAGTGAGAGTTTGCACCAAGTAAAAGGACAGAAGTGTTGGGGCAAATGTTATATTGGGCAAACCTAAAAGTCTCCTCCATCTTTATTAGTTCAGATAAGACAAACATGGAGCTTCTGGTGATATGACTAAGCTGTAGTTATTTTGGTGGGGAAATGGATAGGGAAAATAGTCTGGGTGGGATTGAAGTGACTGATAACAGACAAGGATGTGATCAAGAATGATGCAGACAGCCACTTTAAAGAATTATCTCTCAAGAGGAAATAAAATCAAAATTATCATCACATACATACATCTCATCTAATAAGCTTTCATTTTTTAAATTTTTTTTACAAATTCTACATTCTTATTCATCTCTCTGCATCATTATATACATTCATACATTAGCATATAAGTTCCTCCTACACATACTGTTGGGTTGAGTCCCTGTGATGTAGTAGCTAATATGCTGAACTCTGACATCCTAGTAAGCAAGTTTAAACTCCAGTCATGCTATTATTGTCACTTTTGAACTAATACCCTTGGGAAAGGTATGAATTTTATTATTCCCTCAGCTATGGGTTAAATAGCACTTCTGTTTTTCTACAAGGATGGCTTTGGCATTAAATAACCCATGAAAGTTGATATACCATTAAACCAAGAAATCCACTGAAACCAAACCACATACTGCAACAGTAAATTACATTTAAAAATTATATCATTGTATTACAGATTATAGAGGAGAATATTTATATATTTAAATAATGAATGTATTTAGCTGAAATAAGCCTAATTATTGCCAGTACAGCTGAACAAAATCCTGCAATGAACCAACCAGCCAGCAGTTTTTAAATTGCTACTCCTGGTTGGCTAAAATATATTCAACATCCAATAGACCTGAGGTTTACAGTCAGTTGATAGAAAACTGTATATATATGTTTTGTTCATGTGGAAGGTATATATTAACGAGATTATGTCAGAAGGAAATAAACTTTAAAAATTGAATTTAATGAATCTTATTAAATATACACTCCATTCAATGATTTCTTGAGGCCACATAATTATTGGTGACAGTCTATCGTCAGTCATTGGTGATTGTAGACAATTATTGGTGACAGTCTTTCGTTGGTTATTAGGGACTGTCAATTATTGGTGATTGTCTGTAGACAATTATTGGTGACAGTCATTTGTTGGTTATTAGGGACTGTCAATTATTGGTGATTGTCTGTAGACAATTATTGGTGACAGTCTTTCGTTGGTTATTAGGGACTGTCAATTATTGGTGATTGTCTGTAGACAATTATTGGTGACAGTCTTTTGTTGGTTATTAGGGACTGTCAATTATTGGTGATTGTCTGTAGACAATTATTGGTGACAGTCTTTTGTTGGTTATTAGGGACTGTCAATTATTGGTGATTGTCTGTAGACAATTATTGGTGACAGTCTTTTGTTGGTTATTAGGGACTGTCAATTATTGGTGATTGTCTGTAGACAATTATTGGTGACAGTCTTTCGTTGGTTATTAGGGACTGTCAATTATTGGTGATTGTCTGTAGACAATTATTGGTGACAGTCTTTTGTTGGTTATTAGGGACTGTCAATAGTCAATAAGTGGTGATTGTCTGTAGACAATTATTGGTGAGAGTTTATAGTCAATTATTACTACCGATTCCTAAAAATTGTTTGTTCACTCTTGAATATAAATGTGTTGTTGGCGGGGCTATGAACCAAATCATAGGACCAGTAAGATTCTTGAAATATTCAAAGGAGATATGTGAAATTCCGGAATCACATTGAATTCTTTAGTTTCTTTACCATATCTTGTATATACTTAAAGTAAGTAAAGTTAGCAACCGTAGTCGAGGGCGACCAGAAGGCTCCCTTTTCAATAGCTACTACACCGAGGTGTAGGGGAGGGTACTACTCCTTTCCCTGGATTGCTCCACTTTACCCTTGATGTGTACCTTATAATACTGGGTGTTAAGCAAGGAGGTATCACGTACCATTTTTAAAGTATTTGGCATGACACGTCCTGGGAGTGAACCCAGGTCTCCTGAACCATTGGCGAACACTATATAGTTAAAAGAAAGCCTTAAAATTTACACTTAATAACAAAAATGTGTTGCTTATTGGGGGGGGCAAGTAATATCTCTACTTTTATCGCCATGAAAATGTACTTTTGAATCTAGTAAGTTTATAAATATAGATACATTTTTTGTTCTTCATTCATTTACTAATCCTTTACAGATGAAGAGAAAACTTAAAGCTAAGTATAGTTTCTTTATCTGTAATCACCTTCCTCTGTCTAAATGGTGTGTTGGGGGTTATTATGGGTTGCTTTATAACTCTGTACTCTGTTACATGCATATTTTTTGTATGTTTATTTTTGTATAAGGTTATGTGCTTAGAAAATTACTTTGTTGTATATCATTAATTCTATTTATGCTTAGTATACATGGGCCAACTTATGTAATGTGTCTAAGTTTGAATTTCATATTCTTGAATTGGTATCTTTATGGATATATGTGTCTGTATATGTTTTTGAATCTCTCTCTTATATATATATATATATATATATATATATATATATATATTGGTGGTGTAACATATCCATTGGCTGAATAAAAAATATTTTCTGATCAAAGTATTGATAATTGAACTTATTAGAAAGTTTTTAAAGATTTTTTTAAAGGAGTTGATATACTATCAGGAAAGTGATGTAAAATAAACTGGTGATATATTATATCCATTGGCTGAATGAAAGTTATTTTCTAATCAAAGTCTTTAATTGGTCTCTTATATAAATATAAAATTTTTTTTCCACTGAAACTTTTTCTGCTGATGATAACCTATGGTTGAAACTAATTGAGAATAATAAAAAAAATAAACTCCATAAAAGAAATATTCCTATTTGTTTTAACTCTTTGTTTTATATATATATATATATTTTTTTTTTTTTTTCAACCAACAATTGGTCACATTAAGATTTTTAAAAAAATAATTTGCTCTGTGGATTTTATTTGCACTGAGCTCTTGACCAGGATTACTTAAATTTAATATTCTATTTTTGAATATTTTAATTGTCCTGCTGGGAATTGTTCCCGACTCCAGATTTACTGGATTAAATACTGTCTTATATGTATGTGTTTGTTTGTGTGTGACTGACTGTGTATTAATTTAATTTAGCAGGTATGTGTGTGTTTGTATATAGACCTAATTTTTAAATGATAACTTCAGAACATATTCCACTTAAAAAACAGAAAGAATTTGATAAATTGGAAGAGCAGAAATTACATATGATAAACTATGTGTCTGAGACTAATTTATTATCATTTTTATGCAGTTTTGAAAGAATGGAATGTGATAAACTAATAGCTGTCAAAATTTTGTTATATTTTACTGTATTTGCTTGCAATTCATCCCAAATGATAATGATTGTTCCTCATAAGGAACACTATTAGTGTGAATGGATTTAGGTAGATAAATGGCTGCTTTGATCCAAACTAACCCTCATGAGATCACCTCCTAGATCCAAGATAGTTTATCAAGGATCAATTGTAGTGAATGGCCTGACAAAATTCTTACAAAAGAGATGTCCTTTTTATACTTCATAGAATGCATATACCAGATATCTGTTGACCCTACAAAGAGGGTTCCTATGTGTTTTGACAGATTATATTTTTCATCCTACTGAGTATGTATAGCCAACCCTTCTTATGAGGTAAACCTGGTAGGGAAGCTAGTTTAGTTGTTAACCACTCAATCATAAAACAAGTAGCATTGTCATAATGACAGTGCTTTAAACCATGCAGCTGTTGTTATCACAAGCCAAGTGATTAGACACTAAGTTTGATAATTATTCCTAAGTATAGAGATAGACCTAATAACTATATAATCCTCAGATGTGTGGTATATGTATATGCTCTTTTTAGTGTATATTGTGTGCTTATGGCTATCTCAGTAAAGCATAGACTGCTATTGAGAGGTTATCAACCGTATAGAGACCTGATCTCTCTAATAAAATAAAACAGGAATTTTTCCAAACTGTAACCAATTCTGTATGGTTGTACTACTTGGATTCTAATGAAATACTTGGAGAAAAAGCTAGATGGAAACTGCACAAAGATGCTGCATGTTGTTTTGACTATCACTAAGTCTGGTCGTCTGGCCAAGATTAGATGATCTGTTTGTATCTCAAATTCCTAAAGAATTTTGTGCATCTCATTTTCTCGGATGGATTCTGGGTGGTGCATATACCATCTGTTTGTGTGGTCAGATTTATTTGTAAAGAAAAAACTTGTAAGTGATTTTCTCCATTTTTAAGCAGCCTACAAATTCTTCCCATCCTTTTCCTTTATTGGTTAACTTCTTTTTTAGTCAGGTTTAGTGGGTTGGTCTTGAATTCTGATTTGTGATATGACTTCTCTTCTATAGCAATTATAACTTAATTATTATTCAGACATTCTTAATATCTGAATTCTCAGTGTTTCTAGTTCTTTGTTTATGATTTATGGGAAAGGGACCAATTACATTTCCAAATGTTCCTATACCAATAAATAGTGGTGGGTGGAGATTGATTTTTTTTATTCTTCATTCATTTAACTGCTAAGATGTCTCTAAAGATGAAAGAATGAAATTCTGCAGTTAATCCATTCACAGTGTTAGCCATTAATACAAAATGAAGATACTGATTCTATTAGCCCAAAATTTATCGAAAAAATTCAAAAGCTTACTGGTTGGATCAGAGCCACCTTCTTAGATCAGTCTTTAACATCTATCTGTGTTTCTACATTTTTCTTTAAAAAAGAAAAGGGTTATGTGGACTCATACTAAGTTTAAACATACATAATTTAAAGGCGTTAGTGTATGGTAGCATTTTCTTTTATTCCCTTTCACAAGCCGCATCTTGAAGAAGACACCAAAAATATCTGAAGTTAGTTGTAATAAAACAAAAATTCTACCAAAATAAAAATATCTTATTCCCATCAGAAACCCCTGGATCATTTTCTCTAAAATAATTTTGTCTAAGCATAATGATAGAATTAGACAATCCTACATATAATTGATCAAGCTAAAATAGGATAGTTGAACTTAAAGGGAAACAAGGAGTGGGGTGGGAGGCTTCTTTTTTTTTCTCACCTTTGTTCATATGAAATTTTCAGGTTATTTACTTTTCAGCCCATGCTTGTATGAGTATATATATATATATATATATATATATATATATATATATATATATATATATATATATATATGTGTGTGTGTGTGTATATATATATATATATATATATATATATGTGGATTAAATAGTACCACTACTGTTCTTCTACAGAGATGGTTGTAGCATTAAATAACCCATAAAGGTTGATATATCTTTGAACCAAAGAAACCAAACCAAACTAGATAAAGAAAAGTAATATACATCTCTATACATGACAAACTTGTACCCATTATCCGACTCTTATCAGCCCCGTTGGCCTGGGCTATAGAATACACCGACTATCTCTGCAGAGGAGTAAGACCTACTCAATGAGTGTTTTTGATATGATACTAAAATGGATCTATTGGTGAAGCTCCAGTTCTGCAGCTTTAGGGCATGTAGAGTACCCCTTTGTTGCCATTACTCCCTGGTCTACTCTAACCAGAGTGGTAGTACCTGTTAGGTTCCATCTATGGGTCAAATAGAACTATTTAACTGTGTGAAAGCAAATGACTGATGTTGAATCAAATAGACAGTGTTGAATAACAATACTTGAAATCATTTAATTGTGTGCAAATAAAACTATATGTGTTAAATAGCAATATTTGAAACCATTCAACTGTGTGTAGCAAAAGAATATCAAATAGTGTTAGATAGCAATACTTGAAATGATTTAACCGAATGCAAACAAATAAATATCAAATAGAATTATTAGCATTAGATAAAATTACTTGAAACCATTTAACAGTGCGCAAACAAATGAGCTCTGGCCCATTCAAAATGTTACTTACAAATCTTATATGTTTACAAATCTTATATGTTTATAAAAATCCTAGGGTACATCCAAAATTTTAGAATAACATTAAGTAGAGGATATATTATGATTTCTAAAAAAAGGACCCTTTTTTTTTTGGTTATGTCTTGTCAGAGAAACACAGTGACAAGCAAGCAGTGAAGTGGAATAAATCAAGGTAGTTAATGACAAAGGAGAAAAATAAACCATTTACCTGGAGGGATTGGCATATTTTTTCATTTTTTTATCCAAGAACTCACATTGTATGTTCTAATTAAAGCTATTCATATATATTTGATAAATATTGGTATAAACAGGATTAAATAACCTAAAAGGGTTGATATGTCATAAAACCAACCAACTCCCAATGTATCTTGCCTCAGTCATCCAACTGGCCACCTGGATTTTATAGCATTCTGATCAATCATTTATGGCGCATGTCAACTGTTAAAAACAATGGGTGGTCTAATATTCATTTATTTATACTGCATTTTTATTATATTGTCATGGTTTCTGTTAGATATGTTCGATTACTTCACCAAACTCAAGTTTTAGCAGAAAATATTTATGTAACCCTGTTGATCAGGCTTAGAATATGCTGATTGTATTTCCTGCTGGATAAGATCTACTCCCCCAAAAAAGGGTGCCGTGGGTTTGACACTAAACTGCATCTAATGATGAGGCTCCAGTTTTGGAGATCTGGGGAGTGTGGAGTACTCCTTCATTGCCATTACTCCCAGGTCCAATCTGACCTGGAGTGGTAGTACCTGTTAAGGTTTTATTTATGGGTCAAATAGGTCTGTTTAAAAATTATTCATATTCAATAAGACTGGGTGCCAAAAAAAACCTTTTAGAAACAACTACAAAAAAAATGTAAATATGAACATATAATGGACATGAATCTCTAACCACTAGGCATAAAATAACCCTAGACAAGTTGACATGTCAATAAAATCAATCAATCAAATATTTATGGTATTCTTCTGGAGTTATGGTGAGTTTTAAACTACCACTTTTAGGCAGGCTGTGTCCACTTGTTTTAATACATTTTATACAGGGTTTATAAAGTTGACTTCAGGTTTTGAAGAGATTATTTCAGGGTAAAATACAAACTTTCATGTACCAATTTAAAGATAATTTTATTTAGATCAAAAACAGAATGTGATAATATTTGTTGGACAATATAATGAGAATCTGTGTAAAGAGTTATTTCTTTCAGAATTCAATCACCATTATTTTCTGTTGTTTTATATTGGAGTTTTTTGGTGGTACCATCTCTTCTGCTTTCTTGAGCTGTTTTGATGATAAATCACTTCTTTGAAAAAACTATTTTCTGAGAGAGATCTTTGCAAGGAAGGTTATTGCTGTGGAGTCTTATGATTGATTTATTTTAATGGCATGTCAACCTGTCTAGGGTTATTTTATGACTAAAGGTTAAGGAATCGCATTCATAATACATTGATATTTGTTTTTTGTGAGGGATATAAAACTACTAAATAAATGAAAAGTTGTCTTATATTCCATAATATATGGTAATTAATTATGCTGTTCTGTTGGAATATAAATTAATTTTTTTAATGAGTGAATGTTATTGTGAATATTCATGTTGTTATTATTTACCTTTTCCAAATTTGTGACATTTGTCATCTAATTGGGTGAGTCAAAAGTTTTGCAATAGTTGCATATGTAGTAGTTTGTGGCACATATATTACGTGAACAAAGTAGTTCGAGCTGTGGAAGGTATCTGCTCTGGTTGGTAGTATTGTGGTAGTTGGCGTGCTGACATATTGTGTATTACTTCTCTCTCTGTGTGATATGAAAGTTGCACAGATGAATGTGCAACATAGTGTAATTCAAGAACTTATGCTTTATGAGTTCAAACTGGACCATAACACTATGGAAGCAACCAAAAACATTTGCTGTGCAAATGTCAAAAGTGCAGTTGATAACTGTACTGTTACCAAATGGTTCAATTAATTTTACTCAGGTTGCAAGAACTTCAATAATCAGATAAGCCTAAATCTGTGGATTCCAAGGCTGTGCTCTAAGCCATAGAGGCAAATCTGGCTAGTAAGCACTTTGAGAATATCAAGTGAGCTTGGCATTTCATAGTCCAGTGAGGTTTGTCACCTTCACAATCTCAGCAAAAGCTACCTCACATTAACTAAAATATTGCAAAATTTTTGACTCACCTTAGTGTTTACCTCTTCCAAATTTGCAACATTTGTCATCTAATAAGCAAATTGGTTTGATTATCACAAATTGTGAGGATTGTTATGTGAATATCATAAATATTAGTGTGGCTTTTAAAAATAACTTAGGAAGGAGTCTCCTTGGCGTAGTAGCTAACATGCTCAACTGCAATATTGTATTAAACGACTTTGAACTTCAGTTGCACTAATACATTCACTTTTGGATTAATACCTTTAGAAAAGGTATAAACTCCCATATCCCCCGAGCTATGACTTAAATAGTACCATTACTGTTCTTCTACATAAATAACCCATGAATGTTAGTATGCCATTAAAAACAAGTAAGAAAGAAATTCACTCAAGCAATATTTAGAATCATCTGTACATTCAACATACGGTGTTTGTTATGTTGTTAAGGAGATGATTTAGTTTTGATTTTGTTTCACTCAGGCTGCAAACATTGTTAAATTGAATGATGGTTTTGGTTAATTAAGGACAGGTTATACTTGCATTTGGCTGTAAATCTTGTATATCAAGTAGAAACTAATTCATGTATTATGTCAGTATTTACCAGTTGTGCTATCTGCTCTTTAGTTTTACTCCTTCAGAAATTAAAAAAAAATTAAAAAAACATCAGTGGTATAACTGGCCACTTACGTGCCAGTCAAAAAGACATCTTCTGCGTTTCAGATTTACAGTGGTAATTATATCATGGTGTATCAAAACTAATTTCTTTAAAAAATCAACTGAGTATTCATGGCTAACCTGTATATATTCGAAACTTAAGTTAAGTGGTATGTTTTGATGGTCTTCTAAATGTTTTGAGTTTTAGTGATCAGGATCTTCTCAATCTTTCACCCTGTTGGTGGGGCTTATAATATGCCGATTGTATCCCCTGCAGAGAGGTGAGATCCCTCCCCCAATAAAGAGGTGTCATGTGTATGACACTAAACTGCATTTAATGGCGAGGCTCCAGTTTTGGAGATCTGGAGAGCATGGTGTACCCTTTCAGTGAAATTACTCCCAGGTCCCCTCTTTTATTTCAAAGTATCATAATCAAAAACTGATGGGCTTTATTTCAAGAGACAAGTCATCACTCATAAAATGCTCAAACCAGTTTTGGACAGAAAGATTATGTTATATTTCCTTCAACTTCCTAAATTCTGTGAGCAGCTTCAGTGTTTTTGAGGCCCATTTTAAAATAAGGCTTCAAAATTACCTGAATTTCAATACATCTATCCAACATTATTATATCTGAAAGAAGAGAGGTACAACAAAATAGTATTAAAAAAAAAAATTAGCAAAGTCTTCAATAGTAAAGGTATATAAAAATGAAAATACTTTTGATACACTATAACAACTGGTCATGGTCTAGTAGGTAGAGTGTTCACCAATGGTCCTGGGTTCAATTCCAGGTTGAGTCATGCCAAAGACTTTAAAAATGGTACTTGATACCTCATTGCTTAAAACTCAGCAATATAAGGTATGTATCAAGGGTAAAGTGGAGCCATCCAAGAAAAGGTGTAGCGCCCTCCCCTACACCTTGGTGTAGTAGCTATTGAAAAGGGAGCCTTCTGGTCGCCCTCGACTACGGTTGCCAACTTTACTTACTTATAATGATTATTGTGAAAAATGGGATTGGCCAGCTAATTGATTAATTTTAACAGCATATCAACACATCTAGGGTTATTTTATGCCTAGAGTTCATTGTACATACATATTTACATTCTTTGTAGTTTTTTTTTTTCTCAAGGTTCCATCAAATGAATGATTTTTTAATAGATCTGTTTGAATTATAGATGAGACCCTAACAAATACTACCACTCCAGGTCAGAGTAACTAGGAGTAATGGAAATGACTCTTTTTTGGGCAGGGCAGCCAGTCAGTTGGTTGCATCTCTGCTGAAGGGTAAAACCTCCCTCCCCCAACAAGTGTTCAGCACATGAAAGTAAACTGCATCTGATGGTGAGGCACTTTGGGGAATGAGGATTACTCCTTCATTACTATTACTCCCAAGTCCACTCTGGCCAGGAGTGGTAGTACCTGCTAGTATCCAATCTATGGGTCAAATGGAACAATTTAATCGTTTATTATACTTGAAACCATTTAACTGTGTGCAAGCAAATGATTGGTATTGAATAGTTGGTATTAGATAGCAATACTTGAAATCATTTGATTGTATGTAAATGTTGACTAGAATTGTTGGTGTTGGCAACCTTAGTTGAGGGTGACCCGAAGTCTCCTTTTTCTATAGTTACTACACTGAGGTGTAGGGGAGGGCACTACTCCATTCCCTGGATAGCTCCACTTTACCCTTGATCCTTATCTTTGATATTGAATAACCTGAAAAGGATGATATGCTATAAGTAAGTAAAGTTGGCGACCTTAGTCGAGGGTGACCCAAAGACTCCCTTTTCAATAGCTACAACACCGAGGTGTGTATGTGTGTGTGGGGGGGCGCTAGTCCATTCCCTGGATTGCTCCATTTTACCCTTGATCCTTACCTTATAATGCTGAGTGTTAAGCAAGGAGGCATCAAGTACCATTTTTTGAGTCTTTGGTATGACTCAGCCTAGGATTGAACCCCTGTCTCCTGGAACCAAACCAAATCAAACATTTAACAGTGTGCAAACAAATCAATAATGTTGAATAGAATTATTAGTGTTAGATTGCAACACTTGAAACCATTTAGTGTCCTGGGTATAACATTAAACTGCATCTGATGGTGAGATTCCAATCTTGGAGTTTGGGGAATGTGGTATACCCCTTCATTATCATTACTCTCAGGTTCACTCTAGCCTGGAGTGGCAGTACCTGTTAGGGTTCCATCTATGAGTCAAATAGAACTATTTAATCATTTATATACCTGAAACCATTCAACTGTGTGTAACAAATGAATTAATGTTTAATAGAATTATTAGTGTTAGATTGCATTACTTGAAATCTTTTACTCTGGTTTATTATTAATGCCAAATAGAATTATTTGCGTTAATAGCAATACTTGAAACCATTTAACTGTGCACAAAAATAGCTCTAACTCATTTAAAAATAAAAGTACTTACAGACTATTTACTTAAAAATCATATATATATATATATATATATATATATATATATATATATATATATATATATAAAAATCATATGTATATATCATATATATATATATATATATATATATATATATATATATAAAACCAGGTGCCCATCGGGTAATGTTTATCATTGTTGGAAAGGGACATGACAACACAAGTTCAAATCCTGAATGAGGTGAATTGCATTTGACATAGCACTAATACTCTTGGGAAAGGCATGAATCCAATTATTCTTCCTCCAGATATGAGTAAATAGTAGAGCAGACTGGGTTCTTTTGCGTTAGTATGGCATTCGATCTAGGAGAAAGAAAAACACTTAATTCAAACCTCTTAAACTCTGCTTATGAATTGACCTTGTGTCAGATCCTGCCCATGTGGAGGGATTGGTAAATACATATCTAATGAGAATTCGGCATTAAATAACAATCAAGAGTTGAGCTGCTTTTTAGTGACTTATTAATCAAAGCTTCTATACATGATATGAATAGGTTTGTTCAATTTTGCTTTTCGAGAGAATTACTCTTAACATCTTTGCATCTTGAAGAGAAAATTGTGTAAATTTATTTATTTGTAATTACTCAATTCCTCCACCACAGGCAGGATGTCAAATGGTTAGAGTGTTCACCAATAGTCTGAGAGAACAGGATTCAATCCTTGGTCCAGTCATATCAAAGATTAAAAAAAACAGTACTTGATGCTTCCTTGTTTAACACTCGACATCATAAGGTACAGATCAAGAGTAAATAAAACAACTCAGGGAAAGGAGTAGCATCCTCCCCTACACCTTGGTGTAGTTGCTATTGAAAAGGGACCCTTCAGGTCGCTCTTGTCTACAGTCAGCCAACTTCCTTACTTGAGGCTGGTTTAGATCCAGCTTTACTTCTTGACTGTTTGCCTTATGAAGGTTAAAGAACCCAGTCTGCCCTACTGTTTGCTCATAACTGTAGGAAGAACAGATGGATTCATAATTTTCCTAAAGGCAATAGCATGAAGTGAAAAACAATGAACCTTGATCAGGATCTGATTTCAAATCACTGACTCCATTTCCTAATCATGTCACCTCTTTTATTTGTATTTTGTAAGGAGTATAATTTCAGTTACATTAGTGAGGCTGTACTATATAGTCTTGTAAAATCTGTACAAGTGAATTATACAAGTTTTATGATGACATCACATAGACTTGATTCCTGGTCATTAAAGCATTTGAAGTATTTACAAGAAAAATAGATTAACATTTACATTTTTTTTTTCAGATCTATGTATTTGTATAAAAATTGTTTTGTGCATATGTATATGTGTGGTTCATGATAAATCATTGTCAAAAAAATTATTTTATTTGATAATGATATAATAATATAATACATTGTATATAACCAGTGGCTATGAGTATATCACTTTTAATTTATTAATATTAATAGATGATGTAGTGACTTCAAATAATTTTATAGTATTTGAGGCTGTATAGAAGAAATATCATCATTTGAATACATTCATACAACTGGAATTTTCATTTTTCGGACATTTCACTGCACACATGCTCATACACACAAATAAATATATATATAGTTTGTTATATTTAGAAATAATGAGTGCTTAGTATCAGTAATAGAACATATACAAGGATTGTTAAAAAAATTACTAAGCCTCACCAAGAAAGAAAAGCCATTGCTGAATATTTTGATGTGGCAATACTCTTCCACTTCTTATCAAACTAGAAAAACTAATTCAGATTTTTTTTCATTTTATAAGAAGTGGTAGTGTGTTGCCACAACAGAAATGTTCAGCTGTGCTCTTCTTTTTGAACAAACCTTGTATATATTCTAGTTAGGATAATATAGACCTTGAGTCAGTGTCATCAAGACTTGGTCTGATGATCACATAGGTGAGAAACTGACAGTCATCAAGTGCTGATGACTCTGTGTACATACATACACACACACACACACACACACACACACACACACACACACACACACACACACACACACACCTATTGTATGCATATATAAATTCCCAGATGTAAGCAAAGAACTGACAGAAACTTGCTCATAATTTCATGTAATTTATCTTCTATTGTGTACTGTGACTCCCCCATCCTAGTTGTATTCTCCTTCTCCCTTCCCAGATCTACTTGACCCCTGATTCCTGCTGTTCTAGAACCAATTTTATAAACCTGACATTAGGATTCTGGGAATCAACCATAACAGATGAACTTTCTGCCTGGGATGGTGGTGGTGGGTAGTGGGGGGGGGGCTTATCACTCTTAGCAGTTATTTTTTCTAAAATGAGGGTGGTAAAGAAACTCAAAAACAAAACTTTTTTTCCAGTTTTTAAAAATATGATTTTTCTTTTTTATTCACTTCCTGTTTTCTGCTTTCTCTTTCCTTAACAAAACCAGATGCAAAAAAGTTGGCCAGGATTGAAAAAAATTTTTTTTTAGATTTCCTGAACAACCGTCATTCATTTCATTGCCTGTCTTTATTATTTTAAACATTATTTGTACGATGTCTTCATCTTTATCTTTTTCAACACAACATTTTGGCATTCTCTGACCCTCCTCACATGGGTGTGACATCCATTTTTTTTAAAGTTTGATTTTAGGCTGAATTGCAACTTCAAATTATTTTGTCATTTTTCTATTACAAAATTGAATCTTTCTCTTTGTAGTCTGTAACATTCTTGTAAAATCTGTAATGATTATTTTAATGAAAGAAAATGGCTTCCCACTAAAAAAGACAAGGAGCTAACAATATCTTGCGGAAACTACTACTAACACAAACAGTCTAGCACTTGTAAATATACCTGCTCAAGCTAAATCCCTGCAATATAGCCTGGAATTATTGGTCTGTACGTGAACTCGGATAAAACAGTTTATGTGTTTTAATCAAGATGGTGTCATCTCCTCATTAAATAGCAAGTCTCTGAAATTAGTTGACCGGTTCACATACCTTGGTAGCAATATCTCATCTATTAAAAATGATGTTAATATACACGTAGGTAAAGTATGAACTGTTCTTGACAGGTCAACAACCATATGGAAATTTTATCTCTCTGATAAATAAAATGGGAATTATTTCAAGTTGTAGCCATGCCAGTACTATTGTATGGCTGGATACTAATGAAATGCCGTGAGGATAAAGCTAGATGAGAACAACACAAGAATTCTGTATACTGTTTTAAAAGATTCTTGGTAGCAGCACCCTATAAAACAGCAGTTGTAAGGTCACTTACCTCCCATCTCACAAACCATCCCAGTAAGATGAGTAAGACACACTGGGTACTGCTAGAGAAGTATGAACAAACTCATCAGCATCCTAGAGACTCCTACACATAACCAGGCCAGTGTTGACCAACCAGCAATAACTTATATCTAGGTGCCGTCTTGAGGATTTGCCAAAAAAAGAGTGATATGGTCAATAGAGATAGATGGCAAGAGAGAACCAAAGGAATTGTCATACTGTCAACACAGTTTGATGGTAAAGGCTTTAATGTTCTTGTAAAATCTGTGATGATTGATTTTTATTAAATAGCTTCAGTGTAAGACATTTGTATCATATCCAGATGTTTATACCTTCACTTTTGGTCCCCATGTTGATACTCATTGATTAGACTAATTGGAGCTATGAGATATAAACTTCCTTTCTGATGCTTGGTAAATAAGGTTCATTAATACCCATTTTTAAGATAAGCAACTGAAAACTTTATTTATATAATCTTTTTCTAGTGGTTAGAACATTGGTTTTCAAACTATTAGACTTGTCACACTGTTAAGAGATGTAGCTATGTATGGCATAAAATATGGATATCTATCTATTGATATATATATATATATATAAAACTCAGTAAAGCATTTATGAACTTTAGAATAGATGTCAAAATTTTATTTTCCATCATTGAATGTAGAAGAATATGTTTTGGTTTGGAACCCATTCATAAATAGGTCATTTAATATCTCAAATATAGTTTGAAACCCATTCAGAAAAAGGTCATCTAATATATCATATACGGTTTGAAACCTACTCATAAAAAGGTCTAATATATCTTGTGATTGTGGACTTAAGATCAAATAAGAAGAGTTATCTATTGATACATGCTGGATTTCTATCGGTGAAGAATATTTCTTCAGTGGCTAAAAAAGATTTAATGATTTTGATTTGATTTTCTGCTTTATATTTATATGAATTTTTATTTTCTTCTCTTACAAACATTATCTGAAAAAAATAAATAGTTTAGTTGATTGGTTGATTTTAATAACATGTCAACATATGTAGGGTTATTTTATGACTAAAGGTTAGGAAATCAATATACATTTTTTTTTCATTTTTACAATTATGGCTTCCAGTATTTGCAATATTTTCTTCTCTTTTTTTTTTCTCAGTTTATGTTATATAGTGTGTTTGTCATCAACAATATTATTCGGAATCGGTTAGCCATGCATTTATGCTAATTACTATGGGTTTTTATAGCGCTTTCGTCAGATGGCTGGATAATCTGCATGAAAATGTCTATATACATACATATAATCATCAATATCGTCAAGTTGTCATCCATCTCTATAATCCGATACTCCTGATAGGTCTTTTAGACTGCATCCAGTGTCTTCACATAGCTGACGTATGAGAGTCTTTGCTGTTCCACTAATACCAACATGTCCATGTACTGAAGTCCACAAAAGAATGAATACCCTTGGGAAAGGAATGCATCCAATTATTTTCTATAGGTAAATTGTGGGGCAAACTGGGCTCTTTACCTTTGGTATGAAAACTGGCCTTGGAGAAGGGAAACTAAATTCAAACCTGTTAGAGTCTGCTTAAAAGACTGAACATGTGTCACATCCTGCTTGTGCAATGAAGTTGGTATATATATATATATCTTAAGTCTGCAAATAGATTTAATAGAAATAATCTAAATAGAGTGCTCAATGTATAGCTAATATGAAATATATTCCTCGATGTTAACAGTTAAAAAGAAACATATTTCGGTTCAAATCACATCTGAAGAACCAGTTAACAAACTGGTGAAATAAATTTATAATGGAATACATCTATTGAATTTTCTTGCTATTAATTTTATATAGTTGTCAATTAAATCACAATTCAACTTTTGCCCAGTCAGCTGGGGCTGTAGAATACACTGACTGCACCTCTGCAGAGGGGTAAGACCCCCCCCCCATAAATAGTGTCCTGGATATGACATTAAACAATCTGATGGTGAGGTTCCAGCAGTGCTGGAGCTTTGGGGAATGCGGAGTACCCCTTCATTGCCATCGCTCCCAGGTCCACTCTGGCCTGGAGTGGTAGCACCTGATAGGGCCCTATCTATGGGTTAAATAGAACTAGCAGCATACTTATGCTAAAATAAATTGAGTAAACTGAATAGCTTGAAATATAAACGTTTTTGACACTTAAACTGTGTGCTTATGCTTAACTGAATTATTTGAAATAGAACTGTATTTCGACATTAAAACTGTATTTACACTTAACTGAATTATTACATATAACTGCTTGAATAGTTTGAAATGGAAATGTTTTTGACAATTAAACTGTGTACTTGTGCTAAACTGAACTGTTTTCAATAGAACAGATTATTTACATAAAAATGGATTTGGTGTTAAATAACCTATAAAGGTTGATATGCCATAAAACCAAACAAACCAAACCAAACCAAACAATTCAACTTAATAAAATAAAAATATTCTACTACTGTGAAATTATCTCCGAAGATACTGAC
>OY757932.1:29599699-29624699 GCA_963585895.1 Sepioteuthis lessoniana | reverse complement strand
CCCTAAGTGGTTTTTGTGTTTTGAGATTCCTATGTTCTATGTATATATATATATATATATATATATATATATATATATATATATATATATATGAACATTATATGTCCATTTCGCATATCCATATCAGGCTATGGTACTGTTGGGGAGGGGTCTTACTCCTCTGCAGAAAGGCAGTAGGTGTATTCTACAGCCCCAGCCAACTGGGCTCATATTTTATGTGATCAATGAATATTTTCAATGAGAGTGTTTGTTGTGTACAGTTGATGTTGTATATACCTCCTTGACAATAACCAATGAAGGTGGAATGTATTACAACATCAGAGATTTTGGACAATTATCAAAAAAACCTTCTTCCTCAGTTGTGACATCAAACTCTCAAACATGAAAATGCTATTAAAAGACTCTATTAGAAATACTTTTTTGATATCTTTAAATATATTGGCATAGTGAGTAGAGTGTTCACCTATGGCCCAGAAGACTGGGCTTTAATCCCAGATCAAGTCATACCAAAGACTCAAAAATGGTACTTGATGCCTCCTTAATCAACACTCAGCATTACAAGGTATGGATCAAGAGTAAGTGGAACAATCCAGAGGAAGGAATAGCACCCTCTTCTACACCTTGCTGTTGTAACTCCTGAAAAAGGAGCGTTTGGGTTACCCTCAAATACGGTTGGCCAACTTACTTAACTTATATATATATATATATATATATATATATATATATATATATGCACAGGATGTTTCAGAAAAATCAATATCATTTCATACTCTAATAACTTGATCAATTCTTGTTCAAATGATCTCAAATTTTAACAGCATGTGTTAGAACTACTCAAAAGTCAATGTTTAATTTTTTTTCTTTCAGATATAGAAATGCCATTCATTGAAACAGAAAAGGCATTTAAACATTAAAGATAGAATTTTGAGTTGTTTCTAAAGCTACTATTAAAATCTGAGATCATTTGAATTAGAATTGGTCAAGTTATTAGATTAGGAAATGTTATAAATTTTTCTTAAACACCCTGTACATCATAAATGATACCAAATTTTCTCAAACATTTTGTACATTTCAAATGATAAAATTTTTGAAACATCCTGTATAATGTTATCATCATATCAGCCTTTTTTTCAGCCCACTATGAGACTTAGGTTCTCTCTAAAGTTTCATCTGTAAGACATGGGGATTAATGAGTATTATTCTGCTATACTAACAAATAACATATTTGTAGGCAAGTTTGAATTCAGAGTTGTCATTCTCCTATACTGGTTGACCTACTAAGGCTAAAGAACCCAGTCTACTATTTACATTCAGAAAGGTAGAACTGAAGAAAAATAGATGCATTCATACCTTTCTCAAGGGCATTGAGTGTAAATTGAAACAGCTTCAGTTGAAATTTGAAATCTGCTTGCTAATTCTATTCCATGTGCTGTTAAATATTATACCATGTGCACATCAAAGATGAAAAAAGCCAAAGCTAATAAATGTCTAATCTTATCTTGTGCCGTTTGCAAAGCTCTTATCTGGTAAGCTCTGTGTAACAAGGAATATTAAAAAAAAAAAAAAAAGAAGCCTAATATCACAAATAATAACTACCAACATTACAGAATAAGCAGAATCTTTTCTTTTTGGTATGTTTGAGAGGTAGAGTTCAAAGAAGAAATCTCCAGTGCCAAGATAATCCTAAATAAAACATTAGATATTCACCTAAGGGAAGTATTTATTATGGAAAATGCATATAATATCTGATAAGACCCCCCCCCCCCCAACAAACTGTTGATTGAGTTGTTGTGATGATGCAGTACATTGCCGCCTTGCTGCTCTCACAAATGCAGTGGTTTTTCTCTTGCGAGTACAACCATCTGTTTGGTGATAGTTTCCAGTTTTCTTAATTTTTTTTTAAGAAAGCCTCAATTGATAGTATGAGCACAATTCAGTTTCTTTGTAATATTGCAAAGTGAGAGTCCACAATCATTGTATGTCATAATTTGAGCATTTTCAAACTCAGACAATTGCTTACAGCCACTAGCAAAGGACTAATCCCAAATTAGATGAACAAATCAAGGAAAAGAAAAAAATTTATAAATTTCCTATTTTCTGGGGCTTTTTAGAAAATTATGACGTTTTACTACAACTAAATAATAATCAAGGAAATAATATCTTACACTGTGAGTCTAAACCATTGAAGTTTCAATTTAAGATTTGTTCTAATGATAAAAAAGTGTTAAGTTTTTTCACTTTTTTTTTTTTTTTTTTTTTATCCAATGCTATATATTTAAATTTAGACAAGACAATGTGTCTGTTTTTTAACTGTACTGTTTTTGATAAAGTGAAATGAACTTGATATAATTCACATGTTTTGAGTTAACTCACACCATTGAGAAAAACTTGTGAATTCTCGGTTATATGTCACATCTCAAATACTATTTACAGTAAGAACTGTTGGAAATAGAAAGTATTTCTTATGTGCCATGTTTAGGAGATTGAAATGTTGAACTTGTAAAATAGCAATGTTGTTTCTTTGAGTAATAAAAAAAATGGTCTCTACATGTCAAGGCTGACAATAGATATAAGAGCTGCTTAGTGGTCACTTTTGGTGGGGTGTCCTCGTAGTGTAATGGTTAAAGTGCTGGACTGCAAAATCGCAATAATTGAGTTCAAACTCCAGGCGCACTATTACATTCACTTTCGGACAAATACCCTTGGGAGATGTATGAACCCCCTTATCCTCCCAGCTATGGGTTAAATAGTACCAATATTGTTCTTTTAGAAGGATAGATTTGGCATTGAATAACCCAAGAAGGTTGATGTGCCATTAAACAACAAAACAAACAATAGTGGCCACTTTGAATTGCTCATATAATCAATAATTTACTCTTTTTTTTCTCTATCATCAGGAAATTCCAGTGACATGATTTGATTATGGTAATCAAAATAACCAGTGATGGAATACTGTAGGGAGATCTGTATTCATGCCTTTTCAAAAGGCATTAGTTTTTATGATCTTAATGAATATTAAGTTAAATAGATTCAAAACACCAAAATTGACGGATATCTGTTCAAATAAGATTATTTCCTAAACAGTCATGAGAGGGAGTCCCTGTGGTGTAGTGGCTGAAATACTGAGCTGCAAAATTGTAATTAGCAAGTTCAAACTCTGGTTATGCTATTACATTCACTTTCAGACTAATACTCTTGGGAAAGTGTATTATACCCTATCCATGAACATTAATGAGTATGTCACAGTTCTCATAAATATGTTGGACATTATTGTGACGGGGGTGAAAATATACTAAGTAGTCACCACTAGCAGTAGTTACCTTCTTTATGCTGCCGGCAAGTATTATAGTTTGTTAATATTATAAAGATGTCCATTTTATTTCCAAGCTTTGTTTTGGGTTATTTCTCATTCAGTAGCCTTTTTGTTAGGTTACAACAGAAAGGTATGAACTTCCTTATCAACTCCAGCTAGACCACTAATGTCCTTTCTCAAGGATGGCTTTGGCTTTAGATAACCCCCAAAGGTTAATATACAATTAAACAAAAAAAATCAAACCAAACCAATAAGAATATTTACAATTTTGAACAGTTTTTCAGATAATGCTACAATTTTTAAAACCACTAAAGTTTCATTGTTGAATATTGATTACCAACAAGAATATTTTAAAAAGAATTTCTTTTATCCTCAAAGTAAAATGTAGAGGACTGTATTTCATCAGCCATGTCTGCCTAAAGGATAAAATTACATGCTAAGTGAGTTTTGTCTTGTTTGATGTGTAAGTCAAAGACAAATACATAAACAAATAAAACAAAAAAAAAGGAAGATTTTTAGTTTTAGATTTTTATTTTATTTATCTTTTTTTAAGAATTTTGATATTGTTATTTTTAACTTAAAGATTCTTAAATTAGCAGCTTCAGGTTTTATTCTAACATTTAAAAAAATAAAAATAAATTTGAAAAGAATTAAAAAAAAATTTTCACCCCAAGTTCTTCCGTAGCAACTTGGTATGGAAGATGTCTGATCAGCAGACCGTTAGTGAGTGGAACAGGAAACACTCTGAAGGGTAAATGGTTCAATTTCTCTTTTCCTTGCCACCATTGCTGAAGTTTCTTTTCAAAGATTTATTGATTTATAAATAGAACAAAGCATTGAAGGTGAATCTGTAAAATATTTCGGCTTCTAAGTTTCAAAATATGCAAAAAAAAAGAATTCAAGTGGATTTGGTATACAAAAAATAGAAGTGGTATTAGAAAGCAGAGGGTTGTTAGTCTCTTTTCATTTGAAATTTTCAGCTAACCCCTGTGTATAGATAAGAAATGTTTTAGGTGATGGCAAAACATGATTAATATCATTTATAATTAGTTGTTGAATTATTTTTCAGAATGTATCATTACCTGTAGGAAGTTGAATACCAATTTAAGATAAATGTAAAAAAATGTTTTACTGTAATGGAAAAGTAAATTTCACTTTTTGATATTGTCAAATCTTAATTTCATATCTGAGCGATGATGTTCACTGATAGATGGAAAGATATTAGTGTGTGCCAAAAAAGTATTTATGGGTGTGGCAGGCTTTCTATTCTGAACTGAGATACCCTATTAAAGAAAGAGTGGAGGGAAAATTAGGACATCTTTAATTCTGGCTAATTATTTCTGTTAAATCTGTCTTATTACAAAAGGGTATATTTTTTTTAATTTTGTATTTATGGTGATGCTAAATAAAGCAGAATCCCTTCTGCACTTCCCTACCAAAGTCCATTTATTGCCTTGGGTGATTTGATTATGATTCTTGTTGTTTAGGAAAATGTTCTGAGTGCAGTTTAAAAAAAAAAAAAAAAAAAAAAGTGGCTATTTATAGTTATATATTTGGTTGGTTTTGTCTCTGGGAATAACTCGTGTATATTAAATATTTCCTCGTTTTTATTAGCATTATTAATGTTAAGCTTAGTTTAGAATGGTACCAGCTTATTGACCTAATGAGTAGAGTGTTTGCCAATGGTCTGGAAGATCATGTTTCCTTCCCAGGTTGAGTCATACCAAAGACTCAAAAAATGGTACTTGATGCCACCTTGCTTAACACTCAGCATTATAAGGTAAGAATCAAGGATAAAGTGGAGCAATCTATGGAATGGAGTAGCGCCTGCCCCTATACCTCGGTGTAGTAGCTATTGAAAAGGGATCCTTTGAGTCACCCTCAACGTAGATTATTAACTTTACTTACTTAGGAATGAGAAGATTGTTACACTGTTCTTTTAAGTAGGGTATACTTAAAAATCAGCATTGCAAATCCTAGAAAATATGCAACTCTCTCAGCTAAAACAGACTCTTGTTTATTGCTCTAAGCTAAGCTTAGCATTATTAATATTCACTATGAAGCTGAATTGGAAATGAAGTGGAAGAAAGTTTTGGTTCTTTTAGAACAGTCATTCCTAAAGTAAATGATATTGCTACTCAGGGGGTAGAGGAAAGATCCATGAAGCCACTGATGAAAAAGGGGACAGTAGTGGGTGACAAGGTGTTATCAGAATCAAGGTTTTTTTTTTTTCCTTGATCAAAATCTATATCATAACCATTTAAGTTACATGTACAGGGTGGCCCATAAAAGACTGACACATTTAAAAAGTCATAACTTGTTTTTAATTTAAATTCTTATATCATTTGTCAGATAATCTTAGGAAATGGAAAAAGTCAAGTTACAGTGTGAAAGAATAAACTAAAATAATTGAATTTTACTATTCAACTGACAGATCTACAATTTTAATAGGAAGAAAATACTATTTCAATGATTTTAATGTGAAGAATCGTCCAAGTACAAACATGATAAAGAGCTTAGTGGACAAATTTAAAACTCATGGCAAAGTGACAGATTGCCTTCAAAGTGGACATTGCGAAAGTATTTGTACAGAAACAGTAGTGAAAGATGTTTTTTCATGAGTCAGTCTTTTATGAACCATTTTGTATATTTTGATTAAAAATAGAATTAAAATACAATTATACCTAAAAGTTTGGTTTATTTTATTTTGTGGTCTGAAGTCTGAATGTTTGTATCTTAATAATATGGTCCAGACAGTATTGTTGTGTAGCCATAAAGAATGATATAAATGCATGGTAAAAGAATGACCATAGCACTTGGTCATAAAAATATAACTCTCTTTATTCTTCTTGGATGGTTGGTTGGTTGGTTTTTATGGCATATCAACTTTTTTAGGTTATTTAATGCCAAATCCATTTTTATGCAAATAGTCAGTTCTATTTCAAACAATTCAGTTTAGCATGAGTACACAGTTTAACTGTCAAAAACATTTCTATTTCAAGCTATTCAGTTTACTCAAACAGTTCTAATTCAGCTAAGTATAAGTACAGATTTTGTTTACACACAGTTAAATGTCAAACAATTCACTTTAGCGCAAGTATAGTTTCAATGTCGAAAACAGTTCCATTTCAAACAATTCCGTTTAGCATAAGCACTCAGTTTAAACGTAAGTACAGTTTAATTGTCAAAAACTTTTCTATTTCAAGCTATTCAGTTTAGTTAAACAGTTGTAATTCAAACAATTCAGTTTAGCATAAGTATGCAGTTAGTTCTATTTAACCCATAGATAGGGCCAGAGTGAACCTGGGAGCAATGGCAATGAAGGTGTGCTCCACAATCCCCAAATCTCCAGCATCACTGGAACCTCACCATCAGATTGTTTAGTGTCATATCCAAGACACTCATTGAGGGAAGTTTTACCCCTCTGCAGAGGTACAGTCGGTGTATTCTACAGCCCCGGCCGACTGGGTAATATTTTTCTTGGAGTTGAAGCTTCTGTAGTGTGTGAGAGAGACAGATGGAGGGAGACGAATGCAGACTGTCACATTGACCCATAACTTCTTCTCTTGACCATATCACACTGTGTTATCTTCAAGGCTCCAATTAGCATTTCTTCTGCTTCTCAGCTTGTGGGGGGGTACACAACTGGAGGCCTGCTGTGGGCTGTGGCCTGAGTGGAGCACCCAATCACTCACTGGCAATCCTGTGACTGCAAGCTGAGACTAACTCAAGACTCACACTACCCCTATCTCATGTGGGCATCTGCATATATCATTTCATAACATCCTCAAATTTCCGTTCAACCACATGACTGCTTCCACTTATTTTCACAGGTGTGTTCTCTGCAAAAAATCTCTGATTGACAGCTCAGTTAAGGGTCAATATGCAACAGTATGAGCACTGCACTTCAATCAGATGAGGTTGTTGATGCTGTGGGTATGAGTGACTTTCAAATTTTCATGCATATAAAGACTTCGTATTAGATTATTTGCAGCTTTAAATTAGCAGTAGACCTTGTAAAACAAAATGATGTTGGAGAAGAAGAGGAAGAAGATAGGGATGCATTGATTTCATTATGTGATAGTGTTGTCATTCATGTTAAACAGAAAGGATTAATGCCCTGTCAGCAGGGCTTAAAATATGCTGACTATAACTTTTGCAGAAAAATAAGATCCCTCCCCCAAGGGGGTATCTTGCGTATGACACTAAACTGCTTCTAATGAGGCTAAAGGTTTTGGAGATCTAGGGAGTCTGGAATACCCCTTTTTTGCAATTACTCCCACGTTCACCCTAACCTGTAGTAGTAGTAGTTCCTGTAGGGTCCCATTTATGGGTCGAATAAATCTATTTAAGAATTACTTATATCTGATCGAACTGTATGCAAAAAGAAAAGCCTTCTTACGAAACAACTACACAAAAATGTAAATTTAAACATACAATTAATGTAATTTCCTAATCTTTCATCATAAAATAACCCAGAACAAGTTGACATACTCTTAAAATCAAGCAATCAATCAACTCACTCAACATTCACTGGCAGATATGACTATATATCAACAAATTTGATACCAAGACAGAAGTGTGTGTTTGTTGTAGGTGTGTAGGACCACTAGGGATGTGATCAGAGAGTCTAGAGGATAACAGTCTGAAACATTTCAGGAACCTATGCATTAAATCACTTGAAATATCTATTTGTTATTCCCTAAGGCAGATTTATAAAATGAAATGTCATATCACGTACACAGAAAAACAGCAGATAAAATCTAAACATGATACACAATTGGTTTGCTTAGAGATGAAACAGACACTTTATTATTAAATGTCACAAATGCAAATGATTAAGCCAAGCTAATTAAAAGTTGAATTGTTGATGTCAGTATTTATTGTTGGTATAGTTTGACATTACTTTCAAGGGGCAGTAGACAAGCTTGATAATATTGATTAATGTCTGTACTGATTTGATATCTAAGCAGAACTTCTGTAATGGGGTATTTTTATTTAATGAATTATTTGGATTAGTATCCTCCTTTTAATCTCTTCAATGAAACATTATCATTATTCAATTTATTATTTGGACTAATATACTTATTTTTTTGTCTATCATGTTGTTCGCCAATCGTAGTTGAGGGTGACCCGAATGTTCCCTTTTCTATAGCTACTACACTGAGGTGTAGGGGAGGGGGCTACTCCTTTCCCTGGATTGCTCCAATTTACCCTTGATACGTACCTTATAATGTTGAGTGTTAAGCTAGGAGACATCAAGTACCATTTTTTGAGTCTTTGGTATGACTCGACCTGAGATTGAACCCAGGTCTCCTGGACCATTGGTGAACACTCTACCACTAGGCCAATGGCCTGGGTTTTCCCCAACCTCCACATTCTCACTGGTTAACAAAGAAAATGAAGACTACCTGATAAGACTCACACCTGAATAAATAAGGAGAACTGAGTCAATGAAATATAGGGGATTGAACCAACACAAGTGAAGGTTCTCAATCTGAGTTATGAATTACTGCCAATTATTCAAGAAACATAAGTCAACTTTTTGATTGATTGATTTATTTCACAGCATGTCAATCCATCTGGGGCTGTTTTATGCATAGAGGTTAAGGAACCACTTTCATTGTACATTCATATTTACATTTTCGAAAAAACTCTCTTGTTTTTTGGCAATTGATTTTAATGGCATATCAACCTATCTGGGATTATTTTATGCATTTAGGTTAATTAACCACTTTCATTGTACATTCATATTCACATTTTTAAAAATTTCCATGGTTTTCTGATGATTTATTTTAATGGCATGCCAATTCATCTGGGATTATTTTATGTATAGAGGTTAAAGAACCACTTTCATTGTACTATGTCCGGTAGTACAAAACCGGACATTGGCATAATGGTTAGAGTGTTCGCCAATGGCCTGGGAGACCTGGGTTTAATCCCTGGTCGAGTCATACCAAAGACTCAACAAATTTTACTTGATGCCTTCTTGCCTAATGCTTAGCATTATAAGGTATGGATCAGGGGTAAGTGGACCAATCCAGGGAAAGGAGTAGCACCCTTCCCTATACCTCAGTGTAGTAGCTATCAAAAAGGGACCCTTCGGGTCACCCTCGACTACGGTCGTCAACTTTACTTTCTTCATTGTACATTCATATTTACATTTTTTAAAATATTTCTATGGGTTTTTGGCAATTGATTTTCATGGCATGTCAATTCATCTGGGATTATTTTATGAATAGATGTTAAAGAACCATTTTCATTGTATGCTCATATTTACATTTTTATATTTCCATGGTTTTGTAACAATTGATTTTAATAGCATGTCAAACCATCTGGGATTATTTTATGCATAAATGTTAAGGAACCACTAACATTGTTCATTCATATTTACATTTTTTAATAATTTTAATGGTGTGTTAACCCATCTGGGATTATTTTGTGCCTAAAAGTTAAGGAATTGTGTACATTTATATTTACATTTTTTGTGTGACTTCTTGAAAGTTTTTTTTGCGTGTGATTATCTGATATCTGATATTTCTCTCTTATACAAATGCTATTTAGCATTATAGCCAGAACAACACTTTTTTTTTCTTGGAATGGGGTCTTAACTTCTGCAGGGGTACACTGAGTGTATTTTAAGCCCTGCCAACAGAGTACCTAACTTTTCAAGCTTAAATGTTTATTTTGATGTTAAATCAATTATGGGGACTTTTCTAAGTTACAGTAGATAGAAAAACAAAAACATATATCTGATAATAGAGAAGAAAAATTTAAATCTATAGTCTGTATAGAAAGGATCCTGTGAGATAATATTAGACAAAAAAAAAAAATTATTTAGAGCTTACCTCTTCAATGTACTCTCTTTGGGACCTCACACACTTCTCACCACTCCTTCCACAAAACAGTCTATTAAGATCTCTTTTGGGATAAATATCACATTCTCCTTAATCTCATTCACAATCTCCCTTTCAATGTAGATAAAAGATAAACAAAGAGAAAAACAAACCTAAATAACACCCCTCTCCCATAAATCAAATACTGAAATTAGCATGGAAGAAGAGAAAGAAAACCTTGAAAGATGTTTTATATGTCCCTAAATTAATTCTTTAGATATATAAATCTTAATTAATTTTGTCATTAAGAAATTTTGATGAAATAATTTTTCCAAATAACAGAATCATGTCTGTATTGACAGCTGAATTCCAATATGCTTGTAAAATCTGTTTTCCTCGGAAGAAGTAATAAATTGTAAGTTAGAATGTAAACCTTGTGTTTGTAGAAATTGTCCTGATTTTAAAAGATACTGATATTTAATGCTTTTTCCAAAATAACAAATACTTGTAAGGGTTTTGATTGGTTAATTTTAATATCAACTCATCTAGGGTCCTTTTATGCTTAGAGGTTAGGGAATCACATTCATTGTACATTCATATTTACATTTTTTGTATAGCTGAATTCTTAAGAGTTTTTTTACTCATAGTCCTATTGAATACTGATAATTTTCAAACAGATATATTTGACCTGTGGATGAGACCCTAACTAGTACTAGCATTCCAAGTCAGTGTGGACTTATGAGTATTGACAATGAGGAGGTACTCCACACTTCCCAGATCTTCAGAACTGAAGCCTCACTATTAGATTTAGTTTAGTGTCATACCCATGACACCTTTTCTTTTGGCTGGTTTTACTTCTCTGCAGGTAAATGCAGTAAGCATATTTCAAATTCCCACTGACAACAGGAACTAATTTTGTCTTATGTACTTTTTGACAAATCATGCAAAAACATATGTAATTTTTGTCTTAGATTAATGCATGCAAAATATCCAAAATAATGTTTGCTCTTTGGCAAAGTGAACAACACTGTATTTTCTGGTTATTTTTTTTTAAAAAACAATTGTTAGATTTTTCTCATATCTTCTGAATGAAGGAAATTTCAATTATTGCTTGAGTAAATGTAAATCACAGGGTTTTTTTTAAGCAAGTAATACTGAAGTATATTTTTATGAGAGCTTACAAGGTACAATAGGTAAATTGTTTTTTAAATTATGAAAAAAGGAAAATAACACTGACATCTTACTTTATCAGTTATTTTTACCAAATTTACACAAAAAATATCATGCCCAGTTGGCTGGGACTGAAGAATACATCAACTTCAGCTCTGCAGAGGGGTAAGACCCCTCCCCAACAAGAGTCCTGGATATAACACTAAACAATCTGATGATGAGGTTCCAGTAATGCTGGAGCTTTAGGGAATGTGGAGTACCCCTTCATTGCCATCGCTCCCAAGTCCTCTTTGGCCTGAAGTGGTAGTACCCAATAGATTCTTATCTATGAGTCAAATAGGATTAAACTGTGTGCTTATGCTAAACTGAATTGTTTTAAATAGAACTGTTTCGACATTTAACTGTTTGTGAACGAAAACTATACTTATACTAAACTGAATCATTTGAAATTTAATTTGGCGTTAAATGACCCAAAAAGGGTTGATAAACTGTAAAACAAACTAACCAACCAACAAAAATATCTTGAAATACTATAGGTTAAATTTATTTAAGAAAATAACCATTGCCTTTAACTACAGCCTCCAGATGACTTGGAATATTCTGCAAGCCTTTCTGATAATCTCCTTGTTTAAATTTGTAAATGCTGCGATTATTCTTGCCTTCAGTTCATCTTAGGTTTTACATGGAGTTTTGTTGGTGTTTCATTCAACTGCACCTCAGATATAATAATCAAGAGGATTGTACTCTGGGGCATTAGGCAGCCAGATGTTAGAGATAATGTGGTCTCAGAAATTTTCTCATAGCCAAGACTGGATTCTCCTGCTTTTGTGGCATGGCACAGAGCTGTGCTGCCAGACATAGGGTTCCCATCAACCACCCTCTCAATCCAGGGCAGCACTGCCTCCTTCAGATACTTGATATGGGCTTCTGTGTAAGGTCATGTGGGAAGATGAATAGATGCATAATATCACCATTGCAAGTGGCCACCCCAAACACCATGATTTGGATTGAGTGTTTGGTCTTCATCAATATGAATATGAATCTGTCCTCAGATTGACACCCAAACACAATGAAGTCTTCATATTGAGGCCTCTGAATGCCAAGCAATACAGCATGCCTTTTTGAAATTTCTTGAGGAATGAATTGCATCATGGTGCTGCTTTTCTCACAGACAGTGCACAACTGTTCGCTGCACAGTAGACAAAACCTGAAACAAATAAAGCACATACATAAAATTAATAATTTAAAATGGTGACAATTTATCCATTGCACCCTGTCTATTAAGTGCTTAGAGGTTTATGCCTTTTTTCTAGCCTATACTTGTATTTCAAATTAGTTATGCAATGATAGACTATTGGAAAAGAAAGATTTGGTAAATTGTTGTAATAGATATCAGCCTACTAAATAAAGAAACCTTGTTCCTATTTTTACAAAGTGTATCCAAAAATCATTTCACAGGCCGATATGACCTTTCTTTCTGTTGTAAATCTTTACTTGTATCTTTTTGGTCAATGTTATTCAGGTGAACAATTTCAGTACAAAATGGAAGTAATGTGTAAAAAAATATTCATCTTTTTGGTGTTTCTTGTTTTGAGTGAAGGGCTTGATGGACAATGCTCTAAGCATAAATGAAGCTTCTGACTTGTTTCTTTCCAACTAAAATATTGGATTTATACATTTATGATTCTTGACAAGAAATAAAAATAAAACCATTTACTCTTGAATCAATCATCCTAAAACCATCTGTTATAAAAAGCTTCAGAGTTTAGTGATTCATTGTCTGGTCTCTATTTTAGATGTTAGGATAAAAGGAGAAATATGTAGATATGGAAAAAAATATCCCACAAAAATATAATGCAGGAGAGGTATATATATGTGAGTGTATATATATATATATATATATATTTGATTGAACATAATAAACATAAAACACACACACACATATATATATATGTGTGTTTGTGTGTGTGTATGTATGTGTTCATGGTGTAATGGTTATTGTTGTTGGAAATCGACATGGTAACCTGAGTTCAAATCCTGGGTGATGCTGTTGCATTTCACATAGCACTTATACCCTTAGGAAAGGTATGCATCCAACTATTCTTCTTCCAGTTATGAGTAAATAGTAGAGCAGTATGGGCTCTAAATGTTGGTATGGTAACCTATGTAGGAGAAAGAAAACTCTGAATTCAAATCAGTTAAATTCCACTTAAGAATTGACCCTGTGTCACGGTAAATATATATATATATATATATATATATATATATATATATATATATATATATATATATATATATCTCCTGCATTAAACTTTAAAGTTATAAAATTGTTGATATGAGAACCATTTAATAAATATGGGTATTTTTTTTTAAAAACAAAATAAATTTTTCCCATAAACTCTGCATTGTTTGGAATTGATTTATAACAAGGAAAATCTTAATTTCACAAAAATATTTCATTTTTTCAAAATGGTGTCAAATCAAACTTGGTGCTTGAACAGAGGTCTGTTATCAGATTTTTTGTGACTGAGAAATGCAAATCATGTGAATCATGTATGGAAGAATGTGTGGTGTATATAGAGAAGTATGTTTAAGTAAAGAAGAAATGTTTACAGCTGAGCTAAACCTGGGTTTACCACTACAAGCCTGAGTGGAAAAGACAATCCATGCAGTGGAAATACACTGACTTTCTGGAAAAGAAAAAGTTCCAAGTGCAGCAATCAGTAAATGTCATACTGATAGCCTTCAGACATGAAAAGATCCATACATTATTGATTTCCTTGAAAAAAAGTGCAAGTGTAAACAGTGCTTCCTCTTTTGCCAATTCTTAGGCAAAATTCATCTTATCTGTTGAATGACCCTCATATTTCAATATTTTAGTTCAATGCATAGCTTTGTTTGTTTTCTTTTGTTTGTTTGTTTAATGGCATATCAACTTTTTTGGGTTATATAATGCCAAACCCATCCTTCTAGAAGGACAGTAGTGGTACTATTTAACCCATATCTGGGAAGATAAGGGGGTTCATACCTGTCCTAAGGGTATTTATCCGAAAGTGAATGTAATAGCACAACTAGAATTCAAACTTGCTTACTATGATTCCACAGTCCAGCGCTTTAACCATTACACCATGAAGACATCCCACATAACTTTGTGTACTTTATATATATATATATATATATATATATATATATATATATAATCTTTTTTTTGTAAATCAAAAAAGGGCTCAGTATAGATCAATATAAAAAGCGAAAGCCTAAAATGAATGAATATTTACTGTCTTCTCTGTGGCAGTCTCATTACTACCAGTTTCATGTACTTAAAAAAAAATAACAAATAAAAAACAATCATCAGATGAGATTTGAGAGCAAGTCTTTTCTGATTATTGTATTTTTTTCTTTTAGTGATGAGGCTGATGCAGAGAAGTGAGTAAACATTCATATACATATATATATCATGAAAAGAGCAAAATGGCATGGTAAAGGAAAAGAAAAAACCAAATGAGTCACCATATAAGAATGACTTTGTTCGAAAAAAATAAACATAAAACTTGGTGAGTTGCAATGCAATAAATATTGAAAAAGTGGTCAATACATATGTTGACCTTGTTAGAGAACCGAATAAGTAACAGAAGCTTATTACACTGGTTTAGCTAAAAAGGATCTTCTGGGAAACTCTGCCTCTCTCTCTCTCTCTCTATATATATATATATATATATATATATATATAAAATGAAAAAAGAAAATGACTTTGTTACAGAAAAAAAACCCAAATGAGTTGCCATATAATAAATATTGAAATAGTGCTAGAACCGAATAAGTAACCAAATAAGTAAGTCTGTATATATATATATATATATAGAGAGAGAGAGAGAGAAAGAGAGTTTTCCTAAAGATCATATATATATATATATATATATATATATATATATATATATATATAAGGAGATATGATTCAAAAGTATAAAAACTGAAGCTTTAAATATCTTTATTTAAAAATCTAATGACTGCATATGTACAGTTGGGCAGTTTATATAAGAAGTGATGATATCTAAATGTCTAGAAAATCATCTAGATGAGTTAGTGCAATATTAAAAAAAAATCTATGAAACACAGAATTGTGCAAGTGCAGCATCTTCTATACTCACTAAATCACACAGCTCCATGCACTTTTTTATTGTTTCCTGAACTGAAAATTCATCTTCAATGTATGACTTGTGGCATGGGTGACATGAAAAACTATGATAGTGTAGCTCCACACTATATCATGAGAGAAGCTTCAGAGATTCTGTGACCCATTGAAAACTCTCTGGAATGAGTGTGTTGAATGCCAAGGTGACTGTTTTAAAGAAAATTGACATTTCATTCATTGTTAATTTCTGTTTTGGTAGATTTAGTCTCAATCTTATGTTTTAAAGTATCATAATCAATAATTTATTGTCCTCTATTTGGTGGGTTTTATCTCAAAGGATAAGTGACCTCTCTTAAAAATTTTAAATTGATTTTGGATGTTATAAAAAAAGTAAAGTTTTTGACTGTAGTTGAGGGTGACCTGAAGGCTCCCTTTTCAATAGCTACTACACTGAGGTGTAGGGGAGGGCACTACTCCTTTCCCTGGATTGCTCCACTTTACCCTTGATACATACCTTATATTGCTGAGCATTAAGCAAGGAGGTATCAAGTACCATTTTTAAAGTCTTTGATATGACGCGACCTAGGATTGAACCCAGGTCTCCCGGACCATTTGCGATACTTCTTGGATTCTGCAAGCAGTTTTAGTAGTGCTAAGCTCACTTTAAAGTAATGTCTAAAAATTGCCATACATTCAATAATCATATTTGCCATTATAACATCTGAAATGAAATGTATAGCTGAACAATTTTGATAATGATATGGTACTAGATAACCTATGAACATGTTTTGTTCCTATTGTAACAGCATGATGATAAAAAGGATTGAAGGATTCTAAATAGCATTACAGTTATCTTTATTATATTGAGAACTTGGATGATTAAAAAATGATATTCTGCATGATACAATGATTATTCTGTTGCAAATTGGACTGAAAATTGTTTAATTCTCAAAGTTTAAATAGAGTTTATAAAAATGTCACTATAATAGGTTGTTTTTAGTCATGGATACTGATATAAAATTTACACTGATAATGGAAATCTTAATAATATGTAGAAGATATTTTTCACGCCAGCATTAGCTGGTGGTCTTTTACTGGAGTCTGAATGATAACAAGTCTCTTCAGGTCTTTTCTGAGAATTCTGGCCAATGCTGTAATCTGGATGATCTTGATTCTTTCATTGATTTCTAGTTCTTCTAGTCTCCTTTCCAAGCCTTTAGGAACTGTTCCAAGTGCACCAACTACTATTGGTATCACTGTCACCCTCATATTCCACAGCTTTCTTAGTTCTCTGGTAAGATCCAGGTATTTGTCTATCTTTTCACTTTCTTTTATTTTTATGCTGTGGTCTGCTGGAATGGCAAAAACCTCAGGACAGTAATTTTTTTTTTCTTGTTAATTATCATTAAGTCTGGTCTTCTTGCTGGGATTAGGTCATCTGTTTAAATCTCAAAATTCCAGAGAAATTTATGCATTTGGTTTGTGCTTATACCTTTTGGTAATATGGTCAAATTTTAATCTCTTGCACAATTCCTAGTGAACTACCTCTCCCACCAAGCTGTGCCTACTTTTGTACTCCTATTGTGCTAGTTTTGCTGCATTCACTTATTAATATTTAATTTTCAGTTTCTTACAATCCTTCACCGAGTCTTTACTGTCGACCTAGGGTGAGGGAAAATAGAAACTATATGTATTCTATGCATTTATTTTTGCTGCCGCTTTTGGGTGTTACTTTTTCAATCACAATGATTAAGAGATGAACAATTCTGCAAAGTGCAGTTTTTTTGTATTCCATATAGGCTGGAACTGCCAGATATTTTGTTAATTTGTTCATCTGTCCCTTCTTTATCATACCTAGGGCTCCCACTATTACAGTGGTAGTTTTAAGGTGCCACATTTTTTCAGTTTCTATTTATAGGTCTTTGTATTTAATTATTTCATTATATTCTTTGACAGATATGTTATTATCTGTTGACTTTGACATCTCAATTAAAAGGCATGTATTATTATTATTATTATCATTATATAGCAGCAGCACAAAACAATGCCATGAGGACTAATTATATCAAAGGAAAAATTAAAAAATATGCAACAGAATAACAAGTGTAGGTTATATGGAGACAGATGAAATAATCATATAATAAGCAAACTGGCACAAAAGGAATACAAAGTGATCTACAGGGAATTGTGCAAGTGATTAAAACTTGACCACACTGATAGATGATATATGCACAATCCAGAATCTGTCCTAGAATATGAAATGCATAAAATTTTCTGGTACTTTGAGATGCAAACAGATCACCAAATTCCAACCAGAAAACCAGACATAATATTAATTAACAAGAAAAAAAAAAGAACTTATCATGTTGTGCATTTTGCTATTCCAGTAGACCACAGAGTGAAAATAAAAGAAAGTGATCTTGCCAGAGAGCTGAAAAAGCTGTGAAACATGAAGGTGACAGTGATACCAATTGTGGTTAGTGCACTTGGAATGGTCCCTAAGGTCTTGAAAAGAGACTTGAGTAATTGGAGATCAGAGGGAGAATCAAAATAAACCACACCACAGTACTGTTAAGAATACTTAAAAGAGTCCTAGAGACCTGAAGAGACTTGCTGTCACTTAAGCCAGTGGGAAAGATTTACAAGGAGGAAAATAATATTAGGGTGAATCAAAAATTTTGCTAATGTGAGGCATAATTTGACAGTTTTGCATGCTTTTGCTGAAGTTAGGAATATGACAAACCACACTGGACTGTGAGATGCTGGGCTCACCTAATATTTTCTGAGTGCTACTTGCTCGATTTACCTCTTTGGCTTGGAGCACAGCCTTGGAACCACTGATTTTAGGCTTGGCCTTGCCTGGTTATTAAGAGTTTTGTATTCCAAGCAACATTTCTTGAACAATCTGGTTACAGTACTGTGATCAACTGTGCCTTCACCTTTCATACAAGAAATGTTTTCGGTTGCTTCTGCAGCGTTATGACCCAATTTGAACTCATTTTCTCAAATTAGATGTCATTGCACATTTATCTATGCAGCTTTCAAATCACACACCGAGTTAAGCAATGCACAGTGTATCAGCACACCAACTACCACAATACTACCAACCAGAGTGATGTAACTTCCATGGTCTGAACAGCTTTGGTCACATGATATACACACTGCAAATTAGCACATATGCAAACATTACAAAACTTTTGACTCAATCTAGTAAGAAACAGAGACTTGTTGATATCATTTTCTTGAATTATTCACTTTCTTCTCAGCTAATTAACTAAGATGGTTATGTTTCCTGTTCTCATTTCAAAAAACAAGTCTCTTGAACAAACTGCAATACTCATTTTCATTATTTTAAAATGTTAGATGAGAAAAAAAAAGATTATTTTTAGTTTTATATCTTTGTGTCCGCATGTAAAATGTTGCAATAAATGACTTAATAGGTTAGGATAGGATTATCATATCTTTATACTTTCATGCACAGTTGAAAAACAACTCAGATCAGATTTAGTTCATTGAAAATACCATATGAAGGTTAATTGGACATGAAAGAGAAGTAATAAATTGTAATTTGGAGATGCATGGAAAATGAAATCAGGATATTCAGAGTTTAAATTTCAACTGAAATAGTTTCTGTTCAGTTTATACTTATCCCGTAGGAAAGACATGATTTTGTTGCTTTCCTTTTTCAAGCTAACCACCTTGTCAGCTAGGGTTTTATTTGTCTCTGCCTCCCACCAGGCAGGACTTGACACGAGATCAATGACCCGAAGGTCGATTATAATGGGGATTAGGGAAGGTCGGGCATAAGCCGAGGCTCAAGCCCTGCTTGACTATGCTAGTCATTGGCCCACTTAATGCAATGTGGGCCTGATGAGCCTAGCTAGACATGGACCCAAATCTAGGTCTAGCCACAGATGCCTGATTATAGCTTAAACTGTACAACAAGGTCCAGTGCTATACTTGCTGGTCAATAGCTGTTGCATGCCCAACCAGCCAAAAGGCCAAGGGGCAGACAAGGTCATCTTGGGCTGTAAAATATTCTGACTGCATCTCTGCAGAAGAGTAAGAGCCCCTCACTATACCAACAAATGTCCTAGGTATGATTCTAAACTGCATCAGTCCTGGGACTTTGAGGCTCAGGAGTACCCCTACATTGTCATTACTTCAAAATCCACTCTGACCCTGAATAGTAATACTTGTTAGGGTTCCACTCGGTGTCAAATATAACTGTTCAATCATTTACTAAGGATTATTACTTATGATTTGAAACCATACAGCTGTGTGCAAATTGTTCGTATTAGATAGGAATATTTGGTAAACAGAATTATTAATGTTAAATAGCAATACTTGAAACCATTTAACTGTGTGCAAACAAATGAGCTCTAACAACTTGTTTAAAAGTAAAGTTACACACAAACTATTCACTTGACATAAAATAACCCACAAAGGTTAATATGTCATAAAATATCAATCAATCAACATTGGATAAATAGTAGGGTAGACTTGGTTCTCTAGTCTTGTTTGGCAATCATTCTAGGAGAAGGATTGATTGATTGTGTTCATTAGAAGACATTTCATTTTATAAAGCTGTCTTAGGGAATAATAGATGCATGTTTCAAGTGACCACTCTTTCTCAACAAACAAGGTCATTAAATTCAGAAAAATGTCTGAAGCAAAGTTTCTTGAAATATTTCAGGCTATTATCCTCTTGGGCCTCTACGCACATACAACAAACACACACCTCTTTCTTGGTATTAAGTCTTTTAATATATATCCATATCTATCTGTGAATGTTGAGTATGAATTGATTAATTAATTGGTTGGTTGATTGATTTTAATGCCATGTCAACTATCAGGGGTTATTTTATGCCCAGAAGTTAGAGAATTGCATTCATTGTACATTTATATTTGCATTTTTTCTGTAGGGTTTCTTTGCATAAAATACAAATAATTTTTAAACAGATTTATTTGACCCATAGATGAGTTTGATTTCTTTATTTAATAACATATCAACTTTTGTGGGTTATTTAATGCAAAAGAAAAAGAACAGAAGTGGTATTATTCAACACATAGCTGGAGGGATAAGAAGGTTCATGCCTTTCCCATGGGTATTAGTCGGAAAATTAATGCAATAGAATAATTGGAATTCAAACTTGCTTACTATGGTGTCGTAGTCCAGTATGTTAGCCACTATACAACAGGAACTCCCTTAGATGGAACTCTAATACATACTATCACTCCAGGCTAGTGGACCTGGGAGTAGTGACAATGAAGGATACTCCACATTCCTCAGATCTCCAAAACTGAAGCCTCACCATTAGATGCTGTGTCATACTCAAGACACCCTTTTTTGAGGGTGTGTTTGCCGGGAATGCAGTCAGTGTATTCTAAGCCGAACCAACAGGTTGGAGATGATGTTGAATTTAAAATGTAATTGCTATAGAAACTGCTGCAGCATCACTGATGTGAGGAAACATTGATCGTATGCTCTAAAAAAATCTTCAGATAATAGTAGTTTAGTTGTGATCAGTTGAAATATTTGAAGAAATTATGTAGTATGTATTTAGCAGAGTGATCTACCTGACAAGTAGATGTTTTTATTTTTAAAAAACTTTAAAATTTCCAGCATATGAAACTTGAACTTAATTAATTGAATAAGAATATTTGGACTTTGTTATAAAAATTGTTTAATTCATTTAAAAAAAAAAACAAACCTTTAATGGACAAGTTTAATAGTTTAGATTACAATATTTTGGTAATATGAGGCACAATTTGGTAGCTCAGGATGCTTTTGCCAAAGTTGTGAAGGTGACAAACCACACTGGATTATGAGATTTCCAAGCGCTACTCACCAAATTTGACTCTGTGGATTGAAGCATGGTCTTGGAATCCCTAGTTTTTGGTCTAGTTTCCCTTGCATGTGCATTGAGGTTCTTGCAACCCGAGCAAAATTTCTTGAACCATCTGGTTACTGTCTTGTGATCAACTGCACCTTCACCTTTTACACAACAAATGTTTTGGATGTTTCTGCAGTATTATGGCCCAGTTCAAACTTGTAAAGCATAAGTTCTTGATTTAGACTACGTCTTATGCACATTCATCTGTATGGCTTTCAAGTCACACACTGAGTAAAGCAATGTATGTGTCAACGCACCAACTACCTTGATACTATCAACCACAGCTGGTACTTCCAAAAGCTTGAATTGCTTGAATATACTACAAACTGGGACATACCAAAATATTGCAAAACTTTTGACTGAACCTTGTTGTTTATATTCCCAAATAAGCTTAGAATGCTAGTTGACCAAAAAAAAAAATGAAATCTTCCAATATATATAGTTTTTCTTTCTGTTTGTTCATTTTCCTACATGGTGGATTATCATTACTCATTCCATATCAATCCTTAGCGTTTAAGCAAAAAAAGAAACGGTTAAAAGAAGTGATGGTTTGTTGGTCTAATGAGGCAATCACTCACTTCTATATTTGGTATTTCTTGCTATCCACATTGGCAAAAATATTTTCAATATCTGAAGCTGATCCTAAATTCTCTTGCTACATATGTTTGTGTGTATGTGTGTTGGATATTTGGTGCCATCATGTATAAGGGTCTGTGGTTGGACAATCACAAAGCCTTGCTTATTATTGATTTTATTCTAACCTTGTCTTGCAGGATTGATGGGGGCAGTTGATCACCACTGCTATCATGAACACATTTCTTTTTGGTGCCAAGAACATTGAGAAATGTGAATTAGAGCCAGTTGTAAAGGAAATTAATAAACTGGGTTTCAATCTTGGTACAGTCTACTGCTATCATTTTCCTAATGCTCTTGAGTAAGGCATGAATTTAACCCTCCCTGTGTCCTGTCTCATTATCAACCATACTGACTTTGTCTTATAGTCAATTTATTATTTTATATTTATATTTTTTATTACAAAAAAGAACCTAGGAAAAGGGTTACTTTTCATAAGGAATCTTGTAAAAACAAAAAATAAATTTATATATATATATATATATATATATATATATATATATATTCATAACTGTATAAATCATTATTTGCAGTCATACATAATAAAGATATATAAATCATTTTATGTCCAATCCTTAAAAATTCACCAAATCCTGATTGTATCCCCTGCCAGAATTTCCTGAGTATGATGCTTACAGCATCTGATAGTGAGGCTCCAGTTCTGGATATTGTGTAAAGTACTGCTTCATTACTATTGCCAAACAAAAACCTTTCAAAAAAACAACCCCACAAAACATATAAATATGAATATACTATGATTCCCTAAACTCTAGCTATAAAATAACCCTAGATGTGTTGACATGCCTTTAAAATCAATCAATCCTTAAAAATTCACCATGGAATTTCCTACATATCAGGGCAGTACTTTTTTCTATTCTGGCTATTTTTGTCATTTTCATTTTTGGTTCTTTATCTTATTGGCAAAAGTCCATTTTGTAGACATTATGAGAGGCACTTGTTGAAACTGTTTTTCCACATTAGTCTGTGTTTTGTGTTAAGGGATTTTCATGATAATTACTGGAACTATTTGAAAAGGTACAGGCAATTGGGTCATTGAATCTTACAATCATATATTTACCCGAACCATTTCTTTCTTATTGGCATTTATCAGAATAGTAGGATATCATTCTTAAGTTGATCAAAAATGTAAAAGACACCCCAAGAACAATCATCATTAAAGCATTCAATTAGTGCAAATTCCCGCAACTCTCTCATTCACCATTCATTCCTATTGGAAAGTCCTCTAGATGGCATCTACTGTCCACATAGAGCTAATGAATGTAAGTCTTTGTTGGTCAGCCAACATTGGTGCGTCTGTGTGTAGAAATTTATAGAACATCACTAATGGGTTCATCCTTACTTCTCCAACAGTGCCCATATATATAGGGTTATATTTAGTACAAATAAATGTTCTTTGAAATTCTAAAATGTATCATTGTTATCATTTTGCATGTTGTTAAGTTGGTGTGTTATGGCATATCAACCCTTTTGGGTTAGCCAGTGCCTAATCCTGTTATATATTCATTATTTGTAAACAAATAGTTTGTAAGTAATTATTTTTAAATGAGTTATTAGAGCTAATTTTTTGGCACATAGTTAATGGTTTCAGTATTGTTATCTAATGCTAATAATTCTATTTAATACTCATCATTTGTTTGAGGGATTTCCTTGTGGTATAATGGTTAAAGTGATGGACTGCGGAATCATAGTAAGCTAGTTCAAACTCCAGTCATGCTATTTCATTTACTTTCAGACAAATACCCTTGGGAAAAGTATAAGCCCTGTTATCCTTCCAGCTATGGGTTAAATAGTACCACCACTGTTCTTCTAGAAGGATGGCTTTGGCATTAAATAACCTACAAAGTTTGATATGCCATTAAACAAAGAAACCACTCATTTGTTTGAACACAGTTTAAATGGTTTCAAATATAGCTATTTAACATTAGTAATTCTATCTATCAAATATTCTTATCTAATATGAACAACTTCCACACAGCTCTATGGTTTCAAATAACTAATTATGATAATTCTTAGTAAATGATTAAACAGTTCTATTTGACTCTAAGATGAGACCCTAACAGGTACTACTACTCCAGATCAGAGTGGGTCTTAAAGTAATTGTAATAAAGGAGTACTCCACATTCCTCAAACTCTAGAAATGTAGCCTCACTATCAGATGCAGTTCAATGTCATAGCCAGGACATTCAGTCTTTTTTTCTCAATGCAATTGACTCTTGGCCACTGCTTTCTTTAAGATAAAAAAGATTGGATCTTTACCACAAGAGCAATTTGAAGAATATGGCTTAACCATATAGGTGCTAGGGCTTGACATGACCAGCTAATTGATTGAATCAGACCTCTCCAATCATCTGTCTCACCCAGTAAAAGCCAAAGTGAAGTGATACAGGTCATGTGATCACTTTGGCTGCTGGGTCATGGACTACTTCACCACCAAGATTCTGTCCTCAAGTATTATTGGTTGCCACCCACAGCCAATAGGTAGCCTCATTGTGGGGGAAGAGTCTTACCCCTCTTCAGAGGTGCAGTTGGCATATTTTACAGCCCCAGCTGACAGGGCAGTATTATTTTACAAGTTCTTCAGACTAACATTTTCATCATGTTTTTACCCTTATTTTTTATACAATGTGTTTTTTTTTCTTCATCTGGTAGGTTTTTTTTTGTCTATTCCTTTATCCGTGTATCAAAAATTCTTGTAGGTTTTCTCTTGAAATGATGTTGAAAAAAGAAAATCATTTTGGATCTTGTGGTAAATTGCCAGTTGGAAAGGGTGAAACATAATCATTACAATAGTATGTATTTACCCAACTCCTCCACCATGAACAGAATGTAACACAAAGTCAGTTTTTAAGGGAGTATAGATGGTTTGAATTCAGAGTTCTCCTTCTAGACTGGTTGCCTTACCAAAGTTAAAGAACCCAGTGTGTCCAACTATTTACTCATAGCTAGGAGGAGAATTGATGGATTCATGCCTTTCCTAAGAACATTAGTAGAAACTGAA
>OY757932.1:29577199-29594699 GCA_963585895.1 Sepioteuthis lessoniana | reverse complement strand
TATTCTTACCTCGGTTATTCTAGTACAAAGCACTCCCTGAAGTGATTTGTGGTTGGAATTACAGGAAGTCAAGGTGTGTCTATAATATGTATCAAAATGTTTCACTTATGCATATATATATATATATATATATATAATATCCAGTCAGCATCCAAAGACAATATGTGTGGATTATTTTTTATAGAATATATGAGGAATATCATATAAATCTATGTGAGTGTTCATTGTATGGCTATTGTTAATCCCTTATTCATTCACTGGGATATAACAAAATTCACATTCAGAGTGTGTATATACATATATATATGATTTAATCTGTTTGCTCATTAAGGTTTAAAAACAACTGCCTATTTTCATATGTGTTTCCTTTTTCCAAAGAAGCTTTTTTTTTTCTTCTTTCCTCTTTTTCCAGGAATTTCTAATATTAGTTTGTTAAATTCTTACTGACTTTTTCATTGTTTTTTCTTTTTCCAAATGGAGAATCTTTTATATACAATTCATAAGTCCAAATTTTTTTTTTTTAAAGTGTGTGTGCATGTGAGTCAGACTTAAAAATATAATCTGACTCAGGTGTTGATAATTCTCTGTGTCTTTGTTAGTGGATTGCTGACTGTTCTTCAGCACCAGCATCACCTTTCCACTCCTTTTAAGCTAGTGAAAATGTGAACATGGTCTTTGTTAATTTCATGGGAACAATAGTAAAATACAAGCTGTTGAATAAAACATTTTGCATATCGGTATTTGTCGAATGTCTCACCGACCAGACTAGTATGGCACAAGGCCTTTTCTTAGGTGGGTCTGGGTGCAGGGCCATTGCCCAGACATGCCCGGCAGCTCCAAAAATGCCTCAGCCTCCATTGGCATTCCCCTAAAAAGAGGCGCCCCAAGCACCAGGCAATAAACCTAACCCTTCTGTGGATGGTTAGAGTGGGGGGGGGGGGCAGCTTATATCTATATCAATAGAATGTAGAAGAATATAGCATTAAAAAGATTCCAGCTCAGCAAGGTGATTATTACAGATTTTATAAGTATAATGATGCTAAGCGTTATGATTTGGTTTCTTTGTTTAATGGTATATCATCCTTTGTGGGATATTTAATATCAAAGCTGTCCTTGTGGAAGAACAGTGCTGGTATTATTCAACCCATAGTTCGTTAGATAAGAAAGTTCTTATCTTTCCCAAGAGTATTTGTCCGAAAGGGAACATAATAGTGTGACTGGAGTTAGAACTCACTTACTACAATGTCGCAGTCCATCATGTCAACCGCAGTGCGATACCTGCTTTAAGCCTTATGGAAAGGAACCAGTCTTTGAAGATGAAGAAAAGACAAAAATTGTTGAAATAAACATGTGTCTATTTTTAATTATTTTTTTAATGAGGTTAAATTCATTTTTGAATTAGCCAAAGATAGAAGCTTATTGTAACTACTAGAAGTTGATTGCTGAAAAAAAGCTAAACTGAGCTGATGATAAGCATTTTGAAAAATAATAAAATTTTTTCTGAATATACCTTGATTTATGCCTAAATTTTTACTTTTGTAAAAAGTCACAAAATGGTTATCGCTGTTGGAAATAGAATTGGAAACTCAAGTTCAAATCCTGTTTGCATTTCACTTTGCATTTATTTCCTTTGGGAAAGGCATGAATCTATCTATTCTCCCACCAGATATCAGTAAATTGTAGTGAAGACTGGGTTCTTTAGCCTTGGTTTGGCAATCAGTCTAAGAGAAGGAAAACTTGAGTTTAAGCCAGCTGTACTCTGTTTAAAAATTGACCTTGTGTCACATCTAACCGTGATGTAAGGCTTGGGTACATACATACATACATACATTTTTAATTTTTGTTTCTGTTATTTTGAGTGGGGACCAATAAGTCTGTACATAACCTGGCTCATTTATTAGTTGAATAAAAATCAAAGTGCATTAAGAAGTACTGAGATTTATGTTGAAAAAATGCATATTTTTTTGTCTAGAATAAATACTTCCTTTTTTCTTTTTTTTTAAAATTCAGCTACAGATTTATAGATTTACCTTTGTATGTATTATTTTATTATTTTTTCAGGTGGTGTCCTCGTGGTGTAATGGTTAAAGCGATGAGCTGCGGAATCGTAGTACGCGAGTTCGTACTCCAGTCGCGCTATTACGTTCACTTTCGGGCAAATACCCTTGGGAAAGGTATGAACCTCCTTATTCTCCCTCCAGCTATGGGTAAATAGTAGGACAGACTAGGTTCTTCAGCCTTGGTGAGGCAACTAGTCTAGGAGAAGGAAAACTCTGAATTCAAACCTGTTAAACTCCGCTTAAAAATTGACCTTGTGTCATATCCTGCCCGAGCGGAGGGGTTGGTAAATAGTACCTTTGTATGTATTAACCCAAATGTTCTGCCATGGGCAGGATGTGACACAAGATCACTTTTGAAGCAGAGTAAAGCTGGTTTGAATTCAGAGTTTTCCTTTTCTTAGGTTGTTTGCCTAACCAAGGCTAAAAAACCAAGTCTGCCTGACTATTTATCTGCATGAGAAGAGGTTGATTTATGCCTTTTACAAGGAGATTAGTATGAAGTGAAATGCAAGCAGCCTTGTCCAGGATTTGAACTTGGATCACTAATACCATTTCCTGTGATGATAACCATTACACTAAGTGTGACTCTATTGATTTGGCATCTGAATGATATCTTTTCTCCTAATTTCCTCTACCACCATGAAATTCCAAATTTTGCTTTGTCTGAAGAAATCTTGGCTTTTTATTTGTGGACATTGAGAATGGGATTTTTTTTTTTTTTGTCCATTTTGTTTTCTGATTAAATCCAGAATATTTTAGGCTCAGTAGACTTGGTTTTCCAAGATTGTCTTCAGTCAATTCTTAATTTTGGTCATGGCTGCTGCTGTTACTTTAGTACTAAATATTCTTGGGATAAGCACGAATCCAATTTTTCCTTTGTTCTTTATTCTATAACCTGGGCCTGGCATATCTGCTAATTATCAGGAAAGAGAGAATGAAGACGATCCTGTGCAGTGCAGCTGATAATAATTTTGGTCATGTAAAGATTCCACTTCATCTTCCAGAAAATGTCATATGTAGGACTGTGTGCAAAAAAAAAAAAAAAAAACGAAAAGAAAAAGCTCTGAAGAAACAACTTCACAGATAATGTAAATATTAATGTACAATGAACATGATTCTCTAACCTCTTGGTATAAAATAATCCTAGATGGGTTGACATGCCATTAAAATCAATGAGTTAATCAATCATAAAGCTATATTCATTCATTCATTTTTTTTTTTTTTTTTTTTTTTTTTAGTTATAATAATTTTTGATTTCATCATTTTTATTGTTACACATTAGATTAGCATAATTACTGTAATTCCTTAAAAGAGATTGGAATATTTTTAACTTTTCATTTATAATTTCTTTCTCCTTCTCTTCATTATCATTATTGTTATTAAGAACAAAAACAAACAATAAAGCAGAATAACTAGAAAAAAATAATAAAAAAGTGTGATCTGCTGGAAATTGTGAAAGCAATTAAAATTTGACTCTGCTGACAAATGGTATTGTTATATACCATATCTATGAAGACAAATGGGTATGTCCCAATCGTCATAAATATGTTGGACACTATAGTGAGGAAGGTTAATATGCTGGTGTGAAAAACTCGAAAAGGAGTAAAAATGATAAAAAAATGTTGCTATCCTAGACATGAGTGACAATGGAAAAAATTATGAAAATTAAAGATTACACTGAACTATTACAAAAGTGGGATCTCAGCACCAAGGCTATTCTAATTAATATTGGTGAACTGGGCACTGTACTCAAGAAATTCAAGATGTTTATAGAACAGCAAAACAATTTCATATAATATCATCACTACCCAAAAGTTAGCAATCCTTGAGGTGCATATATTTTGAGAAAATTACTTAGTATCTGAAGTCATTGATTTAATGCTGAGTTATGAACAGTGATATGAAAACCTTAAACAACTCTGAAGTGCTAATAACTAAGAACTTTTAATTTTTGAGAAATTGTCAAATCCAGTCTGACAGTTTTGGAATATGAAATTAGTCCAAAGCATTTCATTTTTTTAGTTTCCTCTTCCTCTTTGTTATTATTGTTATGAAGAACAAAAACTTGCAAAAACAAACAAAGCAACTGAATAAATAGAATTCATCATCATCATCATCATCCCACCACCACCACTGCCATACTAACAAATAGTGTATGTGACAAGTCAGAATCTGTTCTAGGAAATGGTTACTCAATCCCAGTCATAAAGCCAGACTTGGTATTAATTAACAAGAAAAAAAACTTGTCATCTGTTGGATTTTGCTGGTTCAACAGACCACAGAATGAAAATGAAAGAAAGTGATGAAAAGATAGACAAATACTTGGATCTTTTCTTGAATGATGGTGATACCAATAATAGTTGGTGCACTAGGAACAGTCTCCAAGAGCTTGGAACAAAGACTGGTGGAATTGGAAATCAGGAGTAGAATCAAGACTATACAGACCACACCATTGTTGTGATTGGTTGAAATATTGAAAAGAGTCCTGCAGACCTGAGAAAACTTTCTGTTCCTCAGACTCCAGCTAAAGCTGATATGAAAAACTTATAAAGAGTTAAATAATAATATTGATAAAGAAAACTGGAGGAATTGGAAATGAGAGGAAGAATAATGACCATATTATTATTGAGATTGGTTAGAATACTCAGAAGAGTCCTGGAGAACTGAGGAGACTTGCTGTCACTCATATTTTAGTAAAAGACCACCAGTTAAAACTTGTGGGAAAAACTCACAAGGAGTGAAATGATAATAAAAAAGAAAGAAAAAAGATAGATAAATACTTGGATCTTGCCAGAGAGCTGAAAAGCTCTGGAACATGGTGTTAATGGTAATACCAGTTGTAGCTGGTGACCTTGGAAAAAGTCTCCAAAGACCTGGAAGACAGACTGGGAGAACTGGAGATCAGAAGAAGAATCAAGACCATCCAGACCTCAGCATTGTTAAAATCAGCCAGAATACTTAGAAGAATCTCAAAGATCTGAGATAACTTGCTGTCACTCACTCCAGTGAAAGATCAGTTAGAGCTGATGTGAAAAACTCGGTTGGAGTAAAATTATAACAAACAGTTTAAACACATGTGAATGCAACAAACTAGCACAAAAGAAATACAAGAGCAAGTACAACTGAATGGGGAAGGTGATCCACTGGGAATTGTGCAAAAAACTGAAATTTCACAATACTAAAAAATGGTATATATATAAACCAGAATGAAGGCTTAATAGCAAAAATAATTCAACATTTGAACTAATTATCTAAATTCCACAATTTTAAATATTCCTACATTTCTTAAACTATTGTCTTCATCTTTGTTTTTAATTGTTCAGCTGATATATTCTTCGGGCTCTTTACATAATGTAATGTTCTACTAACCTAGCTTGCAGACCATTGGCACTCTCACTGTGAACTCCATACTTAAGTCCTTGTACCATATCCAATGGCCCAGTTAGTTGGGGTTGCAGAATACACCGACTGCATCTCTTCAGAGGAGTAAGAACCCCCCCCCCGCGCCCAATGAGTGTCCTGGATATGACACTAAACAATCTGATGGTGAGGCTCCAGTCATGCTGGAGCTTTGGGGAATGCAAAGTACCTCTTTATTGCCATTGCTCCTCAGTCCACTCCGGCCCAGAGTGATAGTACTTGATAAGGTCCTATCTATAGGTCAAAGAGAATTGTTTGACATTTAAACTGTGTACTTATGCTAAACTGCATTGCTTGAAATAGAACTGTTTTTACATTTAACTGTGTGTAAACTAATGACTGATGTTTAATTGTTAGTGATACATAGCAATACATAAAAACATTAAACTGTGTGCAAACAAATGATAAATAGTAAATAGAATTATTTGTATTTGATAGAAATAAGTGAAACTATTTAACTGTATGAAAAAAAAAAGAGCCCTGGCTCATTTAAAAACGTTATCAACAAAATGTCTTTACAAATCATATATATTTAATATATATGTGTAAAAAGGATTTTGCATTAAATGACCTACAATGGTTGATCTGCTGTAAAACTAAACCAAACCAAAGCTTAGTAAATAACTATATTCTTTTTCAAGTCTGTGTATGTGTGTTGCATCTGGTAGTATTTGAAAAACAATTTTTCGAATACTAATTTTTGGTAACAACTTTACTCCCATTTACTTATTTCTTCCCTGAAAACTCTCACCTCTGTCATTCATGGTGCTACTACAACTTCTACTACCATAAAAGTATTAGTTGAACTCCTCCCCTTCAAATCCTTTCATCAACCTCCCCCAGTACTCCCAGAACCAACCTAGTTACCCCTTTCATTCACTCAGTCATGAAAAGATAGTGAATGAGTCAGAGGAAATACCTACCTTTGATGCTGAAAGCAAACTTGAGTCTGTTTTCCGAAACAGACTTACCACAATTGCTACTACCACAGCTTCTGCTACTGATGCTAATTCCTACGTTTACTATTTATAACCTGATCTGATCAGGGACTGGTTATTGCCATCAATTCACACCTTTAAAAACAATTAAAATTACTTCTTCAGAAAAAAATTATTGTCAATTTAATAAAACCTTTTTCCATTCTCTCTCTCTCTCTCTCTCTCTCTCTCTCTCTCTCTCTCTCTCTCTCTCTCTCTTTTATTTATAAGAACATTTGTGTAGAAAAATTCTCAGTTTCCCCTTGAGAATCCCCTCATATACATGTAAATATTGACTAGAATTCAGCTTTGTCTGGCACAAGATCATAAAATATATTGGCAATTTTCCTTGAGGGGTGAGGAGAGGAGGAGTATTTAGTAAAATCAACATTTCAAAGACTAACCACTGGTACCAGTGGGAAATATATAACTGCTTCATCTTCATCATGCATATAGACCCCCACCACCATGCACAACTTCACCCCCACTACATACCCAGTAGTTTAAATATAATAAAAGAGATTAAAAAAAAATGTTGAATTTGACTCAAAGCAAATAAAATCTTTCCAGTTTCATTCCACTGTAAAAGAACAGATACCATTTTTGGAGGACTGAGTCACCCAGGAAAAATGCCCCAGGAAAAGAATTTGTATTTCTACTGTAAACTTATTGCAAAACTAACATATTTCTTTTTTTTTCTTTTTCTTTCTGCAAACAGCTGTTAATTTAGAATTAAAAAAAAATTATCTTTGTTCCAGTCTTATGATGGGTCAGGGAGGACTGGGATTATTTGATGTTGATAAACTTGCTTAGTTCCCAAATAAAATGCTGCTAAGAGTTGAAAACTGGATTCATTTTATTTTATTTATTTGTTAAGCTTCCTTGGGTATCTCCCTGTTTTACTATTTTCTCACATCAACCCTACAAAAAAAAAAAAGAATCTTTTCACAGAACATGTACACTATTGATACAATATCTACATACAGATCAAGATCGGATGTGCCTGTGGTGTAATGGTTATCGTCGTAGGAAATGGACATGGCAACATGAGTTCAAATCCTGGACCAGGCTAATTGCATTTCACATAGCACTAATACCATTGGGAAAGGTATGAATCCAATTATTCTCCTTCCAGCTATGGGTAAATAGTAGGGCAGATTGGGTTCTTCAGCCTTGGTGAGGCAACTAGTCTAGGAGAAGGAAAACTCTGAATTCAAACCTGTTAAACTCCACTTAAAAGTTGACCTTGTGTCATATCCTGCCCGAGCGGAGGAGTTGGTAAATATGATATACAGATCAAATTCTATGAAATAATTCATTCAATAGTTCCCTTAAAATGCTCTTTTAAATTCTTTTTCTTACAATTATTTCTGAAATCATCTAATTCAATCTTAGAATTTTCTACACCATTGCTGTTTTTAATCTGATTGAGCAATTTGTCCCCAAAATTTCTCTATTAGCAAAAAAATCCAATTGGTTAATAGACTTGGTTTTTTAAAATCTCGCTTGATCATAAATTTCCAGCTCAAGTAGAAATATTAAAAAAATGTCTACCATGATTAGAAATCCAATTAATTATTTAGAAAGTTTCATTTAGATCACCTCTCATTCTTCTTTCTCGTAAAGTAGTTAATCCTAGTTTTCCCTAATCTCTCCCAATAAGAAAAAATAGAATATGAATAAGAAAATTAATTTATTTCTTCGCTAATTTAAAAAGTTGTTCATGTTATGTATTGTAGCCATCCCGTCTCCGGTACCCAAAATATCTGGTTTAGCAAAAACGCTGAGTCACCCGTGATGTCAGACAACAAAACATTGTATATACAAGGATCAGTAAGTTTCCAGACTTTTTTGTATGGGCACTTTTATTGATAGTACACACATGAAACTCTAGTCCCCTTCGAAGTAATCTCCTCTAGCTGCAATGTACTTGTACCATTCCAACAACTTCTGGAAGGCTCCATGGAAGTCCTCTTGTGTGAGCGTGTCAATGACCTTCATCACAGCCTCTTTCATCTTCTCAATTCTCTCATAACGACAGCCTCTGAGCTTAGGGAATAAGCAAAAGTCACAGGGAGCAAGGTCTGGACTATAGGGAAGCTGAGGAACTGTCTTGATGCCCATCTTGGTCAAATAGTCTGTGACGACAAGGATGGAGTTGTGGACTGGTGCATTGTCCTGGTGGAAATGCCACTGAGCCAATTTGAAGAGTGCTGGCCTCTTCCGACGGAATCTCTTCCTGAACTCCCTTAAAACCTCAACATAGTTACCCTAACCCTTTGACCAATCAACTGTGGTATATTGACTTCCTTACTCCTCCCACACCTCTCATCATCCCTCACAGACTCCCTAGCTTCCTTGAATCTCTTATGCCACTTAAAAACTGATGCTCGATTCATGAAAGATGGTTGAAAAGCAGTCTGAAGTATTCCATACGTTTCTGTGGCCTTTTTTCCAAGTTTAAAACAATTTTATTGCATATCATTCTTCTAAAGTGTCCTCATGTCCAGATTGCATTTTTGAAATTCCCCAGCTGTGATAATCAGGCTTTAGTAGGGTGTATTCCAATTCCTCCTGTAGCTGTTCATTTGAACCTGAAATCCTAAAAATCGATCAGTCATCTCATAAGATGTATAGCAATAACATAGTGAATTTTCAAGAGTCTACAACAATTTTAAATGCCTGTACAAAAAAGTCTGGAAACTTATTGAATGTGCCATGGATATCATGAGTGAACTCCTGTTATGAACAACCGAACTATTTTTCAAAAGGAGTTAATTCACCTAGCCTTTTAGAGACAAAATTATTACCACAGGATAAAATATATTATATCTAAAAGTTCCTTTTCAAAGTATAATGAAGTATCTTATTATCTCTTATATTTAATAAGGGAACTTCCTGTGTACTGAAATACTTCCCTCGACCAGCAGAGTAGCAGAGGCTAATGCTATATAAACACACAGGCAGCAACCAAAAGTTAACAGAGCTGCTGGGCTTAGCCTGGAGGAGAGGAAGGATGTGTTTCCTCTCCCAGCAGCAAGGGTCTACGTACTCACCACCAAACTAAGCTGCCAAATGTGGAGGTGGGAGTCTGTGTCCTTACCATCATCCGAAGCAGAAGACGTGGAATCCAACCAATCATAGCCCTTTTTTTTATTTCAAACACCTCTTCTCAGAGCTAACCTCAAAAAGTCTCACCATCCTCAACAGTTCTTCTAAGAGCTAACTACTGGAAGTCTTTTGAGATCACGTTTGGTCTCCTCACTACACCTTCCTGGCAGGATACCATGAGATGACGATGCAGCAGCCAGCACCAACTTAATCCAGCAGCCGTTCCTGTTCCACCAAGCACCAGCACCAACTGCAGACCAGCTCCAACTTAACCCATCAGCCATTTCTGCGCAACCAAGCTACAGCATTTGCATCATCTAGTCTACAAGCGACTTACGGCTTGGACTAGCATTAACACTTGAGGCTACATCGACACTCACCTGGTTAACCAAGGATTGAACAAACCAGGACATCGATCACACAGCCTCTGCAACCAACATCTGCAACATCTCTTCTACAAGCAACTTGCTGCTTGGACTAACACCAACACTTCTAGGCCACTTCAAACCCCTCCCCATTAACCAAATTACTGCACAATCAGGACATCGATCATCCAGCCTTTGCCATATCATTGACTGTCTCTAGCAACATCTACAACCTGACCATACAGCAACACCTAATATCCGTACCAAGCACAGAGACCATCTTCACCTTCTAGACGTGCTGTCGTCACAAACTAATAGACAGCTGAGTCTAAGACTTTTTGCTACCCAGACTTTCAACATCCAACAGAGACTACACTGATGTGATACAAAAACCATGATTTCTACATCTATAAATCTTTTGTGTAAGATTTGCTCAATAAAACCTGAACTTACCTTTATCCACTTGCGTCTGTGACGGCAAATTGACTAAAATCCCAAAACGGGACTTTATTTTTTGCACGTGTGAAGACGGGGCAGGTTGGCACTTGATCCCCTATAGAATAAGTCCTTGTTCAGAGTTTTTCTCTCAGGCATACAAGAACTGGCATATTATGTGAGGGATTAATTTAGGGCCAGACTGACCGCCGCTGGTAAGGGGTTCCAAATTTCACACTATCACACACCCACCAGGCCGCTAAACTTCTTCCCCTAGACAACAGAAGATATGAGCCTATAGGTTTTAGTCGTAATAATATTATATTGTAGTAGTCGGCAACTCCGGCTTCCTGTGTGATACTTTTGAGGAATTAATTGGATAACTCTAAGCAAGATAACATAAGGCGAATAGAAGCTGAAAAGGAAGCATGAGGTAACAAATTCGTAGAAGACACGGTAAAGAACAACTTAGACCACGTGGTGACATAAAAATACATTAATCCTTTACTGTACAAAGCGATACACTTTCAAAGTGTCAAAACATATAATAATTGGACAGTCCACGAATATAAATGTCTTTTCTTGACTTTTGTTTTTCTTCAAATTGAGAGAGAGAGAGAGAGAGTGGTATATAAAGTTTGGGTATAAAGGAGAAATGGCCCCAAAGTTACTTATCTTATTTTTCGACGGGGTTCCACTGGAGAATCTTTCTTCTTTCACGGGCTAATAGACTTTATGCTATTTTTAATACTGGCTTGAAGAACCTGGGGTCCCTTGTGTCTCAGATATTCTTTTGTCTTCAACCCGGAGTAAATGGCTATGGGTCTGTCTGCTACGAGCCCTGCTCAAAAACTAACTTTCTTATTCTTTATTTCCGCTGAGGGGCAGGAGTCCCCACTTCCGTTTTGGGGTCCCAGCCAATCATTTGGCTTCTCTCTTCTCCACCTTTCCGGTGTCCGGCGACCTGAGGTTACTAAGTACCAACACCTGTTGATATCCCCTCTGTGACATACATTCTTTCTTAACGGTCACATTTTTGACAGGTTGCCACTGTTCATTCCAACGGGAGGATAGTATTAATCTTATTTCTATAGTCTCCGTGGGATATCACGTGACACCTCTCATTTGTCCATTCCTCTGTCAATCAACCACAACAAACAACACCAGATACCTATTTGCAAGATCAACGCATTCACATATACTGGGTCCCTTGCGACATATGTGTGAAAAAAACTTCCATTATCTTTCATAGTTTTATGGTTAAGTTTCACAAATTAATCAACTTTTACTGAAAATAAATTGATTTAAAAGAAAAAAAAAGAAGCTCTTTTACACAGAAATATAAATGAGGCATAATTGATGAAAAAACTTGGTTGAAATATATTGTCTGTTAAGGGCACACTACCACTACCACTCTGAGTAAAAATCACTTTTGTAAAAAAGAAATAAAGTAGAAGCAAAAAGTTCCAAAATCTTTGATACCAGAAATAAAAATAAAATCTGATCAATCAGCATAATCCAAACAATATTTTTCAGTCAATGAAAATAAGGAAATTAGACTCTAAAAATAATAATTTCTGCAAACTCTTAAAAGCTAGAAATAACAAATAATGAATCTTATTAGTCAGCCATTATTTTAATGTAATTTGACTTTGTTTTCTATAACAATACATAATCTAATCACAATGATGGCAGAATGTTTTATATTTTAATATTTTTCTCCTTGATGATGATGATGATGAACTGGCTTAAAATATACTGACTTTCTCCTGCAAAGAGGTAAGGTCCTCTGACCCCCGGAAAAGAGAAGTGCTGGGTAAGACATTAAATTGCATCTGATGGTGAGGTTCCAGTTCCCATTACTGCCAGGCCCACTCTGACCCAGAGTAGTAGTACCTGTATGGGTCAAATAGATCTGTTTAAAAATTATTTGTTATCAATAGGACCATGTGAAAAAAAAATCTTCAACAACTACTCAAAAAATGTAAATATGAATGTACACTTAATGCAATTCCCTTACCTCTTAGCATAAAATAACCCTGAATGAGTTGACATGCTATTAAAATTAACCAATCTTTAATCAAAACAGATATTTTCTCAACATGTACAAACATTTATACGACCATGAATTTTGATAGATTTTTTTTTTTTTCTTATACAAATTTTCATCACAAAACATTTGCACACAAACACTCTTTTTCTAAATCTTTCAACTTGTATATATAATATGAATAAAAATTTATTTTGCTATAATTGTTATTCTGAAATATTTTTGTTCTTTGCATTTCCTGATAGTCTTTTATGCTTTGTTCTTTTCTCTTTTACTATGTTACTTTGTGAAGAGAAAATTTAAAAGAACAATTTCAAAAGTATCTTATGTATTTTCATTTAAAGGAGGTGTTTATGGCATAACAGTTATCAATTACCCAAGTTCAAACCCTGAATGAGGCTGTTTGCATTTCACATAGTGCTTAACATGTTTAGGAAAAGTATGAACCCAACTATTCTCCTTCTTGCTATTGGAAAATAGTTGGATGGATTGGGCTCTTTAACTTGGTAGAGCAACCAGTCTTGGAGAAGGAAAATGCTGAATTCAAACCAGTTGTAGACTTGTAGAGGGATATGCTCAGTAAAACTATTCCTGCTCAAGACATGCTACATGAGTAGCACCCCCACAATCAAGTTGGGTTACAGGACCAGTAAAAAAGACTTTCACCTGGCTATGATATCAAATAGTCTAATTGTACTCTATACTTTTTTTGCCCTTACAAATTTGAATGAATGAATTTTAGAAGATTAAATGATAGTTGATTCTGTTTAGTAAGTTCCTAGCTGTTTTATTTATTAAATTCCTGGCAAATTCCACTTTAAATAGATATACAAGGCTTTCTTTGAAAAAGCAAGAATTCTGACTGTTACTATTACTCTTTTCTTTGGGGTTAAATAAATTATTCTTGTATGAAAAATTGCCCTGGACATTACATTTATCCCCTCACTCACATGCTTTTTAAAAATAATGTTAAACCCTATTTCTCATCATTCTTCTTCACCTTTGATAAATAATTTGTATTAGTGACTTCATCTACATTTCAATCACTTCTCTAAACCTTCTATGTGTATGTCATATCTAATTTCCTTTTTTGTACAGATAGGTAGAGGCAGTAAAATCTTGACATCCAACTTCAATTAGAACTATATATTCATATGAGATTTCTGTTTATTTTTAAAATTATTTGATTGATGCATAGCTCACAAGTTACCTTAACTTGGGCACAGAAAACAAGTTATTTATTTCTAAAAAATACATGATTTAAAAAAAAAAAAAGAAGTTATTTATCAGTTTAGCCAACATTTCTGTGGATTAAAGATATTTTTACATTGCATGTTTAACTTACCTGTGCACAAACACAACCTTCATTGATGTCTCAAAGAGACAGTGATAAAGATTAAAGAGCATTAGGAGGGGGGGGGCAAGCAAATGTTGTTGCATGATTAGATGAATCATAGAATCTGATCCATAGAGACTCACATGTCGGTCAAGCCAAATAAACTTGAAATCAATTGTGTTTATTTTAGAGAGAGTCGAGTCAGTACTGTTTGTATAGAAGGCTTGGTATAAGTGGCATGCCTCTCTTCCCTGACACCATACCCAAATCCTATTGGCCTTTTATCTGTATAGGAAAATAATACTGAAGTATTCAAAAGAGGCTACCTTTTCATTAGCTACTATGCCAAAGTGTCGGGGAGGGCACTATTCCTTTCCCTGGATTGCCCGCTTTACCCTTGATACATACCTTATAATGCTGAGTGTTTAGTAAGGTGGCATCAAGTACCATTTTTTGAGTCTTTGGTATGACTCAACCTGGGATTGAACCTCAGTCTCCCAGGCCATTGAGATTGCTCTGGACTATAGTCGCCAACTTTACTTTTTATTCAAAAGAGTGGGGGGTCATCTCTACCCACAAATACATGAAGATACAATAAAGAAAGAAATCAAACCCATAGTTGGGACACTAACAGGTACTACCACTCCAGGTTAAAGTGGACCTAAGAGTAATGGCTATGAAGTGGTAATCAACATTCTCCAAAGCTCCAGGGCTTAAGATTTACCATCAAATGGTTTAGCATCATATCCAGAACAGAGATGCAGTCAGCGTATTCTACAGCCCCAATCAACTGGGCTTCAAATCTTGTAATGGCTAAAATATATAATACAGAAGTGATTCAATTTGATTCAAGTGACTATCAAAGTTTGCTGCTTTGACAGGAAGAAATATATTGTACAAGTGTATTTATATGAGAATTTCTTATTCACCGATTACTACAAAAAATGCCTGTTTTACTAAGGTTTCACAACTAATTAAGTCAGGTTTGTTTGTTTGTTTTTTTTGCTTAATTTTTATGGCTATGGCATATTGAACAAGCAGCATTTTTGGTGGGTAAATTTTAAAGTAATGTTGCATCTCACCCTCATGCATTAAGTATATTTAGGCTACTCAAATTGCTCACTGCACTAAGAGTTAAACATATCTAGTTTGGTTAAGAAATATGGGTGTAGAAGAACCAAGTTGTTGAAAATAATTTATTTTATGATATGTTTCAATTTCATAGCTTTATGAGATATAGTGAAATTTTCTTTTTAAAAAAAGACATTGAAGATGAAAAGAAATTTTGTAATTTCTGATGAAGCTCTAAAAAGGAAACATCATATGAATGATTGGTTAGTTTCAATAACTTGGTTTTCATTTTTCTACATTCATATTTCTTAGCACATTAGCAAAATATTTAGTGGAGAATCCTCTTGGTTTAGTTGCTAATAAGAGGGATTGCAACATTGTAGTAAGTGAGTTCAAACTCCAGTCATGCTACTGCATTCACTTTCAGATGTGGGAAAGGCATGAACCACATTATTCTCATAACTATTGGTTAAAAAGTACCACTACTGTTCTTCTATAAGGATGACTTTGGTATTAAATAACCGACACAGGTTAATATGCCATTAAACAAAGAAACCAAACTAAACCAATCAATATTGTAAATGATAAAGGTACTAATTGCAAGGTTATTGTTGTAGGAAATGAAATTGTTGTTCTAAGTTCAAATTTTTGATGAGGCTGTTTGTATTTCCCTTTGTGCTAATCACCTTGGGAAAGGCATGAAACCATCTCTTCTCTCCCAGCTATGGGTTAAATAGTACCACTACAAAGATTACAAAGTTTCATATACCATTAAACAAAGAAATCAAACTAAACTAGAATTATATATTAGGTGTGATCTCTCTCTCTCTCTCTCTCTCTCTCTCTCCATATATATATATATATATATATATGAGGATCATTAAATAAGTTTCCAGACTTTTTTCGTATGGGCACTTTTATTGATAGTACACACATGAAACCCTAGTCCTCTTCAAAGTAATCTCTTCCAGCTGCAATGTACTTGTACCATTCCAACAGCTTCTGGAAAGCCCCATGAAAGTCCTCTTGTGTGAGCGTGTCAATGACCTTCGTCACAGCCTCTTTCATCTTCTCAATTGTCTGATAATGACAGCCTCTGAGCTTAGGGAATAAGCAAAAGTCACAGGGAGCAAGGTCTGGACTATAGGGAGGGTGACAAACTGTCTTGATGCCCATCTTTGGCATTAAATAACCTAAAAAGGTTGATATGCTATTAAACAAAGAAACCAAACCAAACCAAACCTTTGCTCACTTAGTTAGGGCTGTAGAATACACCAACTGCTTCTCTGCAGAGGAGTAAGACTCTCCCAACTAGTGTTCTGGATATGACACTAAACAATCTGATGGTGAGGTTCCAGTAATGCTGGAGCTTTGGAGAATGTGGAGTACCCCTTCATTGCCATCACTCCCAGGTCCACTCTGGCCCGGAGTTTAGTTCTATTTGACCCATAGATAGGAACCTATCAGGTTCCTATCTATGGGTCAAATAGAACTAAACTGTGTTCTTATGCTAAACTGAATTGTTAAAAAAATAAATTTTTGACTTTGAAACTGTGTATTTATGCTAAACTGAATTGTTTGAAATAGAACTGTTTTAACATTTTAACTGTTTGTAGGCAAAAACTATACTTATACTAAACAGAATTGTTTGAAATTTAATTTGGCGTTAAATGACCTGAAAAGAGTTGATACGCTGTAAAACAAAACAACCGAACCAAACCAAACCTCTCTTGATAGGCTTCCTTATTTGGTGTAATGGCAGGTGAACGAGGCTAGGAAACTATTTCTAGTGAGTTTGGTTCTCACTAGGTGCCCTATAAGTCTGGCCCTGTGCTAAATTAAACTAAGCTTAGTTAATGACTACAAATGTGTAGTGAATTGTATATGTCTGATTGGTGTGTGCATATGCTGGAGCTTTTCACAGTGCAATATTGCTATAAGTGAACTCGACTACCTAAATTTAAATCCTGAATGAAACTGTCTGCATTTCACCTAGCACTAATACTCTTAGAAAAAGTCTGAATCCAACTATTCTCCTTCCAGCTATGTAGTAGGGCAGACTGAACTCTCTTACCTTAATATGGCAACTGGTATAGGAGAAGGAAAATTCTGAATTCAAACCAGAGGTAAACCTGGCGAGGAATGGGCTCTATCTGGCTATTCTTGCACAAGACATGCTACATGAGTAGCACCTCTATGATCAAACAAGGTTACAAAGTAAGTCTTTGAGTGCATATATGGAAAATCCTGATATTTTACTTTGTAAATGTGAACTATGCATTGTCTGGAATTGGTTTATAGCCAAAGTTATTTTAATCTTGCAAAAAATATTTGTTTTGAGGCTATTCAAAATGGTGGCAAGCTAAACAGAGATTCATCATCAAATTTTTGGTGGCTGACTCACTAGTAAAGAAACAATTCCAGGCATAGCAGTCAGTAAAGAAGGTCATGCCAACAGTCATGAAAGGACCCGTCACTATTGGTTTTCTTGAAAAAAAAGGTGCATCTGTAAACAATGTTTCCTGTTGCCAATTCTCTTGACAAAATTCAACATTTATTGAATGACCCTCATATATATATATATATATATATATATATATATATATATATATATATATTGATTTTCTTGAAAAAAAAAAGGTGCAACTGTAAACAATGTTTCCTTTTGCCAACTC
>OY757932.1:29412199-29569699 GCA_963585895.1 Sepioteuthis lessoniana | reverse complement strand
CCACATTAAAATGACTTGATGGGAAATCAGATAATCCTCCATATTTTAACCCAACAAAGGCTGACATGCCATAAAATCAACCAGCACAGGAGGTGCTCCCAAAACTCCTGAAAATTGAATAAAAAATTTACTTTCCTCAGTTTCCACTATAATTTTCGAAATAGACTTTTGCCTTTTTTTACACACTAGCACCGATGTGTTGTGGGAAGAATCTATACCACTTGGGGTGTCCTCGTGGTGTAATGGTTAAAGCGATGAACTGCGGAATCGTAGTACGCGAGTTCGTACTCCAGTCGCGCTATTATGTTCACTTTCGGGCAAATACCCTTGGGAAAGGTATGAACCCCCTTATTCTCCCTCCAGCTATGGGTAAATAGTAGGACGGACTAGGTTCTTCAGCCTTGTTGAGGCAACTAGTCTAGGAGAAGGAAAACTCTGAATTCAAACCTGTTAAACTCCGCTTAAAAATTGACTTTGTGTCATATCCTGCCCGAGCGGAGGGGTTGGTAAATAGTACCACTTGGGTGAGTCAAAGGTTTTGCAATATTTTGGTAACATGAGACACAATTAGGAAGCTCCAGATGCCTTTTCCAAGGTTGTGAAGGTAATGAAACACACTGGACTGAAAGATGCCCAGCTTGCTTGATACTCTCTGAGTACTACATGCTGGATTTGCCTCTAAGGCTTAGAACATGACCTTGCCTGATCATCCAGGGTCTTGCAACCTAAGTGGAATTTCTTTAATAATCTGGATTAGACTACATATCACATTCATCTGTGTGGCTTTTAAATTGCACATGGAGTAGAGCAATGCACAACGTCCCAGAGCACCAACTACCACAGTGGGTACCTTTCCATGTTTTGAACTGCTTTGGTCATGTGATATATGTGTCACAAACTAGTACATATCAAAATATTGCAAAACTCTTGACTCACCCTAGTACAGTCAGTGCATGTATAAGCTTTTCAGATTTCCAAAGTTCTAGTAATATCTTGTGAACATATATATGAAAGAGAGAGCAAAGAGGAATAATGATGGTTGGGTACTGATTGAGGAACAAACTATGACCAGCCCATTCGCTAATGGGAGATTTGAGTTCAATCCCAGGTCAAGTCTCAAAAAATGGTACTTGATGCCATCTCGCTTATCACTCAGTATTATAAGGTATGGATCAAGGGTAAGTGGAGCAATCCTAGTAAAATAGTGGTGCCTTCCCTTACACCTCGGTGTAGTAGCTATTGAAAAAGGGAGCCTTTGGGTGCCCTCGAATACAGTTGGCTAACTTATTTACTTACTATATATATTTACCAAACCCTTTTTCATGAGCAAGATGAGACGCAAGGTCAGTTTTTAAGCAGAGTTAAACTGATTCAGAGATTTCCTTCTCCTAGACTGGTTATCATACTTAGATTTAAGAGCCCAGTCTGCTCTACTATTTACACATAGCTGAAGGGAGAATATTTCAATTCATACCTTTCCCAAGAGTATTGAAATGTAAACAAATCCATTCGGGATTTGAACTTGGGTCACTGGATCCATTTCCTACGACAGTAACCATTACATGACAGATGCCTCCATATATATATATATATATATATATATATATATATATATATAGCTGAAGCACAAATTTGAAATATTCAAAGAGTCATTGACTTGATCAAGAGTACAATGAATTATTTTTTTAGTATCCTCTCAATTTTAAAATCCTTTTCTTTTAAGACCTCATTCCTTTCATTTGTAAATAGCAATGATTGACTTTTAAAGAAGTGATGGTTGAAAGGTGCCTAAGTTTTATATTTGTTTTAACTGATTTTAGTTGTTATTAAAACTATGTTTCTCATTGTAGAACTCATTTTACCATGGTGTTGTTCAAGAAATCTATTTATGTGTGTGTGAACTAAATTATACCAGGTGTAGTTGCAATAGAGAGGCTTTTTAGTCCTTATGAATGAAATGATTCTGAGGCAGCTACTAAGTGAAAAAGTTTGGGTTGGCTGAGGGGAAAGCCCATAAGCAAAAAAAAAAAAAAGAAAGGAAAGAATTTTATAGATAAAGATGAAGCAATCTATGGAAAGGAATGCAGCCTTGACAGTCTGTGAAACTGCTGCTTCCACAGACAAACGGAATTGGGATCAGAAAACAAAAAAAGCCAAAACTATGTTTAGAAAAAACTGCTTTATATTATTTTTATTTCATTAATATTTAATTTATCTATATTATTTTTATTGTTGCACTAAAAAGAATTGAAATTAACCTCTATGTAAGAATTTATTGTCTCATCTTATGGGTTGCTGACTTTATTCAGGCTTTAAAGTTATGTGCACTTTTATTTATTAAGGGTATTTGGAATAGAGCTATGATTAACAAGTCAGCCTTGCATGCTAATGGTTCACTTTTTATTTAGGGACTCTATTATTGTGGCCTTATACCAGAATAGTCTGAATATAAGCATCATTTATAGTTTGACTCTTTGATAATATGTGTAAATATATTTACCTAAATTATAAGACCACTCTGACTGTATCACCATCAGAGGTGTAAGAGCACCTTCCTGCCTCCCAAAAAGGCATATCTTTGGTATAACACTAAACTGTATCTGACAGTAAGGCTTCATTTCTGGAGATCTGGGGAATGTGGAATATTCCTTCATTGCTATTACTCCCAGGTCCACTCTTACCTGAAGTGGTAGTACCTGTTAGAGTCCCATCTATGGATGGAATAGAAAAATTATTAGTATTCAAAAGGACTATGTGCAAAAAATACTCTTAAAAAACAACTACACAAGAATTTTAATGAACATTATTCCCCAACCTCTAGGCATAAAATAACCCAAGACAGGTTGACATGCCATGGATGTCATTTAATCGTTTGATTATAAGAAAAAATCCATGCTCTCTATGTGGGGATTTGAAGAGAGTATTGACTGGGCATATCAACATGAACTGAAAAAGTATCTTTGAGAACAATGTTTATGAAATAGATGGACAACTAATATATTCCCTATAGATATTTGATGCTCAGGTTTTATTGCCAATTTTTGTAGACAAGAGCCAAGCATCCCAACCTTAAAGAGTCAGCTCTTTTTCTCTTGCTGGGACCATCGTCTTCACATAAATTCTCTCTTCCTTTCTCTCTATTTCTCTGACTGGAACTTAGATTAAAACAGTCTGGTGAATGTTTTCCTAAATATGGCCTTATAACTTTGCAAACATTTCAGACATCAAAGTTCATATTTTGCAAGCTATCTATTTATTAATATGACTTCTGCCACAAGCAGAAATAATAATAAAATAAAATGCTTACACAGGCGTACTAATAACATTTACACATTTTTACGAAATGTAAAAATATACAGAGATATTTCTGGAAGATGGAAATTCTTATCCTCATTTAGAATGAATAAAAGTTAAATTCTACTTGTCTGCAAAAATTTATCTTTTATTTATTTTAAGTGAAGAATTGCTTTCTTAATATAAACAAAAATATTTCAAGCAAAGAATATAAAAAGACTAAAATGAGATTCATATATGACTTTTTTTGTAATTAAAATTAATCCAATTAACCCACTTAGGCCACTTGTTGTATGTTTGCAACAGTGAATTGTAAACCTTCTGTAGACCTAGTCAACTAATTTAAATGGTTTGAGATAAATTTTGTTACCATTTCAGACATATGTTACATATGTTACATTCCAGGCATATTTTGCATAACCTCCAACCTGTACATATTTTTGCATAACTACTATTCCAAATGTATTGTTGCATAATAAATATTTCTATCATATTGTTAAATAACTATCATTCCAGAGATGTTACATAACTATTATTCCACTCATACTGCTCCATAACTACAATTCCAGATGTTGTACATAACTGCTATTTCAGTCTTATTGTTGCATAACTACTATTCCAGACATGTTACATAGCTACTATTATAGTTGTACTGTTACACAACTACCCTTATAGTCATGTTGTTACATAACTACTTTTCCAGTTAGACTGTTGTATAACTACCATTCCAGTCTTATTGTTGGATAACTGCCATTCCAGCTGTGGTACATAACTACTTTTGTGGTCATACTGTTGTATAACTATCTTTTCAGACTTATGTTACATAAACTATCATTCCAGACATACATTATATACCTATCATTCCAGACATCCAATGCATAAATATCATTCTAAACATACATTATATAACTATCATTCCAGACATACATTATATACCTATCATTCCAGACATGCAATACATAAATATCATTCTAAACATACATTATATAACTATCATTCCAGACATACATTATATACCTATCATTCCAGACATGCAATACATAAATATCATTCTAAACATACATTATATAACTCTCATTCCAGACATACATTATATACCTATCATTCCAGACATGCAATACATAAATATCATTCTAAACATACATTATATAACTATCATTCCAGACATGCAATGCATAAATATCATTCTAAACATACATTATATAACTATCATTCCAGACATACATTAAATAGCTATATTTCCAGACAGACATTATATACCTATTATTCCAAACATATTTTACATAACTATCATAACAACCACAACAGAATAAACTAAAAAACACCATTCTTTTATTATGTTAGTTTAGGATCTATTTTTTCAAATATCAAATTTTTCTAACAAAAAATAAAAATACAAATTCAGACTGCAAAGTGTCAAATGTATATGGTGTTACAAGTGTCAAAGCATTTAAAAATCTAATCGTCTTACTAAATTGTTTTTCCCTTTTGGTTTTAGAGGAAGTATTTTCACTATTTCACATATTTTATGAAGTTGTATTTCCATTTTTTCTTTTCTTTTTTAGCACTATATTTTAGTCAATTTTCTTCAGTATTCAAATTAAACTGTCTGAATTTGTTAATAAATCCCTACAATATGATGTTAAAAAATAATTTTAAAAAAATGTACTCTATCCCCCACAAAAAATGAAGATATTTGTTCAAAAGTGAAAAAAGATAGATCTATTTGTTTCTTACTGTTTTCAGATTTTTCATTCATCATTGAAAATTCCCTTTTGTAAACTTCATTTAAAAAAATGAATCTTTTAAAGTTAACACAATTAGATTTTTAAATGTTTTGAGATTTTTTTTTTTCAGCACTGTATATATTTAATTATATTAATTTTAATTACAGAAAAAAAAAACATATAAATCCTAATTTGGACTTGTAATATTCCTTTTAATTTAACCTTTGATCAGTTAAAAAGATCAAGCAATCTTGATTGTTTATCTCTCATTAAAATTTCAACTTGTCACTTTGCTAAGACTATTTTCACTGGAAACCAAAGCAATTCTTATTCTTATTGCTTATTATAGGAAACATGAATATCAGTTTTGTTTTAACAAAATGGAACGATTAGTAGGCTTGGCACAAGACAAAGGCACAGTGAATAATTGGCTGTATCATTAAGAAATGAATATTTGTTTATACAAGCATAGACAAGTCATTAATAGAAAAGATTTTTAGTTGAAATTTTACCCTCTCTATTGAACAAAGAGTGTGTACATTTGTAAGCCTGTGAGACACACTTGTTTTTCAGAATCAAAATGTTATACTACAAGATGCTGCCATTTCCTCATTAAATGGTAAGCCTCTGAAATTAGTAGACCAGTTCATATATCTTGGTAGCCATATCTCATCTACTGAAAGCAATGGGAACACATGCACATGGACTGCTATTGACAGATTATCAACCGTATAAAAATCTAATTACTTTGATAAAACAAAATGGAAATTCATTCAAGCTATAGCTGTACTATTGTATACTATTGTATAGTTGCACCACTCTAATGAAATGCTTGGAGAAAAAGCTATATGGGAACTACAAAAGAATGCTGCATGCTATTTTAAACAATTTATGGAAGAAACACTTTACAAAACAACAGTCATATAGTCATTTACTTACCATCTCACAAATCATCAAAGGTGTGTGAGATATGCTTGATTCTGCTGGGAAAGTAATGACCAAGCCATAAGTGACATTCTCCTATAGATTCTTACACATGAACACACCAATATTAACTGATCAGCAAAAACTTACATTCATTAGCGCTGTGCTGACAGTAAGTACCGTCTGGAGGACTTTTTATATTTGATGGCCAATAGGGATGGATGGCAAGAGAGAGTCAAAGGAATTTATGCTGTGGACACTTCTTAATGATGATGATGATGAAAGAAGGCTGAAAAATGAACTGGACAAAATTTGAAAAAGGGATAAAGATACAAAGAAAAATCCAAGAGTGGTTTGGTCTCTTGTCCTTGTAATGTTGTTCATTTGTTTGTATAAAAGAAATCATTCTTATTATTAAAAAGTCATATAAATATGTGTGTGTAACTCTTAAAGCTTCTTCAGCCTAGTCAGATGGAACTGTAGAATATGCCAACTGTATCTCTGCAGAGAGGTAAAGTTCAACTAATAAGTGTCTTGGATATGACACTAAACAATCTGATCATGAGGTTCCAGTCCTGAAGCTTTGGAAATGTGGAGTACCTCTTTATTGCCATTACTCTCAGGTCTACTCTGTTAGGGTCCCAACTATGGGTTAAATAGAACTGTTCAGTATTTCACTAGGGATTATTATTATCAAATAAAATCATTAGTGTTAAATAGCAATGCTTGAAACCATCTAACTGTGTACAAATAATAATCATAATCACAATACTTGAAATCATTCAACTGTTTGCAAACAAATGATTAATATCAAATGCAGTTATTCATGTTAAATAACAATAATTGAAATAATTTTATTGTGTGCAAACAAATGATTAATATTAAATAGAATTATTAGCATTAGATAACAATAATTAAAATCATTTGTGTGCAAACAAATGATTAATGTTAAATCAAATTATTCATGTCAGATAGCAATAATTGAAACCATTTAACTGTGTGCCAATAAAACTGTTAATGTTAGATTGCAATACTTCAAACCATTTATACGGGCAAACAAATGATTATAATTGAATAGAATTAATTATGTTGGATAACAATAATTGAAACCATTTAACTGTGTGCAAACAAATGAACTCTGGTTCAGTTAAAAATAATGTTACATACAAACGATTTATTTACAAATCATATATATATATATAATTTAACATTAAATAACCCAATCATGCCTCGTCTTGTACTCCTTTTGTGCCAGTTTGCTGCATTTGTTCTTGGGGTTATTTGAACTATTGTCTTCATCTTTGTTAGTTTTAACAAGTTTTGAATTCTGTTTTTTTTTTTCTGATGCATCTTTACTTCTAATGAAAGCAAAGAATGCATCAATTGAAATATTGATTTCAAAATAACAAAGATGTAGATAGTTGTTCAAATAATTCTTGAAAGATATATTCATTTCCATCTGTTTGTATTTATCTACTTATATATCTAAATCTTTATATATGGGTGAGGGAAGGTATGTACACTTTTGCTCTAAGTGATACTGTATCAAGTCATTTAGCAAAAGTCCCTCCTCTTTTGACAGTGAGTCAGTCATTTGTCTACAACTGAAAATAATCAAGACAATAGAAGACTTTAATAACACTTTCTCTTTTTTTTTCTCTGTCATAAAAAAATCAATAAAAACTAAAAAGACATCAAACAAAATCCTGCAGTGCATAAGTCCAATAATTATATTTCAGTCAATTTCTACTTTGATAAAAGAAAATAAAAACAACTTTTTTTTGTTCTTTTAACATCATTTGATGACATTTAATTCTTGCCTGTATATCTTTTTTTTTTTTTCTATAAATATTTTTTTAATAGCGCCCAAAATGTTTCCCTGACCCTTTTGATCATCAAATACTTGGCAAATTTAACTATTACCTCTTCATTCAAAAAACCATTAGCAAGTTAATCTTAATAACAATTGCTTGTAAATTTGATTTTTCTCAAGTCTTCCACAAATTTTGGTTTTGTCTAAACAGAATAATCTTTAAATCAAAGAAAAAAGACTTTCTCTAAAAAAAGAATCTTTGCTATAATGATCCAATTTTTGTTTGCGTTATTGTTGGAAATACTTGTGGTGTAATGTTTATTGTTTTAGGAAATGAACTCAGCTGCCTAAGTTCCAATCCTGAACAAGGCTGTTTGCATTTCATTTAGTACTAATACAATTGGGAAAGGTGTGAAACTAGCTATGCTCCTTCCAGCTATGGGTAAATAGTAGGGCAGACTGTGCTCTTTAACCTTGGGGTAGCAACCAGTTTTGAAGAATGAAAACTCTGAATTTAAACCAGACCTGGTGAGGGATGGGCTTCACCAAGATATACCTATGCCCCTACAACTAAACCATGGTATGGAATACATTTTAAATTTCTTAAGTCTTATCAAGATTGGGACATTTACAATTTTGTTTTATTCTTTTATGGTTTCAAATGGATTTTGGATTTTATCTGGTCTAGCTAAAGAGAATTGAGTTCGATTAGGTTATCTTAAGAATTTCACTTTCTGGAAGAATAATTAGATTATCATTTTCTTTGGGTTTTTACCAGTTTATTTTTTGTCTTTTAATGATAAGCTTGAATTCTTCTTGATAAATTTTGGACCTTAAAGGAAACAAATCTATTTGTTTTGAAGCTAACCAGAAATTCTTGAAAGTTATTCAGATAAAATAGGTTAAATGGGAACTACTCAAGGATGCTACATGCTGTTTTAAACAAATCTTGAAAGTAGCACTCTACAAAACAGCAGTTATATGGCCATTTTCCTCCCATTTCACAAACCATCAAAATAAGATAAGAAAGACATGCTGGGCACTGATAGAGAAGTAAGGACGAACTCTTAAGTTCTCCTATGGACTACTACACATGGACACACCAGCAAAAACTTACATTCATCAGCTCTGTGCAGACACTGGATGCTGTCTAGAAGACTTACTAAGAGCAATAGCCAATAGGGATGGATAACAAGAGAGAGTCAAAGGAATCTATGTTGTTAGCACATCCTGATGATGATGAATGATTTTTGTTGACAATTCCCTTCCTGCAAATCTCCACCATTTTATTGCACCTATCTTTGATCCCCTCCAGTATCACCCATTTTCAGCAAGCACTTGCTAATATCCAGAGAACAAGTCAAGCAACTTTCTCCAAGTGACACAATCAACATCCCTGTCCACACTACCTTTGTTGATTCGGTGAGGCTTGTTTCTTTCCGTGCCATGACTTACAATTCAAGCACAAAGCTAAAACAAACATCTGAAAGTTGCGAAACTGGAATCGGTTCAATTTGGGCAATAATTGGCACCTGTCTGTACTTGCACATGATTGATGTTCAAAAATGAATTCAGGAAAAAAAATTTTTGAGTGCTTTTTTTAAAAATTTCTTGAGTGCAATTTGAGAAAAAATGTTTCATAGCTTAATATTTACATGGACCTCTTCATGAGATTAATATTTTCTTCTCTTATTATCAGATGACTCTCTAGAAAGCATTACTGAAGTACAATTTAGCTCTATTGGCAGGGCTTAGAATACACTAATTGTATCTTCTGCAGAGAAGTCAGACTCTTCTCCCACCCCCGAAAAAAGAGTGTCCTGAGTATGACACTAAACTGCATTTGAGGGTGAGTCTCCAGTTCTGGGGATTTGGGGAGTGTGGAGTAAGTACCCTTTCATTACCTGATCTACTCTGACTCCGAGTGGTAGTATCCATTATGATTGAAAAATTATTTGTATTTCCTCTCTTCTCTTTTCTCTTCTCTCTCTTTTATTTTCTTCTCTTTTCTTTCTTCTTTTCTTTTTATTTTCCTTCCTTTTTTTATCTTCTTTTTTTCTCAGAAGTGTTTTGGCAAATATTTTGCTTTTATCCGTTATATCTCCTAGAAGTTCCATACATCAGGTGATTGCCAGTGGCAATCACCTGATAGTTTTTCAAAGAAGAACACTGATTGAATGATTAAGCGATTATATGATCTTTGTTTATAATAAATTCGTCACTTTTGGATTACTTTGTTTTTCTATTTTCTTCAGATTTTGGGATTCATTTCCATTATTTATTTCCTAGGAACTTGTGCAAAAAAAATTAAAAAAAACTACTAAAAAATGTAAATACGAATTTACAATGAACACAATTCCCTAAGAGGTTAACATGCCATTAAAATTAATCAGTCAAGTACAATTGTTTTGAAAAAGTGTATATTTGGTATATTCCCTTACTCACTTGAAATTACCCAGATATAGGGTACACTTCAATACACAACAAAAAAATACATATACTTACATGTGTGTGTATTGATAATGCCCTTCTCATCAGCTTTTTCTCAGACCATTGCAAGACTCAGGCCTTCCCCAAGATTTGTAAAACATAAAAAGTAATGGGCCTGGCCTGACATGTTGGCAGAAGGTTTAATTGAAGGTAATTCCTTTCCTAGACATCAGTCTCCTATTTTACCCATAGACGAGGAATGTGTATGTGTGTGTGTGTGTGTGTGTGTGTGTGTGTGTGTATGTATTTCAAAAGGGAAATTTACTAAACTGAGATGAAAGTATAAAATAAATGACTTAAATTTAAATATCTTATGCAAAGTAATTCATATCTTTTCTTATTGTCCACTAGTGTAGACTAGTCTATAAAGCAATAAACGTCAAAATATGTGGATTTATTTTGATGTCAAGTTAAAATAATTTTCTGATCTTGTGCAAATTCGTCACAAAGGGAATCAACTTGACTCTTCCAATCTTCTGTACTAGTAAATCAAAAATCCCTTTGAAAATTTCCAGACTGCATACCTCGAATACATTTTGCCTTTGATGTGGAATTACCTAGAAATCCCCAAAACGCAAAGTAACTTTTCCTTTTTCAAGCTCTGTCTTTCTTTTCATCTTTCCTTTTCCCTTCGTGAAAACTATTTACTTAGCATTGATTTCAAATATATTCAGCACATGGAAATTCTCTCTGTGCTCCTTTCAAACATTGTTTCTTTGTGTGAACTGTCAAGTTTTCTCTCTACCTCAAATTACACTTCCACATTAACTCTACAAGCAGTCTATGGGCTTGAATTAATAGCTTCTCATCATACAAGAGCAAAAATAGTCAATGTTAACTCAAAACTTTAAACTGTTTCCAGTCAGGAGGTGAAAAAAGTGATAGAGTGAAATAGGATCATTGCAATGTCTGTGCAGAACATTTTTTTAAAAACATCATCATCAGAGTTTTGACGAATCTGTCAGTTTTTTTTGTTTTTTTTTTATATACCAATTTGGTTTGGTTTCTTTGTTTAATGGCATAAGAACCTTCATGGGTTATTTAATGCCAAAGCCATCCTAGTAGAAGTATAGTAGTGATACTATTTAACTCATAGCTGGCGGGAGCGATTAGCAGGTTTGTTTGTTTTTTATATCATATCAAACTTTGTAGGTTATTTAATGCCAAATTCATTTTTATACATATAAACAGTTCTATTTCCAACAATTCAGTTTAGCATAAGTACACAGTTTAATTGTCAAAAACATTTCTATTTCAAGCTATTCAGTTTAATCAAACAGTTCAGTTTCGTATAAGTATAGTTTTTGTCCACACACAGTTAAATATCAAAACAGTTCTATTTCAAACAATTTAGTTAAGTAAAAGTTTACTTTGTTTAAATGTCAAAACAGTTCTATTTCAAAGAATTCAGTTTAGTATAAATACACAGTCTAAATGCCCAAACAGTTCTATTTCAAGTAATTCAGTTTGCATAAGTACGCAGTTTAATTCTATTTGACCCATAGATAGGACCCTATCAGGTGCTACCACTCCGGGCCAAAGTGGACCTGGGAGCAATGGCAATGAAGGGGTACTCTGCATTCCCAAAGCTCCAGCATTACTGGAACCTCACTATCAGATTGTTTAGTGTCGTCTGCAGAACGCTTATTGGTCTTACCTCTCTGCAGAGGTGCAGTTGGTGTATTCTATAGCCTCAGCCAACTGGGCTAATAAGCAGATTTATACCTTTACCAAAGTGAACATGATAGTGCAATTAGAATTTGAACATGTTTACTATGACGTCATTCTCCAGTACGTTAACCACTATGCCATGAGGACCTCCACCCCCTTTTTGAAATACTTGGGTGAATCAAAGGTTTTGCAATATTTTGGTAATATGAAACATAATTCATCAGTTCCGGGTGCTTTTGCTGAGGTCATGAAGATGATGAACCACAATAGACTCTAAGATGCTGAACTTGCCTGATACTCTCCAAATGCCACTCACTGGATTTGCTTCTCTGCCTTGGAGAACTGCCATGGTATGCAGAGTTTTAAATCAACCTGACTTTGTCTGATTGTTGATATTCTTGGAACCCGAGTGAAATTTCTTGAACCATCAACTACACACACCATCACTTTTTGAACAACAAATATTTTTGGTTTCTTCAACAGTGTTATGGCCCCATTCAAACTTGTAAATCATAAGTTTTCAAATTAGACCTACACTGCATCTTCATCTGTGTGGATTTTAAATCACACATGGAGTAGAGTATTGCATAAAGTTCACACTTAATAATCAAACTTTTTCTCCACAGCCAGAAATTTACATTCAAGTTTCTATGAATCATTCTTTGTCTCTAAATTTGTTTTATTTTTTTTGCTTTACATCATTGCCATTACTCCCAGCTCCACTCTGATCCACAGTAGTAGAACCTGTTATTATTACTATTTTGATGTTTATATACACTGTTTTCAGAATATTTTGGTTTGAAGTAACGCCTACTATTCCTTTCAAACATGATTGATTTTAAAAGCATGTCAACCTGCTTAGGGTTTTTTTTATGCCAAGAAGCTAGGGTGTCATGTTCATTGTACATTTCATATTTACATTTTTTTGTAAACACAAATAATATGATATCAAGTACTCCTCTCTAATACAAATAATTTGCACACAGGAATACTTAAAACCATATAATCATCTAATACTAAGAATTATATGGTTTCAAGTAATTATTACTATCTTATAATAGTTATTTGTTTGCACACAGTTATATGGTTTCAAGTAACTAATAATAATCCTAAATAAACAATTATAGCTTTAAGTAACCCTTCTTAATATAAATAATTTACAGTTATATGGTATATAGTACTCCTATCAAATGGAAATAATTTTTAAACAAATCTATTTGACTCATAGATGTAACCTTAACAAATACTACCAATCTTGGTCAGAGTGGACCTGGGAGTTATGGCAATGAAGGGGTACTTCAAACTCTTCAGATCTCTAGAACTGGAGCCTCATCATCATATGCAATTTAGTTTCATATTCAGGATACCCCTTTTTAGGGAGGATCTTACCCCTTTTTAGGGAGGATCTTACCCCTTTGTTGGAGATACAGTCTGCATATTCTAAACCCTGCTGACAGGGCAGTCTTTTCAAATAGTACAAATAAAGAGTTTTAACTTTAAAGCTGAGAACTGTGAGGCATACTTCTCTTTCGAAGGATGATTTGATTTCTTTGTTCAATGGCACATCAACCTTTGTAGATTATTTAATGCCAAAGCCATTCTCCTAGAAGAACAGTAGTGGTACTATTTAACCTATAGCTGGGAGAATAAGGGGGTTCATACCTTTCCCAAGGGTATTTGCCCGAAAGCGAACGTAATAGTGCGACCTCTCATCTCAAAAGCTATCTAAGATAATGAACCCATATATGTTAATGTACTAGTGTTGGTCAAACAACAAGAACTTACATCAGCTCTGTGCAGATGATGGATGTAGTTTGGAGGACTTGCTAGGAGTGATGAATGATAGAGATAGATGGAGAGAGAGAGAGTCAGGAAATCTATCCTGTCCGCATGACTTGATGATTACAAACTTTAGTTGGTTGGTTGGTTTTGATGGCATATCAACTTTTGTAGGTTATTTAATGCCAAATCCATTTTTCTGCAAATAGTCAGTTCTATTTCAAACAATTCAGTTTAGCATGATTACACAGTTTAATTGTCAAAGACTTTTTTATTTCAAGCTATTCAGTTTAGTCAAACAGTTTTAATTCAGCTAATTCAGTTTAGTATAAGTACAGATTTTGTTTACACACAGCTAAATGTCAAAACAGTTCTATATTAAACTATTCTGTTTAGTGTAAGCAGAGTTTCAATGCCAAAAACAGTTCTAATTCAAACAATTCAGTTTAGCATAAGCACGCAGTTTAAATGTAAGTACAGTTTAATTGTGAAAAACATTTCTATTTCAAGCTATTCATTTTAGTCAAACAGTTCTAATTCAAACAATTTAGTTTAGTATAAAAGTAGTAATGCAATTAGTTCTATTTAACCCATAGATAGGGCCCTATCAGGTGCTACCACTCTGGACCAGAGTGGACCTGGGAGCAATGGCAATGAAGGGTGCTCCACATTCCCCAAAGCTCCAGCATTGTTGGAACCTCACTATCAGATTGTTTAGTGTCCTATCCAGGACACTCATTGATGGGGGTGTTACCCCTCTGCAGAGGTGCAGTCGGTGTATTCTACAGCCCCAGCTGACTGGGAAGACAAACTTTAGCTGTTTTTAGCAATTCACCTTGCTTGGTCCCTCCTGATATTGTGAATTTGATTTTCACTGAGTATCCATTTTTGCATCTTTACACCAGTGCATCCTGTAAATGTTATGTAAAGGACTTGCTAAGAGCAATGACTTATTGAGATGAATGGTGAGCAAGAGTCTAGGGAATCCTTGCTGTTGGCATGCCTTGATGATGATGATGATGATGGTGATGCCAGAGTGTAATTAAGGATAATAAATATCTATTGGATAACAGCCAAAGATGAGTTCTTAATAAGACAGCCTTGCTTAGCCATTGATCAAGAAGTAAATAGAGATGAAATGTAAATAATTGAGGAGAGATTATTAAAAAAAATAAAAAAACAAAAAAAATTGTTCCACTTGGAGAGAATAGTCAATCATTGTACAATTCTTTTAATAATTTTTTTTTCTTGTTTCAAAATGGAAGAAAAAACACTCTCATAAGAAGCTAAGGTCTGAGATGCAAAGAACAAAAATAAAAAATGTAACTGTGACTCACATGGGTTTTGTTTCATTTGTTTAATGGCATATCAACCTTCATGGTTTATTTAATGACAAAGCTATCTTGGTAGAAGAACAGTAGAGGTACTATTTTACCCATAGCTGGGGAGGAATAAGGGAGTTTATACCTTTCCCAAGGGTATTAGTCCAAAAGTGAACGACTGAACTTTGAACTAGCTTACTATGATATTGCAGTCAAGGATGTCAGCCATAGGGACATCCTCTCCTATGCGTAGGAATGTGCTCTTTGCAATAATTGACCTTGTTTTTTTTTCTCTTTCTTTTCACTGTTTTAAAGTGCTAGATACTTCATGAGCACCTACTATAAAAGTCATGATTAGCAAAATAGAAAGTTGATCTTCACTGCAGCACTCAGGTATTGTGACCCTATGCCAAGCTAACTTTAATTTTTAGAATAATGACATACATATCTGATTTTATTCTATGAATATTTATTTTCTGTTTCTCATAACACTTTGGATTATCTGTCCTCCAACCTTCCTCAGATGTTTGTTGCATTTGGCAATTTTTTAGTGTTGACCATTTTTTTAACTCAGTCTTTTTATTTCTTCAATAATAATAGACACTAAATCCTTAATTGATTTTGACATCATGTCAACCCATTTAGAGGTTAAGGAATTGCATTTATTGTATAGTCATATTGTGTAGTTGTTTCCATTCAGGTTTTTTTTGCACATTGTCCTACCAAATATAAACAATTTTTAAACAGATCTATTTAACTCAGGGGTGGGTAAACTGCACTGTTCTGTGCAACCTACTAAAAAAAAAATGAATAGATAAAAAGTAAACACTTGCACTTGAATCAAGACTGAATTTTTATTTTATTTTAAGATGCAGCCTTTTCATAATTCATAATCCTGTGATGCACACCTCCCACTAAAAAGTTTGCCTACCCCTGATTTAACCCATAGATGGGGCCCTCAGAGTGTATCTTGGAGTGATGACAATGTAGGAATACTTCACACTCTCCAGATCTCAAGAACTGGAACCTCGCCATTAGGTGCAGTTTAGTGTGATACCAAAGACACTCCCTTTGCAAAATGAGTTGTACCTCTCTGCAGGGGATACAGTCAATGTATTCTAAACCTTTCCAACAGAGGTTATCAGATAACAAGAAAGGCTCTTGTTTTATGAAGAGTCATTTACCTACTGGAATTTTTTTTTACTTTTCTTGGTGTTGTTCTATTTATTACACTTGACAGGAACTGAAGAAAAGATCAACCAAAACATACTGACAACATCAAGAATACCAAAGAAAAATTCAGTTGTCTGAAAACATTTGTAATATGAGGAAAACTGGTTATATGAAAATGTTTCATCACAGAATCTTAAAACAATTAATTGCAAATAGAATGATTAGCTTGAAGGTTAGAAATTTTATTTCAAAGGAGACAAATTTTGTTCCAAAAATATGTAAAACACTAATAAGACATCATACATAATATTGTACTCAGGCTTGTGCTCCAGTGTCTAAACATGGAAATTGGAGTATAATAATGGAGGGCATACAAAGAAGAATGAGAGAAATAATAAAAAGAGTAAAATATTACAGTTACAGGGAAAGAGTGGAGAAATTAGGATTAACTTCTTTACTAGAAAGAAGGATGAGATGTTATCTAATTGAAACTTTCAAAATAATTAATGGAATTTCTAATTATCATAGATATTTCTTTGTAATTTCTTCTTGAACTGGAAATTTACTATCAAGGCAGATTTCAAAAACTAATCTCTTAATCTATTGGATTTCTTTGCTTATCTAGTTATATATTTTTGGGACAAATTGTCTAAATTAGATCAAAAACTGCAATATGGGGAAATGTTAGATGAATTACTTAACAGAATTTGTTCTGTCTATAGATATTGTATTAATAGCGTATATGTTCTGTGCAAATATTTCTTCTTTTTTTTTTTTCTTTTTAAGGTTGATGTGAAAAAATATTAAAAAGGAATAAGCCTAAGGAGGTATAACAAATAATGATAATAATAATAATATTACTACTAATAAGTAATTAATAATACAATTTAAAAAAAAAAAGAGATGAGTAACTTAATTGGTTAAGGCATTATCTCTGAAAAATGAACTATTGAGAAATTGAAAACAGATTCTTGTCAGAAGCAACTTCTTTATTCAGAATTTATGCAACCTAATGGGTGAAGAATGGTTTCTTTGCTTTTTTTTTTTAAAGTGAAGAAAATTAATTGAAAAATATGTATTTATCATATTTACCAACCCCTTCGCTCGGGCAGGATATGACACAAGGTCAATTTTTAAGTGGAGTTTAACAGGTTTGAATTCAGAGTTTTCCTTCTCCTAGACTAGTTGCCTCACCAAGGCTGAAGAACCTAGTCTGCCCTACTATTTACCCATAGCTGGAGGGAGAATAATTGGATTCATACCTTTCCCAAGGGTATTAGTGCTGTGTGAAATGCAATGAGTCTCATCCAGGATTTGAACTTGTGTTGCCGTGTCCATTTCCTACGACGATAACCATTACACCACAGGCACCTGTATTTATGGGTACTGATTGACACAATTGCATATTGAGAATACGTTTGTGAAAGAATGATCTTTTGCTTAAGGTTCTTTTCCACAGAGGAATTGCTCAAAAATATAGGGGATTAAGTAATGTGCGTGTGTATTTTTTTTCTGTGTTTCTCTCATTGTAATTAGAATCTGCTGCTGTTGCTGCTGCCACTTTAGAGAGGAGGATGAGGAGAAAAGAAAAAAAACTATTTTTGGATTTCCAAGAAGACAAACTCTTCATGTTTCATAGAGTAAAACTTCTAGCATTCATCTATAATTATACTGTCACTCCAAAAGAGGAATTTTTTTTTTTTGCATTATCTCACAGATCTATATTAATCTTCTTTGTCATAAAGTATAAAACCAAAGTATCATGATGATCTACAAATAGAAACTTCATAATGCTCAAATGGTTTTTATGAGCAGATCTTAAGCCTAATTCCAACCAAGAAGGACGTAACGACACAAAATGTGAAATTTTAATAAATTTTTTTTGTTTTACTCAAAAAAATAGAGTTAAAAGAAACAATTCAAGAAATAGAAAAAAAAATCTGCTTTTCTGCTACACATAGACTACATGAAGGGTAGATCAAAATGTTTCAAGACAGAAGTTTATCATAAGGGTGACCTGAAAAGTTCATATAATGAGGTCACATCTGCTGTTGATGACTTCTTTTTTTACCAACAGGATCAAAACACTAAAACACCAATAGAAGAAGTGTGTGGACTGGATAAGGATATTATGCTGAAAAATACACCTCACATTCCATGAGAGTATCTTGGCAAGCCTGTGAACTTTTCAGCTGACCCATTTCTATAATAGCGATCATTTCAAGATCATTATCCATGCTTTAATTCATTTGTATATTTGCAGAAAATCCCAATTAGAATCCCTTGACTGTATAGTGCTACACTTGCATTTGGTGAACATGGATAGGTACATGAATCTTTTTGAAGAAACCTGCAAGAATGATAGAAAGAAAGAAAAATCCTTGAGTAGATTCTTCAATTTTTAACAACCAATCATCTTTCCTTCTTTGAAAAAAGGTTGGGATGAGACAAGTAAATATTCAGTAAGGGATGGTCTGCATCTTCTCTTAAGAAAAAAGACAAAAAGCAACAAGTATCAAATTAAGAGGAATTCTTTGTTTTTTTTTTCTATTGGCTTTCAAAGAAGTGCTTCTCTTATAAGCATCTCATTATTAGTTTTTGGATTCAAGTGTATTGAACAATCTTTTAGCAAAAATTAGAATATGCTAACTGTATACTCTGCAGGGGATAAAAAAGGGGTCCTAGCAATGATCCTAAACTATATCTGATGGTGAGTCTCCAGAAAAATCCTTGAGTAGATTCTTTGGTTTTGGTTTAATGGCATATCAACCTTTGTAGGTTATTTAATGCCAAAGTCATTCTTCTAGAAGAACAGTAGTGGTATTATTTAACCTATAGCTGGGAGGATAAAGGGGTTCATACCCTTCCCGAGGTTATTTGTCCAAAAGTGAACATAATAGCCAGACTGGAATTCGAACTCACTTACTATGATTCTGCAGTCCATTGCTTTAATCATTACGCCACGAGGACCCCCCCCCCAGATTCTTCAATTTTTAACAACCAATAATCTTTCTTTCTGAAGAAAAAATGTTAAAAGAAACAATTCAAGCAATAGAAATCTTCCTATTTTGCTACAGATATGCTATATGAAGTGTGATAAAAAAATATATAAAGAGAGTCTCCATGGCGTAATGGAGATGTGCAGAAATACGACATTATAGTAAATTTGCACTCCAGTTGGACTATTACATTCACTTTTGGACTTAAACCCATGGAAAAGTTATGAACTCTCTTATCTCTTTGGCTATCAGATAAATAGTACCATTACTGTCCTTCTACAATGATGCCTTTGACATTAAATAACCCATTAAGTTTGATAATTTCAGGTGCCCGTGGTGTAATTGTTATCGTCACACGAAATGGACACGGCGACACGAGTTCAAATCCTGGACGAGAATGATTGCATTTTCACATAGCACTAATACCCTTGGGAAAGTTATGAATCCAATTATTCTCCCTCCAGCTATGGGTAAATTGTAGGACAGACTGGGTTTTTCAGACTTGGTGAGGCAACTAGTCTAGGAGAAGGAAAACCTGTTAAACTTCGCTTAAAAATTGACCTTGTGTCATATCCTGCCCAAGCCGAGGGGTTGGTAAATAGGATTAAGTTTGATAATTCATTAAGCAATGAAACCAAAAAGTATTGCGATTGAAGTTTATTTTATGACATTCTAGGTGAGTCAGTGCCAATCTGTAAAAAAAAACAAACTATGAAATCAATATTTGGTGAAACACAAGATTGTGCAAGTGCAGCACCCTTCATATTCACTTGACCACACAGCTCTATGCAACTTTTTCATGTTTCTTAAAATGAAAATGCATCTCATAAATAAGATTTGAAGACATGGAGGACGATAAAAGAAATACAATAATGCAATTTCATACCATATCAAAAGAGGAATTAGAATAATCTTGTTGAATTTCAAGTGGACTATTTTGAAGAAAATTAACATTTCATTCATTCTTGAGTTCTGGCTTGGTAAATACAGTTTTAGTTTCAATACTTTAACACACCTCATATGTTTGCAATAATTTTGATTTCTTTCAGGCCATTGGCCTAATGATTTGAGTGTTCACCAATGGTCCAGGAGACTGGGGTTCAATCCCGGGTCGTGTCTTACCAAAGACTCAAAAAATGGTATTTGATGCCACCTTGCTTAACACTCAGCATTATAAGGTAAGGATCAAGGGTAAAGTGAAGTATCCTGGGAATGGAGAAGCACCCTCCCCTACTCTTTGATGTAGTAGCTATTGAAAAGGGAGCTTTCAGGTCACCCTTGACTATGGTCGGCAACTTTACTCACGAGTGGGTGAAACATGGCATTGCTACTGAGCCTGAATCAAAAAGATAGTAGTAGCAATTAAGAGGTACTATGGGGCCATTGGCTTAATCAGTAGAGTGCCCGCTAATAGTCAGGAAGACTGGGGTTCAATCTCAGGTCGACTCATACCAATGACTTAAAAAATGGTACTTTATGCCACCTTGCTTAATACTCAGCATTATAAGGTAGGGATCAAGGGTAAAGTGGAGCAATCCAGGGAATGGAGTAGCACCCTCCTCTACACCTTGGTGTAGTAGCTATTGAAAAGGGAGCTTTCGGGTCACTGTCAACTAAGATCACCAACTTTACTTTACTTTACTTTACTAACCACACTCCCCAGATCTCCATAACTGGAGTCTCACCATCTGATGCAGTTTAGTGTCATACCCCAGACACTCCAGCTCCAGCCGGCTGGGGGTGTAGAACACGCTGGTTGTATCTCTGTAAAGGTGTAAGACCTCCTCAACAAGTATCCTGGATATGACTGTAAACTACATCTGATGGTGAATCTCCAGTTTCACACCAACAGAATTATAGATTAGATATAAAGATTTAAAATATATATATATATATATATATATATATACTTATGCATTTGTAGCTGAAATAATCTTATTTGAAGCAGAAAAGATTATAGTTTTTACTATACTAGAATAATATCAAGAACAAAATAAAATATATTTATTTGAAATTATTAACTTAAAACTTCAACAGAGGCGATACAATGGCTAATGAAGATTTTCTGAAGCATAGTTATTGCTAGTTGAAAACCGAGTTGGCTGGAAAATACACCAACTGTGTAACTGCAGGGAGGTAAGACCCCTCTTCCAACATGCATCCTGGATAAGACACTAAAAAATCGAATGATGAGGCTTCAGTAATGCTGGAGCTTTGGAAAATGCAGAGTACCCTTTCATGGCCACCACTCCCAGCTCCACTCTGGACCAGATTGGTAGCACCTGATAGGGTCCTATCTATGAGTCAAATAAAACTGTTTGACATTTAATCTGAGTGCAAAGAAATGACTTCTGCTAAACTGAATTGCTTGAAATAGAACTGTTTGATCATTTAACTGAGTGTAAACAAATGACTGATGTTTGAATGAATTGTTAGTGATACATAGCAATACTTGGAACCATTTAACTGTGTGCAAAAGGATGAACTTAAGCTCATTTAAAAACTTTATAAACAAAATGTGTTTACAAATCATATATATTTAATATATATGTGTAAAGAGGGTTTGGCATTAAGAAACCTAGAATGATTTATGTCATAAAACCAAGCCAAAACAGAGTGGTAGTACCTTTTAGAGTACCATCTATGGGTCAAATGGAAATATTTAAACGTTTAATATACTTGAAACCATTTAACTGTGTGCAAACAAAGTATTGTTAAATTGAACTATGATACTACGTAGCAATATTTGAAACCATTTAATATTATGCAAACAAATGAATAATGTTGAATAGGATTCTTAGTGGTGGATAGCAATATCTGAAACCATTTAGTGTCCTGGATATGACATTAATCTATATCTGATGGTGAGACACCAGTCTTGGAGTTTGGGGAATGTAGGATACCCCTTAATTACCATTACTTGCTGGCCAACTCTGACATGGAGTGGTAGTATCTAGTTGGGTCCCATCTATGGCTAAAACAGAAATATTTAATCATTTACTATACTTGAAAGCATTTTACTGTGTGCAAACAAATGAGTTCTGGCTTGTTAAAAATTAATGTCCCCTACAAGAAATATTTGCTTTCAAATCATATATGATATATATGTATAAACAGGATTTAGCATTAAATAACCTACAAGGGTTGATATGCTATGAGTAAGTAAAGTAAGGTTGGTGACCTTAGTTGAGGGTGACCCAAAGGCTCCCTTTTCATTAGCTACTACACTGAGGTGTAAGGGAGGGCACTACTCCATTCCCTAGATTGCTCCACTTTGCCCTTGATGCTTACCTTATATTGCTAAGTGTTAAGCAAGGCGGCATCAAGTACCATTTTTTGAATCTTTGGTATGACTCAACCTGAGATTGAACCCCGGTGTCCCAGACCATTGGCAAACCCTCTACTCATTAGGCCAATACCAAACCTAAAACTTCAGATAGCAACTACTGGTTATTTTTGTAAACAGTTTGTGATTAGCTATGATTATTATTTCATCAAGTATTTGGTCTAAAAATCACATGCTTGTTTTGCTCATAAAATGCACTTTGCACTTTATGAAAGGATCAAAAGAAAGATGAATAATCTCAACTATTCCTGAAATAACAGATTCACTAATTTTATTACAAGCAAATTTCAAAGATGTTTTCAATTTTTACCCCTGCCCTACCAAAAGAAAAAAAAAAATTAATTCTCCTTTCAATGGAAAAATATCTGATTTTTATAGCTTAAATGTCATAGCTAAAGTAAAAACAAATATTTTCACAACCTTTTTAATTATCTTATCTTTTTTTTTTGTAACTAATAATAAAAGATAATTTCATATTTAATTTGTTTATTAACAAGATACCCATCACACACACACAAACCCTCTCCCTCTGCAATGAGTTAAATGAAACATTTTATAAAATGTTACTTGGTAAAATTAGTATTATGAGTATATTAGTCATCAAAAAAAGAAAATCTTAAATTTAGTTAATATTCTAAATGTTATTGCGGTTTTTTTTTTTGGTTTTTTTTATTTAAAGGCATATTAATCTTCATGAGTTATTTAATGCTGAAGCCGTCATTGTAGAAGGACAGTAGTGGTACAATTTAACCTACAGCTGGTCGGGATAAGGAGTTTCATATATTTTCTAAGGGTATTAGCCTGAAAGTGAATGTAATGGTGAGACGAGAATTTAAACTTTCTAATTACGATATCATGTCACTGTCCAGCACATTAACCACTATGCCATTGTGTTATTTAGATAATCCTTTAAATTCTAGGTGGAGTAGTATACTTTCACTTGGTTTGAAGTGTAAAGCCTCAGATGGTAGAATATGTCTACAAATAAGCTCAAGAAGGTTTTGAATTAGCCCTTTTTTTTTTTTTTTTTTTCCCCTTTTTTGGTTGAATAAAATGATGGACTGAAGTTTTTTAATAGCTTCAGAAAGTTTTTTTTTTATTTAATTTAGGTTTTTGCTAACCTTTATTAACCACAATCAGAATGTCTGCTTTTTGTAATAGCTAATATTTTTTGTAAATTCTTTGCAAAACTACAAAACAAAGAAATTGTTGCCTGAAATTCTAAGAGCAAACACTATCAATTATTTCAGTAATTATTCAAATTATCTTTGCTGTCTGGAGTCCTGGGTAAGCACAAACTGCATCTGATGATAAGGCTGGAGTGTGGATCACCCCTTCATTGCCATTACTCCCAGGTCCTCTGTGATTTCAAGTGTTAGATCTATTTGATCTAAGGGTCAAATAGATCTGTTTTAAAATTATTTATATTCAATAGGACCATGTGCAAAAAAGAAAAATCTCTGAAAAATCAGCTACTCAAAACATGTAAATATGATTGTATAATAAACGGGATTCCCTAACCTTTAAGCATAAAATAATCCTAGATGGGTTATCATGCCATTAAACTCAATCAATCAAAAATGACTATTTTTCAAAAAGATAGCTGCTCTGTAACCATAAAGTTTAGTGCAAAAATTGTTTATTTTGAGATACTCATGATAAACTTCAAATTATTTTAATAAAGAATCGAACAATCTCAGCTATATCATTTTTAAATGATACTTGAAAGCATTGTTAGCTTTCTTTAAAATATTAATTTTCAACCAGCTAAATTTTCTAAGTAATATTTGACAGCATTTGATTGAATGATTTTAACAGAATGTTGACCCATCTAGGGTTATTTTATGCCTGAAAGTTAGGGAATTGCAATCCTGTCTAATACAAATTATTTTAATAAAGAATCAAGCAATCTCAGCTATATCATTGTTAAATTTATTCAAAATTGCAATCCTGTCTAATACAAATAATTTTCAAACAGATCTATTTGTTCCATAGATGGGACCCTAACAGGTACTATCACTCTGGATCCGAGTGGACCTGAGAGTAATAGCAATGGTAGGATACTCCTCACTCTCCAGATCTCCAGACTCACCATCAGATATAGTTTAAGATCATTGCCAGGACCCCTTTTTTTATCCCCTGCAGAGTATACAGTTAGCGTATTCTAATTTTTGCTAAAAGATTGTTCAATACACTTGAATCCAAAAACTAATAATGAGATACTTATAAGAGAAGCACTTCTTTGAAAGCCAATAGAAAAAAAAAACAAAGAATTCCTCTTAATTTGATACTTGTTGCTTTTTGTCTTTTTTCTTAAGAGAAGATGCAGACCATCCCTTACTGAATATTTACTTGTCTCATCCCAACCTTTTTTCAAAGAAGGAAAGATGATTGGTTGTTAAAAATTGAAGAATCTACTCAAGGATTTTTCTTTCTTTCTATCATTCTTGCAGGTTTCTTCAAAAAGATTCATGTACCTATCCATGTTCACCAAATGCAAGTGTAGCACTATACAGTCAAGGGATTCTAATTGGGATTTTTAGAGTAATGAATTGGAGCATTGGCACTGACTCATTTAGAAATGATTACTATTATAGACAAGAGTCAACCGAAAAGTTCATAGACTTACCAAGATACTCTCATGAAATGTAATCAAATGAGGTATATTTTTCAACATAACTTACTCTTGTGGCCCACACACTTCTTCCCTTGCAACCATTTAACTGTGTGCAAACAAATAATGAATATTAAATAGAATTATTAGTATTAGTTAGTAAAACCTGAAACCATTTCACTGTGTACAAATAAATAATTAATATTGAATAGAATTATATGTTAGATAGCAAAAATTGAAACCATTTAACTGTGTGCAAACAAATGATTAGTATTAAATAGAATTATTAATGTTAGATAGCAATACTTGAAATTATTTAACTATGTGCAAACCATAAATAGCAATACTTGAAACCATTTAACTGTGTGCAAACAAAGAGCTCTGTTTTGTTTTAAAATAATGTTACCAACAAATTGTTTGTTTACAAATCATATATCTGTAATATATATATATATATATATAGTGTTTAGCATAAAATAACCTACGAGGGTTGATATCCTATAAAACACAACCAACCACTTCTTCCTTTGGTGTTGCTTTGATGCCTTTAGTCAAAAAAAGTCATCAGATATGATGTTATCATATGAACTTTTCAGCCCACCCTTGTAATAAACTTCAGTCTTGATATTTTGTGATCACTCTTTATATAGCCTGTGTAGTGAACAAGGAGATTTTTATATTTCTTGGATTGTTTCTTTTAACACTATATATTTCTTGGTTTTAACAATTTTTTTTAATATTGGCTGTCATATTGGTTTCTTTTTTATAACTATCTGATGATTAGTTTTTGGATTGGTTTTCAAAATTTACTTTGAAAATTTAGCAGATAGAAAATGAATATTTTTCAAAAGGATGGTTCCTCTGTAACCAAAAAGATTTATGAATAAATGGTTTTGGGATTGGTCTTCAAAATTTACTTTGAAAATAACTATTTTTCAAAAGGAATTTTCCTCTGTAACCAAAAAGATTTATGCATCAAATAACTGAAGAATAGGTTGACTGATAAATCTTCCACAAATTCTTACTATTATTGAACTGGGTTTGAATTTCTAAAGTGATTCCTCAAGAGTCTCTTTGAATTCTTAAACTTTAAAATCTCCTATTTGAGAAAATTCTTTTCTTCATGTCTATCAATATTTATCTTGGAATATCTTTCTTCATTTTCTTTTCAGTATCAGTAGAGAACTTAGTAGAGAATATTTTAATCTGATGAGGAATTATCTAAACACTGATTTACTCTAAACTATGTCTTGTTATAATGGTCTTCTTCAAGTTTCTATCATAGTTGGTAACCTTTAGGGAATTTTGAACTGAACCCTTTATTTGAATCATGCTGGTAATTTACTCTCAATCCATTGTCCATCTTACACAGTCAGCTGGGGCTGTAGAAAACACTGACTGCACCTCTGCAGAGGAGTAAGACCTCCCAACAACGAGTGTCCTGGATATATGACACTTAACAATCTGATGGTGAGGTTCCACTGATGCTGGAGCTTTGGGGAATGTGGAGTAAACTTTCATTGCCATTGCTCCCAGGTCTACTCTGGCCCAGAATGGTAGCACCTGATAGGGCCCTATCTATGGGTTAAATTGAACTAAACTGAATTGTTTGAATTAGAACTGTTTGAATAAACTGAATAGCTTGAAACAGAAATGTTTTTGACAATTAAACTCATGCTAAACTGAATTGTTTGAAATAGAACTGATTATTTGTATAAAAATGGATTTGGCATTAAATGATCAACAAAGGTTGATATGCTATAAAACCCAACCAACCAACGAACCATTGTCCATGCTTGTGAATATCTGATATCAGTTAATTCTTCTGAAATAATTCAGATAAAAAATAGATAAATATAGATTTTTTTATTTCCCTTTTATCTTCCTCTTCTCCTTCAGTAAACGTGTTGGAAATGGTTGAAAGCCAAGTGCTTTTAAGGGCCTGCTATCTTCCCCTACTTATTGTCATGATCAATATCACTTTTCTAAAAGTGAAAAGATTTTCATATAGAAAAAGAGCTATATTTTGGCAGGCTTTTCTTGATTCTCTCTCAATGATTATTGGAGTCAGAATTTCAGTCAGGAGATTGAATTTCTCTCATAAACTGATTGCCCTGTCTGTGAGGCATAAAATATGCTGACTGTATCCCCTGCAGAGGAGTAAGACCTGCCCCCACCACCACCAAGAAGAGTGTCCTAGATATGATACTGCACTGCATCTGGTAGTGAGATTCCAGTTCTCTATTTCTGAGGGGTGGGAGTACCCCTTGATCGCCATTCTTCATAAGTCTACACTGATTCAGAGTGGTAGCACTTGTTAGAGTCCCAATTATTGGGTTAAGTAGACATTTTTAAAAAATATTCGTATATAATAGAATGTGAGCCAAAAAATTGTATTAGATAGAAATACTTGATATCATATGGCTGTGGGCAAAAATTCATAAGAAACAACCCAGCTGATTAGGACTGTAGAATACACCAACTGCATCTCTGCAGAGGGGTAAAATTCTCCCTCAATGAGTGTACTAGATATGACATTAATCAATCCAATTGTAAGGCTCCAATAATGCTGGAGCTTTGGGGAATGTGGAGTACCCTTTCATTGCCACCACTCCCAGCTCCACTCAGAGTGGTGGCACCTGATAGGATCATATCTATAGGTCAAATAGAACTGTTTGACAAATAAACTGAGTGCAAAGAAATGACTTATGCTAAATTGAATTGTTAGAAATAGAACTGTTTCATCATTTAACTGTGAGTAAATAAATGACTGATGTTTAATTGAATTGTTGGTGATACATAGCAATACTTGGAACCATTTAACTTTCTTGACTTGAGTTTCTAAATCATATATATCTAATATATATGTATAAACTGGATTTGGCATTGCATAACCAACAATGGTTGACATGCCATAAAACCAAACCAACCCTCTTAAGTAACTTCACAAAAATATAAATGTACAATGTATGCAATTCCCTAACTTCTTGGTACCAAATAAATTCAGATGGGTTAACATACTGCTAAACTTAATGAATTATCACTTGAAGTTATAAACAAAAATAAATAATAAAGCTAGCGATAAAAAACAAAACAAATTAGTAATTTTTTCTGGGTTTCACTCAGTTTTATTCAACAACTTTTTATAGGTCTTCACCCTGTCGACCGGACTTAGAATATGCTGACTGAATCCCCTAACAAATGGTAAGTGAACCCCTCCAAAAAGAGGTGTCCTGAGTATAATACTAACCTGAACCTGGTGGTGAAGCATTAGTTCTGGAGCTCTGAAGAGTGTGGGGTACCCTTTCATTGCAATTACTCCCAAGTCCACTTTTACTCAGAGTGGTTGTACTCGTTACAGTTTTGGTTATAGATTTAAAAGATCTATTTAAAAAATACTCCTATTTGATAGGATCATGCGCAAAAACAACAAAAAACCTTAAGAAACAAGTACATAAAAAATGTAAATATGAATATATAAGTAAGTTGGCCAATTGTAGTCAAGGGCAACCTGAAGGCTCCCTTTTCAACAGCTACTACACTGAGGTGTGGGGTAGGGTGCTTCTCCTTTACCTAGATCAGTCCACTTTACTGAATGCTGAATGTTAAGCAAGGAGGTATCTGGTAGCATTTTTTGAATCTTTGGTATAACATGACCTGGGATTGAACCCCAGTCTCCTGGATCATTGGCAAACTCTCTACTGACTATGCTAACGGGCCAGTTACTTACTTATGAATATATAATGAATGCAATTCCCTAACTTCTAGGCATGAAATGACCCTAGATAATTGTTGTGGGATAAATCTATCCCCTACCTCTCACAGGAAATGTTGCTTTTGTCTCTGAATGAGAAAACTGATGTCATCAATTCTCAATTAGTATAAGATAAATGGCTATGAAGTCACTCGATCAGGTTTTTATTTTTTATCTTTTACAGAATTATAATATTCACACTTGGTTTATTTTGAAAAGGTTCAATCATTAAAGATTTTTAAATTTTATTTATTGGAACTAATTTCTTAATTATAAAAGGTCTGTCTAGAAAGTGTCCATCTGTTTAATATCAATATAAAAATTAACCTACCTAAAGCAAGGTGACTTAGCAATTCCTATAGAACCTCAAGCCTAGAATGTAGGAGGCTATTGGCAGTCTTAAGTGATGTTATGGTTTCAAAAAGTTTTAATAAAAAACAAACAAGACATTATTGTGAGTGAAGAGTATCCAAGCTTACTCATTGCTATCTCACTGCTAATTGAGTAACTTCATAAGAGAGTGTCTGTTTTATGTATGTGCAGTAAGGTCCACTTTTCTTATTTGCCAGATTACATCAAGACCGCACAACCCATTCTCAATATGATATATTCCAGACAGACTTTGTATACTTTCTTAAGCATTGACGTGTGTAATCATTTATTAATCTTAACTTAGCACAAGACCAAAAGTATGGAGTACCCAGTGATAATCAAACTCATTACATTACTCAGCCTAGATTGCTAACCATCATGGTATGCTAGATATCCTTTTAAAACTAAACTTATTTTAGATTTTGGTACAAGGTTATGCATATGTTCAATCCTTATTGAAGGCCTGTCAGTGCGGCTTAGAACATGCTAAGGACTATCTTCTGAATAGTGGAAAATACTCTCCCAAAAAGGGTATCCTGGGTATGACACTAAACTGCATGTGATGGTGAGGTTCCTGTCCTGGAGATCTGGGGAGTGTGGAGCACCTCTTCATTGAAGATTGGTTGATTAATGGCATGTCAACTTATCTAGGGATATTTTATGCCTAGAGGTTAGGAAATCATGTTCATTATATTTTTGTGTTGTTCTTTCTATCGAGGGTTTCTTTTTTCACATGGTTTAATCAAATATGAATAATTTTTAAACAGATCTATTTGACTCATGGATGGGGCACTAACAGGTAATAGACTTGGGAGTAATGGCAATGAATGGATTCTCCTCATTCCCCAGATCTCCAGAATTGGAGATTCAACACCAGGTGCATTTTAGTATCATACCCAGGACACTTTTTTGGGGAGGCGGGGGACTTTCTCCTCTGCAGGAAGATACAGTCAGTGTACTCGAATATGGACTAAACTTACTGCTCAGAAGTAATAAATCTTCAATTGTAGTTTACTAACAAGGGTGCCTGACATATATTAATAGATACAGTCCTATTTACCAACCCCTCCGCTCAGGCAGGATATGACACAAGGTCAATTTTTAAATAGAGTTTAACAGGTTTGAATTCAGAGTTTCCCTTCTCCTAAACTAGTTGCCTCACCAAGGCTGAAGAACCCAGTCTGTCCTACTATTTACCCATAGCTGGAGGGAGAATAATTGGATTCATACCTTTCCCAAGAGTATTAGTGCTATGTGAAATGCAATCATTCTCGTCCAGGATTTGAACTCATGTTGCCATGTCCATTTCCTATGACGATAACCATTATACCATGGGCACCTAGATACAATTATTTACTAAAATCATATTAGTCTGGTACATCACCACAACAGTTGATCATTTTCTAGCAATGTAAGTGCTACATTGTATATATAGAGATATTAAAAACAGCTTATAGCAGGAGTACTTCAAGGGGACACACTAGCCCCATACCTCTTTATCATCTGTCTAGACTACGTGCTTAGAACTTCAATCGACAAAATCAGAGAAAATGGCTTCGAGCTAACAAAGAAAAGAAGCAGAAGGTACCCTGCAAAAACAATTACCGACGCCAACTACACCGATGACATAGCGTTACTGGCAAATACACCCAACCAAGCCGAAACACTACTGCATAGTTTGGAACGAGCCGCCGCAGGCATTGGCCTCCATGTCAATGCACACAAAACCGAATATATGTGCTATAACCAAACAGGTGACATTTCCACACTAGACGGAACCTCTCTAAAACTAGTAGACAAATTCACTTACCTAGGAAGCAGCGTCTCATCAACCGAAAAAGACATCGACACACGGCTAATGAAGGCATGGATGGCTATCGATTGGCTCTCGATCATATGGAAATCAGACCTGACCGATAAAATGAAACGCAGTTTTTTCCAGGCAATGGTCATATCGATACTGCTATATGGATGCACTACTTGGACACTAACTAAACGGTCGAAGAAGACGCAAGACAGCAATTACACAAGAATGTTGCGAGCAATATTGAACAAGTCCTGGCGGCAAAACCCCACAAGGCACCAACTATACGGCCACCTGCCTCCCATCATGAAAACTATACAAGTTAGACGAACCAGACACACAGGACACTGCTGGAGAAGCAAGGACGAGCTCATAAGTGACGTACTCCTATGGAACCCCACATATGGCCAAGCAAAAGCAGGACGACCAGCTCGAACATACATACAGCAGCTATGTGAGGATACGGGATGTAGCCCTGAAGACCTGCCAGAGGCAATGAATGATAGGGAGAAGTGGCGAGAGAGGGTCAGGGATATCCGTGCTAGCAGCACAACATGATGATGATGATGATGATGTGCTGTTGTATATGTTATGATTGCAAGTACTTTTTTGAATATTTATATAACATTTATTGAGACCTGGGTTCAATCCCAGGTCGAATCATACCAAAGACTCAAAAAATGGTACTTGATCCCTTCTTGCGTAGCACTCAGCATTATAAGGCAAGGATCAAGGGTAAAGTGGAGCAATCCAGGGATAGGAGTAGCGTCCTCCCCTACACCTTGGTGTAGTAGCTATCGAAAAGGGAGCTTTCAGGTCACTCTTGACTTACTTATTTGATTTGGTTTTATTTCTGGCACTTCTTGGAATGTGTTGTTACATCACAGAAGCATGCATACTGCAAGGTGTTTAAAAAATTTTTTTATCATTTGAGATATCCAGGGTGTTTCAGGAAAATTGATATCATAGTGTAATCTAATAACTTGACCAATTCTTATTCAAATGATCTCAAATTTTAACTGCATCTGTAGAAACAACTCAGAATTCTATGTTTAATGTTTAAACACCTTTTCTTTTCCAGTGAATGGCATTTCTATAGCTGAAGAGAAAAAAAAAATACCAAACAGATTTTTGAATTATTTCTACACATGCTGTTAAAATTTAATATCATTTACATAAGAACTGTTCAAATTATTAGATTAATGATATCAATTTTTCTGAAACACACAGTATATCCAGCAATTAATACTGATACAATTACAAGGTGGAACAATAAAATTGTCATCCTTAAGAAAAAAACACTACAGCTTTATTTTAAAATAAAGAACACTACAGCTTTATTTTAAAACTTTTATTGAAAAAAATCAATTCTGGTAACTTGATTATGTAGTAGAGCTGACATCTATTCAATGTAGACACCTTCAGCCTCAATCACTGCCTTGATACAGATCCAGAACTGGGAGCATGCCTTTTCCACAAGCGGGAGCCTGGCAAATACTTGGCGGATGGCGGCGATCAGCCTGGCTTTGGTGTTGTGGGAGGTCATGTTGGTGATGTTCTCGACGAACGAAGTAGTCCAGCGGGTTCAGGTCTGGGGAGGAGGGGCCTAGTGAGAGAAGGGTACAAAGTCGTAGCACTCTTTCTGAATCCAAGCCTGGGTCTCTTTGGACTTGTGGGCCAGCGCCGAGTCCTGCTGCCACACCCAGGGTCTTCCACCGGCCACCTGATTGCACCAGGGGATCACCACACCACTGGGGAGTTTCATTAAGGATTACCTGGACCTTTTCGATGAACTCCTTGGTCCGGGTCTTCCTGGTGATGTCCTCAGCCTTGGGCTTCCGCTCCACCACCTCCAAAGGATTGTCAGATGCACTGAGCTGTGCCCTCAAGCATTGAACTGTCCGGATTTGCATTTTGAGGGTGCTGGCAATGGTCCTGTTGTCATAACTTGGATCGGTAGAGAGCATGAGTTGTACAGCGGCACATCTCCGATCTTGCTCGTTGAACATTGTGTCACTTTCAGATATGATAGAAGGCTCCTATCGCTCTTGGGATTTGTACACAACTGGCCAACTAGTAGATGGTCTGCAACAAAAAAAGAAAACCGGTTTTCATTAAACAGAAATGGAATCATATCGTCTTTTCTAGGGCAACAATTTTATCGTTCCACCCCATATTTATCTTTTGATTTTGTCGCTAAGCTTTAAATTTAAAAAAAAAACAGTTTTTTTTTTTTTTTTGGTTATAACTTTAATTCTATAACCCCTCATACTTTGTGTTTTCAGGGAACATTTATAAGTAAGTAAAGTTGGCAACCTTAGTTGAGGGTGACCTGAAGGCTTCCTTTTCAATGGCTATTACTCTGAGGTGTAGGGGAGGGTGCCACTCCATTCCCAGGATTGCTCCACTTTACCCTGGATCTTCACCTTATAATGCTGAGTGCTAATCAGTATCAAGAACCATTTTTGAATCTTTGGTGTGATTCAACCTGGGATTGAACCATGGTCTCCCGGACCATTGGCGAACACCTTGCAATAAATCAGTTTTTTTTTTCTCTAGTTTTAAATATAAACCCTTGCAAACAAAATAAAAAATGAAAAAAAAATGTTTATTTTCAAGTTCAGTAACTGTTAGTAGCATGTTTTTGACATCACTGCATATTTCAGAATGGACTGCAAATTCTGAGAAGTACCTTATTTCTTAAGCTACTCTGTAACTTTGTCAGCTAAACACAATATTTGGATGTTTTTTTTCCATAATCTTGAATGCTAGTGGATTAACATTCCAAGGTCATGGCTTCCTCCTTGACCTTTTAATCAGAAGCACCTGTTCAAAGGTTGACATGAAATTCCTACTTGTAAAGTACCCCCACTATCTTCCCCACCTCAACATCTCCTGTATCTGGAGTGGCGGTAGTGGTGGTGGTGAGGAAGTGGTAGTTGGTGGTTAATTGTCAAAGGGAGATAATTCATGAAACCTGATGCTGTAGTATCAGGAAATGTACAGCAACCCAACAAATGACATGACGTTTGCTTATAGTCTTGTCATATTAAAAGCACGGCTCCCGCAAGACCACCAAAATTAAGCAGTGGTATGTCTTCTCAGTATTTGGATGGGTGACCACTTGCTAACAACAAATACTGTAAATAAGTAAAGTTAGCAACCGTAGTCGAGGGCGACTAGAAGGCTCCCTTTTCAATAGCTACTACACTGAGGTGTAGGGGAGGGTGCTACTCCTTTCCCTGGTTGCTCCACTTTACCCTTGATACGTACCTTATATTGCTGAGTGTTAAGCAAGGAGGTATCAAGTACCATTTTTAAAGTCTTTGGTATGAAGCGACCTGGGATTGAACCCGTCTCCTCGACCATTGGCAAACACTCTACTCACTTTGCTAAGGAGCTGACTGTAAACAACATATAAGCCTATATGTTAGACTCAGCAAGGCGTTGTCATCATCAAGCCATGCCAATAATATGGATTCCCTTGACTCTGTCTTGCAATCCATCTCTATCAGCAAGTCGTCTTGACTGCATCCAGTGTCTACACAAAGCTGATAAATGTAAATGACCCTTTACTAGACTAAGCTTAGTTGATGTCTATTACAACAAAAGTAATATCTTATGTCAGCTAGCAGTTTTACTGTTTCAGCCTTTAAATTGAATATTAATATTATGAATATTTTATTTGATAAAAAAGTGATGAAATAGTTTTAAATTTTGGTTGGTGAGAAAATGCTCTTTTTCTGTTAAAATATTTTCATGTTTCATATTTCTGCTAAAATATTCAACAGTTCTGGATGCTTTTCCCAAGGTCATAAAGGTAACGAACCTCACTTGATGGTGAGATGCCAAATCTGCCTGGTATTCTCTGAGTACTACTTGCTGGATTTGGCCCTATGGCTTGAAACACGGCCTCTAGGAATCCACCCTTATTGGCCTACCACACCTGATTGTTGAGATTCTTCCAACCCAAGCAAAATTTCTGGTTTCTCTACTGTGATCAGTTGCATCTTCACCTTTCATTCTACATTGCATGTTCATCTATGCCGCTTTCAAATTACACATGGAGTGAAGCAATGCATAACGTGTCAGGGCACCAACTACCAGAATACTACCAACCACAGTGGGTACCTACTACAACTTGAACTGTTTCGGTCATGTGATATATATGCTACAAACTAGCAAGTTACCAAAATATTGTAAAATTTTTGACTCGTTTTAATAAAATGATTTAAACAACTTCAACAGCTGATATAAAAAGAGATTTGAAATAACTCCTCTTTACAATGCAGTTTACTAAATTGTTAAGAAAAAATTTAACAAGTGAGTGACAAATCCATTTTTTCCTCATGTGTTGCCATGGTGATTTCCCTGCAACCTATTTTATATATTTATTAGATTCCTCTCTCCCATATTTTCTCACCTCTCCCTCTTTGTGGATGAGGTGGGCAAGCTTAACTAAGTTAATTCTACAGCTCAATTGATAGTCAGATTGTCTGGTTCAAGTTGATCTGTCCTCAGCAGAAAATAACAAAAGCCACATTTTAAGGTTATGGGAAGGGGTTATGTACATAATTAGAGTCCCAATCAAGTTGAAGAGTATTTATTACTTTATCTCTACACCCCTACTTTCTTACAATCAGTCTTGCTGAAAAAAAGGTCAGTTACATTTCCTTCTTTTCTTGAGTGTGGAAATGATTGACTAGGTACAGCGTTGTTAATTATTATATACTAGCATATTTCACTTAAAAAATGCTAAGATTATTCATGCATAGTATGTCATTTTGCCTAAGATCAGAGTGTAATATTTGTTCTCTTGGAAATAACCATGGTTATTTTAATAACCATAAGATGAAAACAATTGTTTTCAAAAGTATACATTTTTTTAACCTGTTTCTTTTATTTGTCTACAATAATCCTTTGTGGGAATGTAAATTATTTTTTATCAAGTATTCCTATCTTATACAAATAATTTGAACATGGTCATATAATTTCAGGTGTTCCTATCTAATACCAATAATTTTATACACAATTATATGGTTTTAAGTAAATTTTCCTATTTAATAAGAAATTTCATCAAAAATGCAATATAAGAATGACCAACATATGAATAAAATAAAATGTCAAATATTTATAATATGTTTTAAATTTTATATGTCCATGAGTGCAGTCTTATTTTTAGAAAAGTTATAGACAAAGAAAGACATAAGTAGAAAAAAGTTATACTGACCATTAAATAGATTTTATGACTTATATTGCTCTCAGGGGTAGTCCTTATGGGATAGTGTTTAACATGTTGGACTGTAACATTGTAATAGACGAGTTTGAACTCTAGTCACGCTATTATGTTCACTTTAAGACTTGTACCCTTGGGAAAGGTATGAATCCCTTTATTGCTTCAGTTATGGTTTAAAAAGCACCTCTTCTGTCCTTTTATGAGGATAGTTTTGGCATTGATATGCCATTAAACAAAGAAACCAAGCTTAATGTTGCTTTCATCTTAATTTCAGTTACTTTACAATCATCTAATTTTCAATATTCATTGCTTATTAAAAAAAAAAAAATAATAACCTATAATTCTTCATCTTAGAAATTTAGAAATAAAAAAAAAATTTCTAAGGTAGAATATCATCCTAAACCAGGATTCATTTCTGGTAATTAATAGGTTTGTACCCTCATAAAAGTTGAAATAAAAATGGGTTTGTGATAGGAGAAATTTTCAATCAAAATAATCCCTCATTAAAAAGAAAAGAAAAAAGATACCTACCCTGAGTGAACTCCTTTCCCCACTCCCCAACCCCCAATTGAAAAAAATGGGATACTTTTTAATTTGAGGAGAAAAAGTTTAATAATGTGAAAGGGATGAAAAGGTTTGATACTATAGAATATTCAAAGTTATTTCTTTTGAATTACTTTTATATTCTGTCTTTAAATCCACTGTAATGATTCATCTTCATCAATGATTCTCTAAACTTTCTCTCATCATCTGTTCCTATCAGTCATCGCTCATGGCAAGTCCTCTAGACGGCATCTAGTGTCTGCACAGAGCTAATGAATGTAAAAGTCCATAGGAGAATGTCACTTATGTCTTTACTTTACCAGCAGTGTCCAGTATGTCTTGCTCATCTTACTTGGATGGTTTATGAGATGGGAGGTTAGTGGCTGTACAGTTGTTTTTAGAGTGTTGCTGCCAGTGATTTGTTTAAAACAGCATGTTTTTATCTTGAAATTTACATTGTGGATTAGCAAAAAATACTGTCTCTAATTTCATAAAGGTGTCAAGGCTTATAACAAAATTATTCATTGAGGAATCTATTGACTTCATTTTACATTGCAATTATTTGCTCCTTACCCCACTGAAGACCAACTGGTTCCTGCAATTCCACTGCTTTCTTACGTGCCAAAATAAACTTGGCACTTGCCACAGAAGCTCCTTCAGGAAAAAAAAAAATCATTGACTCATCTCATTAGTTGAAGGGAAAAAAATAAATAAAAAAAAAACAAACTATCAAAGCAGCAGCAGCAGGTGTGATTAATTTCTACTCAAGGCCAAAGCAGAATTTGTAGTGATAAACACTTTTGTTGTGGGTTCAAACCTTGAGGGGCATAACTTTGTTCTCTCTAGATTTTATGGGTAGTGGAGGGGGTGGTTTAGAAGTCAGGGCTCAACGGGTAAAGAAGATATATTTCAAGAAAATGAAGACTATAATCAAATTTAGATATGCTCTTATGTCAAGGCTTAGAATATACTGACTACATCCTCTTCTGAGGAGTAGGATCTCCTCTAAAGGGGTGTCCTGGGTAGGACACTAAACTGCATTTGATAGTAAGACCCCAGTTCTAAAGATCTGTGAAGTGTTGAATACTCCTTCATAGCCTAGTCAGCTGGGGTTGCAGAATGCACTAACTGTATCTCTGCAGAGGGGTAAAACTCCCCTAATGAGTGTCTTGAGATGACTCTAAACAATCTGATGGTGAGGTTCCAGTAATGGTCGAGCTTTGGGGAATGTGGAGTACCTCTTTATTCCTATTGCTCCCAGGTTCACTCTGGCTCGGAGTGATAGCATCTGATAGAGTCCTATCTATGGGGTAAGTAGAATTAAACTGTGTACTTATGCTAAACTGAGTTGTTTGAAATAGAACTGTTTATATGTATAAAAATGAATTTGGCATTAAATAACCTACAATGGTTGATATACCACAAAACTAAACCAAATCAATACTCCTTCACTGATATTACTCCCAGGTCAACTGTGATCCAGATTGGTAGTACCTGTTAGAATGCCATTTATAGATCAAATAGAGCTGTTTAAGAATTATTTGTATTTGATTGGACCGTGTGCAAAAAAAACATCTTAAGAAACAACTGCATAAAATAAATATGAATGTACAATGAACCCAATTCCCTAAGCTTTTGATATAAATTAACCCTAGACAGGTTAACATGGTGTTAAAATTAATCAATCAATACTTCATTCATACATTGCACATGTAAAATGATTTTGGGTTTGTTTTTTTTTTTGCTTCTGATTCTTGCAAAAATATATTTTGAGAGACAACTTCAATAAACTTTAATAAAAATTTCATTTCTTATTTTGTAGGTGGATATGCCTGTATTTTTCTACATTGATCCTGACTTTGCTGAAGACCCTAAACTTGAACATGTGGATACCATCACTCTCTCCTACACATTTTTTGAGGCAAAAGAAGGGCTCAAACTTCCACTGCCTAGTTATGCAGCAACTTAATCTTATCATTTGATAGAATTTTTAGAACTGAGAGTCTGAGAAAAGAAAGAACTATAAATGTAATATTTGAAATACCTGATGCAGTAAGTTAAAAAAAAATTGATGGCCCTACCTTGGCAAAAAATGTTGCTTAATGCAATCATGGAATTAAAGAGGTCAGTGTTAATTTTAACATAATGACAAATATACAATTAATTATAATGATCAATTTTTTTCTTACCTGCTAATCATATTGTTTTAAATCCGCATCTCTTTCTGAAGAAAGATTCAACTATAACTCTAACATCCCTGTTAAAATATGGATCAGATTAGAGCCAAAAAAAATTTTAAAAAAAAAGGAAAAATGAAAATCAATTATTTTTATTTAGCTGAGGGGGGGGATTTTTTTTTTAATCTTATTGGTTTTCAATAAAAATCAAAAGTTTTGGTTGGATCTTGGTTGTACCTTGTTTTTTTTTTTGTTTTTTTTTTAAGATTGTGATCCTTTTGTGCTGTCAACTGTGATGGATGAAGTCATAAAAAGATTTACCCAGTTGAAATGATGATAAGATTTTTCCTCAGCTGATCCAAATTCCTCTCATTTGGGATTTTCTGGGTCAGCCTCATCAAAAGGGTGTGGTCTGTGGTTTATTAGCTGATCATCAGTATCAATGAAATTCAACAAAGAACTGAGAGAATTTTTTTTCTTACCTGCAGAACATCTCTTTCTGAAGAAAGATTCAACAATGACTTCTACATCCCTATTGAATTATGGATCAGGCTAAAGAGAGAGAAAAAAAGGAAAATCAGTTGTTGTCTTTTTTGTGTAGGTGGGGTAGGTGGAGGGAATTTAAAAAAAAATTGGTTTTCAATAAAAATCAAAACTTACATCTACAATAGAGTTCAACAAAGAAGTAAATGCTATCAGTCACAGTTTACATGTGAAATTATTATGATTATTATTTTACTCTGATGGTTTTACATGGGACTTTGAGTGACAACAAGTCTCCTCAAATCTCCAGGACTTTTCTGGCTGATCTTAATGCTGTTGTCACTTGTCCTCTGATTTCCAAGCCTTCCAGTCCCTTTACCAAGCCTTTGAGGATTGTTCCAAGCACAATACCATCACCATCATGTTCCATAGTTTTTTGTTTTGGGGGGGTGAGGGTGTGAGGGGGGGGGTCAGTTCTTTAGCAAGGTCTGATACTTATCTCTCTTTTTGCTTTCTTTTATTTTTATTCTGTGGTCCACCAGGACAGCAAAGTCCATTATTCAGCTGGTGTTTTTTTTTTGTTGACTATCACTAGGTCTTGTCTGGTCTGGTCATCTGGTAATCTGTTTGTATCTCAATATCCCAGAGAATTTTGTACACCTCATTCTCCAGGACAGATTCTGGTTTGTACTTATACCACTTGTTCATAAGGTCAAATTATTATTATCAGCCCTCCTTAGTTTTTCACACCAGAGTTACCTTATTGTCCTTCACTGGAGTCTGAGTGACAGCAAGTCTCCTCAGATCTCCAGGACTCTATTATTATTATTATTATTATTATTATTATTATTATTATTATTATTTTACTTCATGCTTGTTTTTCACATCAGTATGTGATTGTTAATCACTGCAAACTTTTGTGTGTAGATAGCTATGGAATATATGACTCAGTTAAAAAAGCTGGCAAAAGGAAAAAAAGGGTTATATTCATGCATAAAACACACCAGATTTTAGTGCAAAAGAATGAGCAAAGTTTGTGAAAAAGGAAGAGGGAAAAAAACTAAGATGTTTTGTTTACTTTTATCATTTGTAAGCATTATGAAAAAGGGATAATGATTGTTGAGATATAAGACCACTAAATCACTGATATACATTGAGAAAATAAATAAAAATAAAATTGAATGAATATTAACTTTTTTTTGTTTGTAGAAGTCAATGAAATCCAGAAAAAATTACAGAACCGTTTGGGACTCAGAGACGCATTATAAAAGATTTAATTTCCTTTGTTACAATAAGTCTTTAGAGAGATATCTCTCTTGTAAACAACTAAATCCAATTTGACCCAATTTTGTCTATTTTGAGTTCTGGAAAAAAAGGGGGATTGAGTTAAGACACAGCAGACTTTTTGGACATGATTTTTCAATGAAAAATCCTGTGTCTTCTCCACATAGCATTACTGTATTCAATTTACCAACCATCCACAAAAAATATTTTATTTCATCTAAGCTGTACCAGTTAGTCCAGCTTCAAAGCGTGGTAAGGATAAACTGTGCTTTTAACTTGGATTAAATGGAAGTAATACAAGATGCATTCGTAATAATTGTACTGATTTAAACTATAAATAACATTCACAGATAGATTGTCGTTGATTTTTATTTAAAAACTTGGTGAATTATCAAGAACATATGTACCTAACAAAAATAAATAAAATATAGACTTACAATAAAAAGTTGGCAACCATAGTCGAGGGTGACTAGAAGGCTCTCTTTTCAATAGCTACTACACCAAGGTGTAGGGGAGGGCGTGACTCCTTTCCCTGGATTTCTCCACTTTACCCTTGATACGTACCTTATAATGCCGAGTGTTAAGCAAGGCTGCATCAAGTACCATTTTTCAAGTCTTTGGTATGACTCGACCTGGGATTGAACCCCCAGTCTCCCAGACCATTGGCAAACACTCTAACCATTATGCTAATGGGCCAATGTTGCTGAGTGTTAAGCAAGGTGGTATCGAGTACCATTTTTAAAGTCTTCAGTATGACGCGACCTGGGATTGAACCCCTGTATCCCAGACCATTGGTGAACACTCTACCTACTTGGCCAATGTGCTGGTTAGACTTACAATAAAAACAACTACAAAAAAGGGAAAAAGTAAAAATTTTATCTTATGAAGTATGTATGTATTTACCCAGCCCCTTCGCCAAAAGCTCAGTTTTTGAATAGAATATAATTGATTTGACTTCAGAATTTTCCTTCTCCTAGACTGGTTGCCATAACAAATATTTTGAATATAGATGTATGTATTTATTTGACCTCTCTACTATGAGCAGAATGTGAGAAAAGGTCAGTTGAATTTAGAGTTTTCCTTCTCCAAGACTGGTTGCCACGCCAAGTTTTAAGAGGTCTCTTTATCCTACTACTAACCCATAGCTGGGGGGAGGGGCAGTTGGATTCAAAGTCAGGTAGTCAAATCCATTTTTGTGAAGTTCACTTTTCTAGGGAAATATATTTACTTTATTTTTGAAAAAAAGTTAAACATTTTAGATGGGTGGTACAATTAGATTAATGTTGCTAGTCCATGAGAAGGTCAAGGTTAATAAGACTATTTAAGCTAAGTATTTATAAAGACTATCAACAAAACAATTGCCTAATTAACTCTTTCATTGTTCAAAGCAAATTCGAGGTGTCTACTCAAACGTTTTCACATGATTTTATCCTTTATTTTGAATGTGGTTTGAGAGTCACATATGGTCCTCAAACGTGCTACAAAAAACAGAGAGCTACACAGGGCTCTCAAAATATTGAAAAAGTTAAAAAAAAACTTATTTTTTTTATCCAATCGGCTGGGGCGCAGAATACACCACTGCATCTCTGCATAGGGGTAACCCCTCACCACCATCAATGAGTATCCTGTATATGAGACTAAACAATTTGATGGTGAGGTTCCAGTAATGCTGGAGCTTTGGGGAATACAGAGTATCCCTTCATTATCATCACTCCCAGGTCCACTCTGGCCCAGAGTGGTAGCACCTATCTATGGGTCAAATAGAGCTAAACTGCGTACCTATGCTAAACTGAATTGCTTGAAATAGAACTGTTTTGACATTTAAACTACATACTTATGCTAAATAGAATTGTTTGAAATAGAAGTGTTATTGACAATTTAATACTGTTTATTTGTATAAAAATGGATTTGGCATTAAATAACCTACAAAAGTTGGTATGCCATAAAAACAAACAAGCAAGCAATCTTATTTCTTCTAATAAACCATTTTCTTTTTAATCAAAGTATGTGAATTAGCTAATCCCATTAGAAAAAAAAATCATTACCTTTGCCAAGTTATGTAGCAGAATACTCAGAAATTTGTTTGAAATGAGAAGCGCAAGGTTTGTTTCCTTCCAATATATTGAAAAGTTTGGCTTCAGGGAGCCATTCTATCAGGCAGCACTTGCCTCCTCTTCTAAAAAGGCAAATATCAGATTAACTGCCTGATACCTGAGGCACCTTCCAAGGAGGAAACCAAGCATTTTGGGAGCACTGTTCTTGTCCATGCATTTGTGTGCGGGAGGAGTACCTCCACCTAAAAATTTGACCTTGTGTCACATCCTGCCTGTAGTGGAAAGGAAAAGTGAAATGCTGAAGTGAGAAGAGGCTGTTGTTTTGGTGATGCAATTTTATGTTGAACTCAGACCCAAAAAGACTGACAGACAGACAGACAAAGCAGCTTTGAATATATACATCCATCCATATATATATATTTATATATATATATAGGCCTAATGATTAGAGTGTTTGCTAATGGTCCAGGAGACCGTGGTTCAATCCTTGGTTGAGTCATACCAAAGACTCAAAAAATGGTACCTGAAGCCTCCTTGCTTAACACTCATCATTATAAGGTAAGTATCAAGGGTAAAGTGGAGCAATCCAGGGAAAGAAGTAGCCCCCCCCTACACCGTGGTGTATTAGCTATTGAAAAGGGAGACTTCGGGTTACCCTCAACTAAGGTCGCCAACTTTACTTTACTTATAGATAGAGATAATTTTGCTGTCTGAATTCTTGGTTTTGTGACATTTTTTTGTCTACTCATTTTACATATCTGAAGTCATTCAGTTATACAAAATTCTCAAGAGCAGTAACAAAAAAAAAGTTTGGCAGTTTTGCATTATTTTGTTAAACCTCACCATCATATGGTTTAGTGTCATACCCAGGACAATCATTGGTTGTCGGGGAGGGGCTGCTTCCCTTCTGCAAAGATACACTCAGCGTATTTTACAGCCTCAGCTGACTGGGCTGCCGAATTGTTTGGTTTGATTTGGTTGGGTTTTATGGCATACCAACCATTGTAGGTTATTTAATGCTAAATCCTGTTTATACATATATATTAAATATATATAATTTGTTGATACATTTTCTTGATAATGTTTTAAAAATAAGTCTGAGCTCATTTTTTTGCACACAGTTAAATGGTTTAAAGTATTGCTATCTCATATGAAAAATTTTATTTACTATTAATTATTTGCTTGCACGCAGTTAAATGGATATACATAACATGTAAGTGATTAGTTTTCAGTAATTTCATTTTTAAATGAGTTAGAGCTAATTTGTTTACACATTGCTATTGTTTCTATACAGTTAAATGCAAGGTTTGGTTGCTTAATGGCATATCAACTTTTGTGGTTTATTTAATGCCAAAGCCATCCTTCTAGAAATGATATTATTTAACCCGTAGCTGGGAGGATAAGGAGATTCTTACCTTTCCCAAGGGTATTTGCCCAAAAGTGAACATAATAGTGCAACTGGAGTTCAAACTTGCTTACCATGATTCCGCAGTTCCTCGCTTTAACCATTACACCACGGGGACACCCCTACAGTTAAATGGTTTCAATTATTCCTATATAGCTCTTATAATTCTGTTTCAATGTTACTCATTTATTTGTACACAGTTAAATGGTTGCTATGTATCACTAACTATCCAATTAAACATCAGTCATTTGTTACAGTTAAATGATCAAACAGTTCTATTTCAAGCAGTTCAATTTAGCATAAGTCATTCATTTGCACTCAGTTTAAATGTCAAACAGTTCTATTTGAACCATAGATAGGATCCTATCAGGTGCTACCACTCTCGGCCAGAATGGACCTGAAACAATAGCAAGGAAGAGGTACTCCATATTCCCCAAAGCTCCAGCATTACTGGAGCCTCACCACCAGATTATTTAGTGTCATATCCAGGACACTGATTGTGGGGGCATCTTACCCCTCTGCAGAGATACAGCCAGTGTATTCTACAGCCCCAGCTGACATGGCTTTGCCAAGTTGTGTTTCATGTTATTAAAATCTTGCAAAACTTTTAACTCACCTGAGTAGAAAAGAAAAAAAAAAGAGTTTTTTTTTTTCAAATTCTTTCACTGATATAAGAGACCTGAGTGGATGGGGATTGTAAAATAGGTACCATTCTAGGATTTTTTTTTTTTTTGAAGGGGTACTCCACATACCCAAAGCTCCAGCATTACTGGAACCTCACTACCAAATTATTTAGTGTCATATCAGGAGACTCATTGTGGGGGCGTCTTACCACTCTTGTTTTTTTCCAGAGAGAGTTTTAAGGATTATGAAGAGCATGTAAAATTTCATTAATAAACCTTTAGATTATCATAAAAATCTTTTGTCTTTTGCAGCTGAAAAGAACACAAAATACACAGACATTAATTAATATATTAATTAAAATAACAGCCAAACAGGAAACATAAATAAATTCATTTTCAGACCAGAAATTAATAAATGGAAATTGCCCACTGAAAATTCATTGTCCAGACAGATCAATATTTTGAATTAAAGAAATCAGATTGATTAGTGCAACAAAATGTATACGATTGTGCCTAATTAACCTGAAGAAAGTAAAAAGATTGTGCAGCACTAAGCTTGTAAGTTGAGAAGACCTGCCCTGAAAGTATGTATTTACTCAACCCTTCTACCAGGGTTGGAGTACAGCTGATTTGAATTCAATGTTTCCCTTCTACTAAACTAGTTGCCTTACTAAAGCTAGTGAAGCCAGTTCACCCTACCATAACTGGCAGGGTGAAGAGATGGATCCATGTCTTTCCCAAGGCCATTCATGTGAAATGAATTCACCTTAAATGTAAGTATTATTCATACATTCTCCATCTAATTGGTTTCCATTTCTTTGTTTAATGGCATATCAACTTTCTTGGGTTATTTAATACCAAAGCCATCCATGTAGAAGAACAGTAGTGGTAGTATTTTTAACCCATAGCTAGGAGGGAAAAGTAAGTTAAGTTGGCAACCGTAGTCGAGAGCTACGCGAAAGCTCCCTTTTCAATAACTACTACACCAAGGTGTAGGGGAGGGCACTACTCCTTTCCCTGGATTGCTCCACTTTACCCTTGAAATGTCCCTTATAATGCTGAATGTTAAGCAAGAAGGTGTCAAGTACCATTTTTTAAGTCTTTGGTATGACTCAACCTGAGATTGAACACTGGTCTCCCAGGCCATTGGCGAACACTCAACCACTAAGAGGTTCATACTTTTCCAAATGGTATTAGTCTAAAAGTGAACTGGAGTGCAAACTCATTTACTACAATGTTGCAGTCCAACACATTAGCCGCTACACCACATGGACTCCCTCTCATCTATAATTTTTTTTTTTTTTTTTTTTTTTTAAGCTGTAGAGCAGCAAACTGGTGGCTAAACATTGTGTGAGAGAAAGCATCATAATATTATAGTTCTGTCTATCACAGATATTTTATTGAAACAAATAAATAGAAAAATATGCATCTCATGACGTGAAAATTGCTGGAATGACAACAATAGGCTGAACTACAAATTTTTATCTGATTCCAGTTGGACACACTAATGCTTCTATATTGGTCGTGAAGTTCTAAATTATTTTCGCCTTGTCATTGGGCCTTAGAAAATGCTGATTGTATCCCCTGTAGAAAGGTAAGACCCCCCCTCCCAAAGTGAAGTCCTGATTTTGACACTAAACTTCATCTAATGATGAGGCTCCAGTTCTGGAAATGTGCGGAGTGTGGAGTGCCCCTTCATTTCCGTTACTCCCAGGTTCACACTGTTAGGTTCCCCTCTATGAGTCTATTTAAAATTATTCATATTCAATAGGGTCATAAAAAAAACTGTATAGCGAATGTGTTTCCCTAACCTTTCAGGTGTAAAATAACCGTAGAGAGGTTGATATATCTTTAATATCAATCAACCAGAATTATTTTTTTAGTAAATTCAATGCTAACAATCGTAAAGTCATATCCCATTTATATATGTCGTTTTATGCCTCATCAGTTCTAATATGATTATTTATTGGAATCTAATATTTAAAAAAATTAAACAAAATTACAAGACTCATTGGACTGGTGTGTCTAGTTTAATATCATAACGTAAGTTATTGAAGTATCTTAAACTTAAAACAAAGAAACCATTAAAAACAAAAATAATTCTAGAACCTAAACCAAAATTTTCTTTTCCACTTCCTTCCAACATCTTCTCACCTTTCCCCATTTGCCTAATTTGATTTTTTTTTTTCGTCTTTGTTTTTTTTTTAACTTTTAATCCTCTAAAGAGAATCCACCCTATCAATAAGGCTTAGAATGCCTGTATCCCCCGGAGAGAAGTAAGAAGCCCCCACCAAATGAGGTGTCCAGGGTATGACATTAAACTGTATTCAATTGTGAGGTTTCGTTTCTGGAAGTCTGAGTACTGTGGGGTACCCTTGCATTGCTATTACTCCCAGGTCCACTCTAACCCGTAGTGGTAGTACATGTTAGGGTTCCATCTATTTGTCAAATAGATCTGTTTAAAAATTATTTCTATTCGATAGAACCGTGTGCAAAAAGAAAAACTCTTAACAAACAACTACATAAAAAAATTATAAATATAAAAGAACAATGAACACAATAAAATAACTGTAGACGGTTTGACATGCCGTTAAAATCAATCAATCAAATTTTATGATTTCTAGGGTGTCGATGGTTGAGTTGACAACCTAACCGTCCTTGATGTCTTGAACCACGTTAATCTGAGTCATGATATTTGTTTTTATTCATTGATAAAAGATCCACAAAATAGTTGATTGATACGATAAGAAATGTAAAGTTTAAAGTAGCTAGAATCCACCACGAGTTTGCTTCTCAGTTGATTAAATGACCTTGTTATGAAAGACTTTCGGGGATGATATGATACAGCAATACCTTGAATTAGTTTATTTTGTCCATAGCTGTTAATTTGTTTCAAACTTTTTCCGCACTGTCCAAAACTTTCTTAGAATGCGCACGAAGCGAGTTTGAACTCCAGGCGCACTGTTACGTTCACTTTCAGACTAATACCTGTGGGAAAAGTATGAATCCTCTTATCCCTCCAGATATAGGTTAAATATTACCACTACTATTCTTCTAGAGGGATACCTTCGGCATTAAATAACCCACGAAGGTTGATATGCCATTAAAAACAACGAAACCAATGAAACATTATTAGAATGGACTTCAATGTAATTTGTTCCAAACAAACAAACAAAAATTGGATATTAAAAAACAATGATTAGATTTCTTCCTTTTCATAATTGATTCACGTAAATAAAAATCATTTGTAATTTGTAACAAGCAAAAAAATGTGTCGAAAAAATATTGCTTGTACTTTGAAAAGGGGAGAATAACTGGATTCATACCTTTCCATAGGGTATTTGGACTATGTAAAAATGCAAACAACCTCGTTCAGGATTTGAACTCGTGTAGGTGCGTCTACTTCCTATAACGATCCTATTTACCCAACCCCTCCGCTCGGGCAGGATATGACACAAGGTCAGTTTTTAAGCGGAGTTTAACAGGTTTGAATTCAGAGTTTTCCTTCTCCTAGACTACTTGCCTCACCAAGGCTGAAGAACGCAGTCTGCCCTACTATTTACCCATAGCTGGTCGGAGAATAATTGGATTCATACCTTTCCCAAGAGTATTAGTGCTATGTGAAATGCAATCAGTCTCGTCCAGGATTTGAACTCGTGTCGCCGTGTCCATTTCCTACGACGATAACCATTACACCACGGGCACCTTCCTATAACGATAACCGTTACTTAACGAGTGCCTTTGAGCTAAAATTGAGTCGTAAAAAATGACAACCAACAGTTGGTTTGCTGAGAGCGATCGTCTCTTATTAAAAACATCATTTATTGGAACCTTCCAATCAATGCAAAATGCAATTGCCTTTCGTTTCGTTTTTCTTTTTCTTTTTTTACTTTTTCTGTATTGTGGAGAGAGAAAGAGAAAGACCCCGACTTAACGTCGGTCAAGTCACATGACATGAAAGCGATCGATTACTTGTCAACAATAACTAATTTATAAATATTTATAACTCACTCAAAGCATTTCCGTCTATTTTTTAGATGGACTCATACGTAGACGGGGAATTTACTTACATCTTGACATTTGTACTTCTGCCATATCCAATCACCATACTTTATTTTGATCTGTAAACCATAAAAATAAAAAGAAACTGAAGATGACTATATGACACAGGTGCCCTGCAAATTGACTCTTGGCAAACTTCAATCTATCTCGGTATTTGTCGTACGTCCCACCGACCGGACGAGTGTGGCAGAAGGCCTTTCCTTCGGTGGGTCCGGGCTCCAAAAATGCCTTATGCCCCGTCGGCGTTTCCCTAAAAGGCAATAAACCTAGCCCCTCCGAGAAGGGTTAGAGCCTAGGCAGATCTAGGAGAGCCAGTCTTAGCGCACATGTCAGGCAGCCTCGACCGACTGCCACCGAAACCAGGACACACCCGACTTGATCCGTGTACCGAGACACACGGCCAGCCGAAATGTCTCCCGACCCAGCGGCCAGGAGTAGGATCGTAAAAAAAAATTGTATGCTACAATAATTCTGCTTTAAATAACATTTGAGAAAAGCTTAGGTAATGCTCATGTTCAATACTGTAACATGGTGCGAGCTAGAATTTTATTCAAAACATTTATGAGGTACTCCAGTCTTTTTTAGTCGTAGATTAGTGACCTTTAGAAACCGGAAGAGTCACCGTGGCATAGTGGCTAACGTGCTGGACTGCGACATCGTAGTTGGCGAGTTCGAACTCCAATCGCGCTTTCACCTTCAGACTAATCCTCTGGGGAAAGATATGAACCTTCTTATCACTCCTTCAAATATAGATTAAACGGTACCAGTACTGTTATTCTGTAAGGGTGGCTTTGACATTAAATTGCCCACGAAGGTTGATATGCCATTAAAAACAAAAGAAACCAAATATCTTTAGAAGCCTACATATGGCATATAAGGCGCTGGGGAATTTTGAAAGATATTTTTAGTAAAAAAAAATGTGCGCCTTATATGTCGTCAAATACGGTAGTTAGTTTTCATGACTTTAAAACAGATTACTTTTGTAGCGTGAATAAGGTAGACATTTTACAAAAATGATTATGTAGTTACCCAAACCTTCTGCCAGGTGTAGAATGTGACAAAAGATCAATTTTTAAGTGGCTTGGTTGATTTTAACGACATGTAAACGTGTCTAGGATTATTTTATGCCTAGAGGTTACGGAATCGCGTTCATTGTACGATCATATATTTTTGTCGCAGGTGTTTCCTTGTTTCTTTTTTAGCGGGGTGGGGGCACACAGTCCCTATCGAATACGAATAATTTTAAACAGATCTATTTCACAAGTGGATGGAACCCTAACAAGTACTACGATTCCAGATCAGAGTGGACTTGGGAGTAATTGCGATGAAGGTGTACTCCACTTTTCCTAGATCTCTAGAACGTGTGCCTCACAATCAGATGTAGCTTAGTGCCGTACCCAGGACTATTTTTTAAGCGGGGTTCAGCTGGTTTAAATTTAGAGCCTTCTTCCTTCTAGACTAGTTGCCTTATCAAGGCTCATGAACCTCGTCTGTTCTACTATTTACCCACAGCTGGAGGGTGAGAAAATATGGATTCATGCCTTCTCCAGTAGTATTAATGCGAAGTGAAATGCAAAGTCTCTTTAGGATTTGAACTCGTGTGTAGTTAGAATAACTAACTACTTTTTAAAAAATTTTTTCTTGCGTTTATTTTTTAAATTCATAGATTTCGATTGATCCAACAAACGCAGATTACTGGCTATAGGTTAATAGTCTCCCACTATTCTTCTACATAGATGGCTTTTTCAGCTCAGTCAGATGGGGCTGTAGAATATACCAACTGCATATCTGCAGAGGGGTAAGTCCGCCCAACGAATATCCTTGATATGACACTAAACCATCAGATGATAAAGCTCTACTAATACTGGAGCTTTGGGGAATGTGGAGTACTCCTTCATTGCCATCGCTCGCAGCTCCACTCCGCTCCGGAGTGGTAGTACCTGATAGGGCCCTATCTATGGGTCAAATAGAACTGTTTGACATTTAAACTGAAGGCAAACAAATGACTTATGCTAAATTGAATTGCTAGAAATAGAACTGTTTGATCATCTAATTGTGTATAAACAAAGGATTGATGTTTAATTGAATTGCTAGTGATATATAGCAATACTTGGAACCATTTAACTTTGTTGACTCATGTTAAATTGAATTGTTAGAAATAGATCATTTAACTATGGGTTTCTACAGAATGTGTTTACAAATTATATATTTGATATATATGGAAAACATGATTTGGCATTAAATAACCGACAGTGGTTGATATGGCATAAAACCAAACCAAACCAAATCAACAGCTGGCTTTGATATTAGATACATCACGAAGGTTGATATGTCATTAAATCAAAAATCCAAACCAAACACTAATTAATTTTTGTAAAGTCCAACAGGAAACTTGCAAATGACAAGAACAGCTGCAATTTTTTTACTTTTTTAAGTTTTGTTTCTTACGATATGGTTGTGGGGAGTCCTCATGGCGTAGTGGCTAACATACTGGACTTCGATATCATAGAAATCAAGATCAAACTCCAGTCGCGCTACTACATTCACATTCAGACTAATACCCTTGGGAAAGGTATGAACTCTTTCATCCACTCAGCTATGAGTTAAATAGCTCCACGACAGTCCTTCTACTAGAATGGTTTTGGAATTAAATAACCCATGAAGGTTGCAATGCCATTAAACAAAGAAACCAAACCAAACTTAATACCCTTGAGAATGATATTAACTCACTTATCCTCCCAGCAATGGATCAAATAGTACCACTGCTGTTCTTCTCCATGGATGTCTTTGACATTAAATAACCCATGAAGGTTGATATACCATTAAACAAAAAATTCAAACCAAATCTTACGATTAATATCCACTATCATCTCGCCACTTTCATTTCTCGTTATCATTATTGGCTGACACTGACAAGACATGTCTGTAAGAAAAGGAACGTCTAACCAAATAATCGTTCCACCCGAAAATAATCGCAAAGAAACGATATTTTTCTCTTTTTTTTTTTTTTAATGGTATATCAACCATCGTTACACCTCTCCCATGCTAAGAGACGAATAACCCCAATCAATATTTCCAAATGGGAAATTCTTATTTTGTTGGTATATTTGATACAAAATTTCCATCTCACGAGAGCATCAATTATTTCTGCTCGACTTACAATTGTTATTTACCAAGCTTTGCTTACATATAGTGCACAGGCGTCAGGTTGCTTACAGCTCCTAGTGTTGCTTAAGTAGCCACCCATCTAAGTATTGAAAAGGCTAATCGCTGCTTAATTTGAAAGTCCATCTTTTAGTAATTATTTACAAAGCTTTGCTTAGATATGGCGCACAGGCCTCATGTTGCTTACAGTACCTGCTGTTGCTTAAGTGGTCACCCACTTGAGTATTGAACAGACTCATTACTGCTTAACTTCGTTGATCTAGCGAGAACCGGTGCTTTCAGCGTGACTTGACCGTAAGTCGATTGTAGGTATAATTATTTACTAAGCTTTGTTTAGATATGGTGCACAGGCGCCAGGTTGCTTATAGTACCTGCTGTTCGTCTAAGTGGTCACCGATCTGAGTATTGAACAGCGAGAACTGGTGCTTTCACTGTGACGTGACCGTAAGCTCCTCCATTACGGGTTGGATGCAACACAAAGTCAATTTTCAAGCGGATACAACAAATTTGAATTTAGAATTTTCCTTTTCCTAGACTGGTTGTCATGCTAAATATTCTGATTGTAGATGTATGTATAACCAAAGCTTAAGAACCAGTCTTCCCTACTATTACCCACTGCTGGGGATGGGAATTGATGGATTCATGCCTTTTCCAAGGTTATTAGCATCGAGTGAAACGTCTACAGGCTCCTCTAGGTTTTAAACCCAGATTACCGATTTCATTTCCCTCGACAAGTGTATTGGTTCCCACCAGATCATCGAAGTTAAGCAGTGACGAATCTGTTCAGTACTTGGGTGACCATTTAGGTACAGCAGTAACGGTAAGCAACCTGTGTTGCCAAACTGAGGAAACCTTACTAAATATTTCTATTTGTTCCAAATCCACCCATTTAACTCTTTCGTGGTGTTGGGGAGATTGCATTTGGCCCCGCCTTGTTAATAACTACACCAAACGGAGATTACGGTCACGTGATGAATCAATTAATGGGAAGCGTTCTTCTTTGTTGTTTCTATTTGTTCTGCCTAATTTACTAGGTAATAGAACGAAGAGAATGAAGGATTCGCATTTTTACGGTTGGAGCGAAGAAACAGACACGTAAATTTTATTCTCTCTCTCTCTCTCTCTCTCTCTCTCTCTCTCTCTCTTGCTCTCTCTGTTAAAGTTTTAACTAACCTCTCTCTCTCCCTTAAAAAAGGCTTGAATAACCTCTCTCTCTCTCTCTCTCTTCGATAAAGTCTTGAATAACCTCTCTCTCTCCCTCTCTCCGTTAAAGTCTTAAATAACCTCTCTCTCTCCCTTCGATAAAGTCTTGAATAACCTCTCTCTGTCTGTCTGTCTGTCTCTCTCTCTCTCTCTGATAAAGTCTTAACCTTTCTCAATCGGATAGATTCACAGATAGTTTCTCTTTCTCTCTCTCTGATAAATCTATAAATAACTTTTCTCTCACTCTCTATTTCTCTCTCTTTCCTCTCTCTTTCTCTCCTTGATAAATTTATAATAACTTTTCTTTCTCTCTCATCCCTTCTCGGATAGATTTATAAATAGTTTCTCTCTGATAGATTTATAAATAATTTTTCTCTCTCCCCCTCTCTGTCTTTCTCTCTGATAAATTCTTAAATAGCATCTCTCTCTCTCTCTCTTTCTCTCCCCTTCGATTTGACTTTTTGAAATCAATGTTTTATTTGCGTGTCTGTTTTCATACCTACTAATACCACCCCCCGCACCACCATCACGCATCTGGCTTCTCAATCAATAGCGAGTGCTTTTGACAAAACCACTCCGATGTAAGTCTGTTTTCAAGTTATTGTCTCCATTGGTTTGGTGCTAAACTATCCACCTCGGCATCTATGTCGTTGATCGTTCGTGATCAACGACCAATATTTGACCGATCCCATACGACAGCACCTACAAGCGAGAGTCAGTTCCTGGTGCCTAAGGTGACCCCCACCACCACTACCAAAAGAAAGTGAAAAACCAAACGAACGAGGTAATTTGTATCCACTATTCAAACATACAAGTTTTTTAAAAAAATGGAAGGATAAGATAATTAAATATTATTTTCTTCAACATTTAGTACAGTCGTGTACTTATCATCATCATGTCGTGACACTAGCACGGATATCCCTGACCCTCTCTCGCCACTTTTCCCAATCGTTCATCGCCTCTGGTAGGTCTTCAGGGCTACATCCCGTATCCTCACATAGCTGCTGAATGTATGTTCATGCTAGTCGTCCTGATTTTGCCCGGCCATATGTGGGAGTCCATAGGAGTACATCACTTATGAGCTCGTCCCTGCTTCTCCAGCAGTGTCCTGCATGTCTGGTTCGTCTAACTTGTATAGTTTTCGTGATGGGAGGCAGGTGGCCGTATAGTTGGTGTCTTGTGGGGTGTTGCCGCCAGGACTTGTTCAATATTGCTCGCAGCATTCTTGTGTAGTTGCCGTCTAGCTTCTTCTCCAGCCGTTTTGTTAGCGTTCATGTAGTGCATCCATACAGCAGTATCGATGCGACCGCTGCCGGGAATAAACTGCGTTTCATGATCAGACCTAACCGATAAAATGTACTTATAAAATATCTGGTATTTGTCTATCTGTCTATAAGTGTTTGTCATTCAGACAATTTTCTTGTTTGTTATTCGAAACTGATGCATCAATTCAACATTTTTGCTATTATAGATCTCATACAGAAATGGAGGTTCTGAATTGGATATGAAAGTTTCTGTCTGACTCTTCTCCAAATTTTGATTTAATCTTTCACACTACACACCAACCACATCCCTCCCCGAATGGTTTGGTTTTTTGGATAAAAATTGATGATGTGTATTTTTTCAATACGTCAAAACTGACAAAACACACTTGCATTCTTCTTTATGGAAGGATAAAAAAAAAGATAGGTTCCATTTTATTCTTCTTGAGAGAAATGAAATTATATAAAGAATTTATAAATCAGGTATATATTTAAATATACATATTAGATAGTCATTGACCATCGACCAACAAAACAAAAAATATGTCTATGAAAAATTTTTCTAGTAACTTATATCTTATATTCTAACTATTCGTCGTTTTGGGGGTGTCCTCGTGGTGTAATGGTTAAAGCGGTGGACTGCGGAATCGTAGTACGCGAGTTCGTACTCCAGTCGCGCTATTACGTTCACTTTCGGGCAAATACCCTTGGGAAAGATATGAACCCCCTTATCCTCCCAGCTATGGGTTAAATAGTACCACTACTGTTCTTCTAGGAGAATGGCTTTGGCATTAAATAACCTAGGAAGGTTGATATGCCATTAAACAAAGAAACCGAAACCGAAACCTATTCGTCGTTTAAAGACCAAAATATCTACCAACAAATTATTCACTAACAAATCATATCACCGGCTCATTGGCCTAGTGAGTAGAGTGTTCGTCAATGGTCCTGGAGACCTAGGCTCAATCCCAGGTCACGTCATACCAAAGACTTGAAAAAATGGGACTGAACAACGGTCTCCCGGACCATTGGCGAACACACTACGCAATAGGCCAATGAACCGTTGGAAACTATCAGATGAATTTGATCTGTATATAAAAATTGTATTAATAGGGTATATGTCCGATGCAAAGATCCTTTTTTTTTTTTTTTTGGATGATTTGTGAATATTGTAAAAAGAAAGATGCCCAAAGAAGTGTAAACAAATATCGAAGTTTAGTTTTTATTTCCAGCGAGAGACTTAATTTAGTCATATTAAGCCGGCAAAGAAACGCAAAAAGAAAAAAAAAGTTTTAAATCGAAAAGCTACAACAGTTAGTGATGTCAAGAGAAAAATTAAAACAAAACAAATTAAAAACAAAAAATGAACACGCTAAATCAGTGATATGGACGTTAGTTTTATACAATACTTTTTGAACAAGTTAAAAAAAAAAGAATTGGCTTCACATGATATTGTGTGGCAATAACTTTTAGATTAATTATAGTTTGGTCCTTGGTGTAGTGTGACATATTTGCTTAGGATAATTTGGGGATAGGCTGACTGGCGCAGTACAGTCTTCTGATCGCTCTGTTGACGGGAATTTAGAATTAGTCGACTGCATCCCTTACAGAGGATTAATTTGTGTATATGACTTTAAATAGGTCAATTAATTATAGTGAATAAATCTAAATAATTTAAAATGTTTTACTGATTGATTTTAACGTGTAGGGAACAAATAAATAAATAAAAAATTTAGAATTAAATTTAAAAAAAAATGAATAAATAAAAAGAAAACTAATAAATTTGCAGAAATTCCCAGAGGTCCTAACAGGAAAAGGAGATGACGCATGCGTAAAAGAAAAAAGGCATTCTTGACAAAGGGGACGGTCTTATCTTTCTCTTTCAGGCAGTGTCCGTCGAACCAACAACACCATTTTGCTGTCTGGTGTTTTGGGCACCACGCATACGTCTTTGGACGTAGCGTCGGTTAGTCCCTTCAACCAGTAGCAGCCCTCTCTCTATCGGTCAGCACTATGCTGAAATATACAAGACTCACTACTGGATTATAAACTAACCCTTACCGGACTTTGACAAAACTTCCAAAAAGAAAACTAACCCTTATGGAAAGCCCGGAATACCAAATGCGGACACCTACATACATGAAACGAATTAACGTATTTTTGACACCTTAACTGGGGGATTCAACCATTTCAATGTATTCAGGAAAAACTCCCTCATCCACGGAATGGTTGTTGAACCCAGTAAATAAAGGAAAGTATAAAAGAAACGTCTTCGTCTCTTATCTGTCCTGTCTTTTCTTTTTGTATAATTCTTTTTGGGACTTCCTTGGGCAAGGCATTACACCGACTAACTAACGCGGGGGTAAAATATAATATAACCAAAATATGGAGTCAGATATCTTACGGCAACACAGCCTTGCCCTTAGCCCCTGACCTTCAACCTCAAACCCCACAAACGCTATGTCGAATCATCTCAGAAGCGAACTTAATGGTTATCGTCAGAGGAAATGGAATCGGCGACCCTAATTCAAAACCTGGTCGAGCTTGTTTACGTTTCCCTTCGCGTTAAAGACAAAAATCCATCTGCTTTCCCGCCAACGATAGGTAAATAGTGGGGAAGACTGGGCTCTTTAGACTTGGTAAGGCAAGTACTTTAAGAAAAGGAACTTTCTGAATTTAAACCAGATTTACTCCATTTAAAAATAGTGTCATGAGTATGACACTAAACTGCATTTAATGGTGAGGCTCCAGTTCTCAAGATCTTGGGTGTGTGGAGTACCTCTCCATTACCATTATTCCCAGGTTCACTCTGTACCCGTCAGGACCCAATCTATTTGTCAATTTTATATATTTAAAAGTTATTCTTATTCGAAGATTTTTTCGTTTACGATAGATTTGAGTGAAATGCAAACCAGCGCAGAAAAATGGAAAAGAAAAAAACAAAAAAAAAAACATTGCGAAACGATTAATGACCGATCAAAAAATAAATGAATAAATAAAAGATATAAATAAATAAACAATTAAGTAAATAAGCTTTTTTCGTTTGCCTATCGATTTCTGATTAATCTGTTTCTCTATTGATAGATTCTGTTTGGCGTTGCCCTGACAACGTCCTGATTGTCGAAGTAAGCTGTACTGACTTAGCATCGGAATTCGAAAAGAAAAGAAAAAAATCATTCGATCTCACAAGAGACTGGAAGATTAAATGAATAAACAGAGTGGACGTTAACTGCTTTTTCTTTTCCTTCTTTTTTTTATTTATTGATTATTGAATTGTATCGATCTGATGTTTAACATTACAGGTAAACTGGGATTGTCCATCACTGATCCTGAATCAGTCAGTTAGGTTAACAAAGCTGGGAAAATATTATTGTTTATTACGTCATATGGACAATTTCCCAAGAAAATGTTTCTCTTGGAAAAGTTCTCTGGATTTTATTTATTATTTCACATCATCTGCCTCAATTTCGGAAGATGTTGAAATCTCCCGGGTTTTTTTCTTGTTATCTGATGTCGCTAAATGGTGAATCTTTGATTATAAGTTAAAGAAAGGAGTAAAAGAAGCAGCGTTTTAGTGCCTACGTTACCAAAAAATTATAAGAAAAGAATAATCAGGCAAAGTTCTCTTACATAAAGAATCTACTTTTGAAAATTTCATTGGCAATGAACGTCTTGAAAAGTACAGCCTTTCGTCAATAAAAAATGTCCTGGGTATGGCACTAAACTGCATCTGATGGTGAAGCTCTGGTTTTGGAGATCTAGGCAACGCCTTCATTTCCATTATTTCCAAGTGGGAGTGTCCTCGTGGTGTAATGGTTAAAGCGATGGACTGTGGAATCGTAGTAAGCGATTTCGTAGTCCAGTTGCGCTGTTACGTTCACTTTCGGGCAAATCACCCTTGGGAAAGGTATTGAACCCCCTTATCCTCCCAGCTATGGGTTAAATAGTAGCACTACTGTTCTTCTAGGAGAATGGCTTTGGTATTAAATAACCTACAAAGGTTGATATGCCATTAAACAAAGGAACCAAACCATTATTTCCAAGTCCACTCTGACTCGGAGTGATCAAACGTATTAGGGTTCCATCTATCGGTCAAATAAATCTGTATAAAATATATCCATATTCAATAGGACTGGATTAAAAAAAAAAACAACTAAATATCAAATATGAACATACATTAACACTATTCCCTAAACTCTAGGCATAAAATACTCCAAGATAGGTTGATATGCCGTTAAGATCAATCAATATGGTTTTGAGGGTGTCGATCGTTGAGTTAACAATCCAATTTTGCAGATGATTGATTTTGAGTGCATCATTATTGTCGGTATCGCAAAGCACATCAATGTGAGTCGTGTGCAAAATCTCTGAAGAAACAACGACACAAAATATGTAAATATAAACGTACGTAATTTCCAAAACTTTAAGCATAAAATAACCCTTGATAGTTTGACATGGCGTTAATATCAATCAATCAATTAACTGTTCGTCAGATTTTTATTAAACTAAGCAAATACCCTGTAATGAGTGAACAGGTAAAAAGTTATTACGCTTAACCTTCCTAAACATATTCATTGTTAAAGGATATTAATAATTTCTTCCTATTTTATCTGTTTAGTAATTCTTCATTCGGAAAAAAAAGAATGCGATGGCGTAGAAGGTGTTAGTTAACCCTTGGAATCCGGGCAGCCGGTATTTGTGCCGCTAATTAGGGTACATAAAACCGAGCGGCAAGTATTCCAGCGTGGATGCCCCACTTCTACACTCCTATTGCCTTCTGGCTGTGGACGCCCCACTTCTACATTCTTATTGCTTCGAAAATATGGCAAATTTTTTATTTTATATATGATTTTATCATTCTTTGTATATTTTAAATGGCCAATAGGATTTTGTAACCTGTTTTTTAACTGCATGTAAAGCCATTAATATTTATTCAACCTCTCACCAGGCCGGGTTTGACACAAGGTCATTTTAATTGTGTGTGTGTGTGTGGGGGGGGTTCACGCATGAACTGAGATTCATAAAAAATGTTCAATACTGTCAGCATTCCCATTTTTGGATCGCTGTAGGCGCGAAGTGATGAACTCAGCCTTGGCAAGCAAGTACTGCGTGGGGCAAGTCCTCCTCCCAACCCCTGGGACCAGGTGGTTCAACTTAACAAGAACGACAGGAAGGTTCGAAACAGCATTTAAGCAGTTACATAACAGATAACAACATTTTACATTTTCAACTATTCAAGGTAGAAAAGTCCGGGGTACGAGATCAAGATTTGCGAGACACTTAGGGTTCTAAGTGTTAAATTGATCAAATTATTAAAAACAATTTTCAATGATGAATTTTTCTTTCCTATCGTTGAATCAATTTCTTCATTTTGCTGAATACTCACCTACATTCGACAGTTTGATTTAAAAAAAAAAAAACCTATTCGGTGAGAGGAAATACTTTTAGTTTTTTTTCTCTTAATGGCCCAGTCATCTACAGAGAATAGAAAATTTTTTAAAATTAAAAGGTAATGTATAAAAGATATAAGGTACAAAGTAACCGATTATAGGTAACCGGCCCATTGGCATTGTGGTTAGAGTGTTTGCTTATGGCCCGGGAGACCAGCGTTCAATCCCAGGTCGAGTCATACCAAAGACTCATAAAAATGGTATTTGATGCCTCCTTGTTTAACATTTAGATCAAGGTGCAGATCAAGGGTAAGTTGAGCAATCCTGGGAAAGGAGTAGCGCCCTCCACTACACTTCGGTGAAATAGCTAATGAAAAAGGAACCTTCGGTATACCCTCGAATAACGTATTCGAGGGTATACCGAAGTCAACTACATACCACCTATTGTAGTAATAAGTCATCATCATCATGTCGTGCCATCAGCAAAGATATCCCTGACCCTCACTCCTACCCTTCCTTATCGTCCATTGCTTCCGGCAGGTCTTCAGGATTACATCCCGTATCGGCACAGAGCTGCTGTATGTAGGTTCTAGCTTGTTGTCCTTCCTTTGCTCGTCCATGTGAAGGGGTCCACAGGAGTACATCCCTTATGAGTTCGTCCTTACTTCTCCAGCAGTGTCTCGCATGTTTGGTTCATCTAACTTTGATAGTTTTCGTGATGGGTGGTAAGTGGCCGTACAGCTGCTGCTTTGTGGGGCGCTGCCTCTATGACTTGGTCAATATTTCTCGCAGCATTCTTGTGCAGTTGCCGTCAAGCTTTTTCTCCATACTTCTAGTTAGCGTCCCTCTAGTGAATCTATATAGCAGTATCGACACGACCACTGCTTGGAAGAAACTGCTTTTTATTTCATCGGTCAAGTCTTAACTTCCATATGATCAATAGCCTATCGTTAGCTGTCCATACCTGTGCTAGTCGCGTGTTGATGTCTGTCTCGGTTGATAAGACACTGCTTCCTAGGTAGGTGAACTGGTCTACTAGTTTCAGAGAGCTACCGTTTAGTGTGGAGATTAGTATAATAATAATAATAATAATATGTATAACACGAAATATGATGCGAATCTTCCTTAATGTAGTAGTTAATATGGATTTAGCGGAAAGTAATTAGTGCTCTCAGGTAAAAAAATAAATAATTGGTTATCAATAAAATCTGGCTGACGCAATCCAAACGAACAGGTCTTGGTCAGTCAAACTTTGGTAAGTCAAGAAAGTAGTAAAATCATAGTTCTTAAAAGAAGCAAGATTCTTATAGTTAATATATGTATTTTGCAGAAAGTAAGGTACAACATCTATGTGTTCTAAGGTAAAAGATGAATAATGGATTACTGGTGAAATCTGACTAGAACGAACCAAACGAACAAACTTTGGTAAGTCAAATCATAATTCTTAAAAGATGCAAGAGTGTAATTAAAGTAAAGTTGTCTCCCTTTAGTCGAGGGCGACTCGAAGGCACCCTTTTCAATTGCTACTACACCGAGGTGTAGGAAAGGGCGCTACTCCATTCCCTGGATTGCTCCACTTGGCCTAGTGTGTAGAGTGTTCGCCAATGGTCCAGGAGACCGGGGTTCAATCCTAAGTCGAGTCATAACAAAGACTCAGAAAATGGTACTTGATGTCTCCTTGCTTAGCACCCAACACTATAAGGTGAGGATCAAGGGTAAAGTGGAGCAATCCTGGGAATGGAGCAGTGCTCTCCTCAACACCTCTGTGAAGTAGCTATTGAAAAAGGAGCCCTCGGGTCACCTTCGACTAAGGTCGCCAACTTTAAGATTGTAATAGGTATGAATCCAATTATTCTCTCTCCGGCTACGGGTAAATAGTAGGGCAAACTAGGTTCTTCAGCCTTGGTGGGGCGACTTGTCTAGGAAAAGGAAAACTCTGAATTCAAACCTGTTAAACTCCGCTTAAATATTGACCTTGTGTCATATCCTGCCCGAGCGGAGGGGTTGGGTAAATATGGTAATAGTTAATATATATTTTGTAGAAAGTAATATAAAAGCTGTAAGATTTATGTGCTCTTAGATAAAAGATAAATAATGGGTTATTGGTTAAATACGAATAATGCTAACCGAATGAACAATCTTTGATAAGTCAAACATAGAATATCTATCCTTTCTGATTGAGCCTTAAATATAGAAAACAAAAAAACAACTTATTTTTTAAAACCTAAAAATAGTACTTAGCATATCTTTCCAAATTTCATGAGGAGACAATGTCTATGATATTATATATTTGTGGGCACCTCTGGTGGTGTAGCTAGACTAGCAAACCTACACAGGTGAGTTCGAATCTCATTGGGTGCCCCATTCATTCGGCCTTGTGCCACATCGAAGCAAAGAGCTTCGTAAATTACTTATAAGATATTTGTGGGGGTACTGTTGTTTGGTGAATATTTTTTATCCTACATTTTGTGTTTGTATGTTTGGTGTTTAGTTTGTTCCCCACGATTATTGTTGGCTCATTATTGAAAAGCAAATGAAGTACACGATGTGAAACGACGCGGACAAAAGAACATTCAAAACAAAGCACTACAAACAAAATTAAATTTATGAATCAACAAATACATGAAAAAGGTAACATTACAAATATTCTAATATTGTCTGTCGAATATTCCTCTGTGTGTGTATGTGTGTAACTATCACGAGTCTGTTGAATATTCCTGTGTGTGTGCGTGTGTGTATGTGTGTACTAACACGGATATTATGGAAAAAGACTAAATATTGAAAGTGTTCTGTAGATTATAAAATGTATGTGGACTAAGTATTTCATGTAAGGTATCGATATATAAAAATATAACAATGTGTGCTAGAAAGCATGTGCCTTCTCCCATATTGGTTGTTTGTCTCTTTCGGGGTTTGACGAAATTTCTGAGGCTGTGTTCGGGGCTGGAATAAGTCTAACCGAAAAGGCAGTACAAGAAAGAAAAAGGTTACAGAATGTATACATTTTCGTGGGGTTGACTGCTGGAAGTCAAAATGTAAGAGAGAGGTTTGGTTTGGTTTGTTGGGTTTTATGGCATATCAACCTTTCTAGGTTATTTAACGCCAAATCCATTTTTATGTAAAAATGTGTTCTTTTTAAAACAATTCAATTTAGCATTAGTACACAGTTTAATTGTCAAAAACATTTCTATTTCAAACTATTCAAGCAGTTATATGTAACAATTTAGTTAAGTGTAAATACAGTTTTAATGTCGAAAAACAGTTCTATTTGAAATAATTCAGTTAAGCATAAGCACGCAGTTTAAATGTAAGTACGGTTTAATTGTCAAAAACATTTCTATTTCAAGCTATTCAGTTTACTCAAACAATTCAGTTTAGCATAAGTATGCTGTTAGTTCTATTTAACCCATAGATAGGGCCCTATCAGGTGCTACCATTCCGAGCCAGAGTGGACCTGGGAGCAATGGCAATGAAGGGGTACTCTACATTCCCCAAAGCTCCAGCACTGCTGGAAACTCACCATCAGATTGTTTAGTGTCATATCCAGGACACTCACCATCGATTGTTTAGTGTCATATCCAGGACCCCGAGTGTCAGCTGGGGCTGTAGAATACACTGACTGCACCTCTGCAGTGTATTCTACAGCCCCAGCTGACTGGGCAATACACAGAATTAAATGTCAAACAGTTTTATTTCAGATAATTCAGTTCAGCATAAGTACACAGTTTAGACGTCAAAAACAGTTCTATTTCGAGCAATTCAGTTCAGCACTATTACGCAGTTCCAATGTCAAAACAGTTCTATTTTAAACAATTCAGTTTAGCATAAATACGCAGTTTAAATGCAAAAATCAGTATAGTGATAGAAGCACGGTTTAGTTCTATTTAACCCATAGATAGGACCCTTATCAGGTGCTACCACTCCGGGCCAGAGTGGACCTGGGAACGATGGCAATGAAGGGACACTCTGCATTCCCCAAAACTCCAGCGTTGTTGGAACCTCACTATCAAATTGTTTAGTGTGATGTCCAGGACACTCGTTGGGGGGGTCTTACCCCTCTGCAGAGAAGCAGTCGGTGTATTCTACAGCCCCGGCCGACTGGGCAATAAGAGAGATAGAGAGTGTGTGAGCTGTCTCTGTAAGTGAAAATATGAAAGAGAGAGAGTGTGTGTTGTTTCTGTAAGTCGAAATGTAAGAGTGTGTGCTGTCTCTGTGAGTCGAAATGGAGAGAATGAGTTCTTGGAAGACGAGAGTATATATAAGCAATCCTTGTCATGCAGTCGGCTCTAAATGCGCAGGACAAAATCAAAGTTGCGGACGTAGTTGTGAGCACAAATCACGTGACTTTCCTGACCAATAGGTTCCCGAGACTGATTAATTTACCGACTTCCGTCATCTTTGTTTCGGGAACAAGTGGCATCACGGCCATTTTAAAATATAGGAGTGTCAATCCCATATATTTCAAAGACTGTACTGTGAAGTATCGAGCGCAGTGAGTCCTTCGCAAAGCAGCCCAGGGTGTGAGCGTAGCGATCCTGTCGCAAAGCGATTAAATTGGGCTGCGTGCGCTGAATTCGTTAATATAACTAAAATAAGAACATCACGTTTGGTTGTGATAAACAATTCCAGAAGTTTTGATTTGTACTCTTTTTTTTAACGCGATCACTGAATGAGTTTACAAAGTGAAAAAATTTATTTTTATTTCTCAATTTTTTTCCCGGTGTGTTCGATCAATGCGTCGATGTTTTGCAAAGCAGACAGAAACCGGATAAAATCGAGCTCATATTACATCAAAGTAGAGAAACAAGTCTGGAAATGACAAGCAATCAAAGCGTTTCTTTGAACCTCAGACAGGTAGATCAACAGACTGACAAAAACAAAGCAAGAAGAAAGAAAAAGAAGTAAAAAAAAAAAAATCCGATTTCGATGTTTCGACGTTCTTTTAAAGGTTACCCTAGAGTTGAGAATATCAAATTGAATGACATTTAAGTTTTTTTCTGATCTTCACTTTAATTCATTTCCCTGATTTTTGAATCTTCAAGAGAATTCTAATAAAAAAATCACTAACGGGAAATGCCAGGCTTAAATGTCTTTGACTGGCAGAAAAGTGCCTGCCGAAATGGCAAAACAATTCGCTGACAATTTGATTTTGGATGACACTTTTTCTCATGTTACAGTGTCAATTCGCTCACCTGACATTTGTGGGTACGCCTGTTCCTGTTTCAATCCCAACTTGCGACCTTTCGACATCGTTCAAATCGATAGACTCGCTTCTTTTTTAAAATCTTTAATCACATTTTGAATAAACAAGTCTGTTGTGTTGACTTGGCTGAAAAAAGAAACATTCTGGTGTTTTGTTGGCAATTTTGAAAAAAGAAACATTCTGGTGTTTTGTTGGCAATTTTGACCGACTGCAATATTAAAGTATATATTTATCCATCCCTTTTGCAACGGGCAGGATATGGTACTAGGTCAGTTCGTAAGCGGAGTACAGCTGGTTTAAATTCAAAGTTTTATTTCTCCTAGACTGGTTGACATACCAAAGTTAAAGAGCCCAATTTGCTCTACTGTTTACTCATAGTTGCGGAAGAATATGTTGATTCCTATCTTTCCAAATGATATAGCAGCGAAAAGGAAACACAAACAGATTTTAATTCGACTCACTGATTCTATTTCCCCGGGCGATAATCGTTATGCTAAGCGTGCCTCCAATAAAAGACATGTTTGTATTTATCCAACCCCTCTACCACGGGTAGTATGAGACACAGGGCCAATTTTTAAGCGAAGTAAAGCTGGTTTGACTTCAAAATTTTCTTTCTCCTTGATTAGTTGTATAATCAAGGCTAAAAAAACCCTGCCTGCCTGCCCTGCTATTTACTTATAGCTGGGAAAAAGAGATGGATCTAAGCCTTTCTCAAAGGTATAAGCACGAAAATGAAGCGCAAACAGCGTAGTCCAGGGTTTGAACTCGAGTTACCGATTTCATTTCCTAAGACAGTAACCGTTACGCTAAGCTCACCTCCTGTAAAAGACGTGTAGGCCTAAACAGCTATACTAATATAACCGAATCCACAGAGAATTGGCGTTTCTTACGGCTCCGATCTCTATTTTCATTGATTAATGTGGTGAGATACGATCTTAGCTAATTGCACATTGGCGACAGGAGTCTGGGACTTAACCAACCAAACCAATTTAGAGTGTGGCAGTTTTAATCCTGTTGGGATGTTCCGCGATTGCAGTCTTGGGTCAAACCAAAAGTCTTATGAATATCTATTATATATTAATTTATTTCACTGAAAACATGCGTGTATCTCTGTTTGCTTTTAGGGAAGAAAAGTCCAGATGATAATAATCTGAAATATCATTCGACGGACGCATCAGTGACCACGTAGTTAAACGGTACTCATGAAGTGTATAGAGAAAGAGTTGGAGGAAGAGACTGACATGCCGAAAAGAATAGATTATTTACTATCGACTAGTTTTGAAAATATTATCTGTCTCTGTATATACCTATCTATATATACATCTATCGATCTCGCTCACTCTGAGGATCGCTCAGAAAGATTTTTTTTTACCAGGAATCTATTTATGACCTTTAAATAGACCTATTTTGGAAAGAATTTGATATTTATTAGACTTTTGACGCATGAAAGCGGAAAAAAGAAAAAACAAAAAGCAAACAACAACAACAAAAAAAGAAACGCATAAGATCAATATGATTATTGATAAAACCCATTTAAAAACAGATTTTGGAGGAATATTAATTTCACCTGGCAGTATTAAACTAAATAAATTCATAGTTTAACTTGGATATTTCCTTCTAACAATGGAATTATACATGTCATGTACCTGTGTTGGTTTGATCGTGTAATGACATTAACCTTCCTGGGTTATTTAATGCCAAAACCATTTTTGTAGAAGAACAGCAAAGATATTATTTAACCCATAGCTGAGAAGGGACAAGAGGGTTAATACCTTTTCCTAGGGCATTTGTCCGAAAGTTAACGGAATAATATGACTGGACTTCCAATTCGCTTACTTCAAAGTCGCAGTCCAGTATTTTAGCCATTACGCCACCGTGTAATTTCTGCTGGAAATCAAATTTGGCGACAAAATATCTGGAATTTTAAGAATATTTTGATCACGGATGTTTTCTAAACATTCGAGACAGGACTTAATTAAATTTATTTACAGCGATAGGATGTAGATTCTTATTTTAGAATATACATATATATGAGTATAGGAAAATCCTTTGATACGTCCAAAATTTTTAGAATAGTTTTAAGTCGAACATACATTGTGCGTTCTAAAAAAAGGACCTTTTTTTTCGGTCATGTCTCTTCAGAGAAACACTGTGACAAAGAAGCAGTAGCGAGTAAAGTTAGTGGACGACAAGAAGGAAAAGAAAAAAAGTAAAACCATAATAAATAGGGGAAAAAGAAAAAAGTATCAGTACTATGTGCTAGTTTGGCGTTTTTATGGTATTTCCAGATATGTAGAAAATATTTCGTTGTTTTTTATCCCCCAAAATCCAGTATTAAAAAGTAAACGTTTTCTGAAATAGCCATAAAACTATATTACTAAATTTTTCAATCCAAAAAACAGAACATTTTAGTAAACCGTGGCAGTATTTTGTTTAAAATTAGCATACATGTAAGCTAGAAATTAGCATATATGTTTTAGATTAGCATATATCTAAGCTAGAAATTAGCATATACCTGTGCTAGAAATTAGCATATATGTTTTAAATTAGTATATATCTGAGCTAGAAACTAGTATATATCTGTGTTAGAAATTAGCCTATATGTTTTAAATTAGCATATACTGGAGTTAAAAATCCTTTTTAGAGATTGCACCACAATTTCGATGTTAAATTTATACGCACAAATTTTGCTATTAATCTTTTGATAAAACTGTCAACTTCGAAACACGAACTTTTCAACCAAAAAAAGAAAAAAGAAAAAAGAAATTATAGAAAGTCATAAAACGTGTGTTGCCCCCCAAATTTCAACATGACAAATATGCACATGTCTTGTTACTCTAACACTCTTCAAAAATCGCCAATGTATGGCCCCTATCCCACAGAATTCAATTCAAAATCATTTTGAACTATGACAATGTGAGTTCAACGTTCCCCACAAAAATAGTTATTTATGTTAACATATTTAAAAAGATCAAACAGAAGGAAAGAAAAAAGTACTATACTGTTTCTCTAATCTCACTCGAAATAATTATTCCCGCACAGTCCAACAAAGGCAGACTTGAGGTCGTAAGGCCCTTGGCTTCGGCTGGGCCACCTTCGGGTGGGCGAACTGCATCATAGTCAAGCTGGGCTCGAGCTGAGGCTCGAAACCGACCGTCCCCTCCTCTAAACCCCACTATAATCGACCTTCGGCATTGACCTTGTGTCAAGCCCTGTCTGGTGGGAGGCAGTGACAAATATCGGCCCAAGGTTACTAGTATGAGATTAGTGAGAATCAACTTCATTTGTTAGTACTTTATGTGCGAAACTATCTTACAAGCCACAATACTACCGTAAGGTACTTTGAGTGACGGTTATGGTGTGGTTTGCTTAAAGGCATATCAACCTTTGTGGGATATCTAAAGCTAAAGCCCTCTTTGTTGAAGAGCAGCATACTATTTAACTCATAGCTGGGAAAATAAGGGAGTTCAATACATTTCCTAAGAGTATTAGTCCAAAAAGTGAACGTAATAGCGCGACTGGAGTTCGAACTCGCTTGCTTCGAGGTCACAGTCCAACACTTTAGCCATTACGCCACGGTTATCGTCAGAGGGGATAGAATAGGCAATCTGAGATCGAGATCTTGAACTGGGCATAAATCGATCCATTCTCCTCTACCATCACCAGCTATGGGCAAATAGTAGGGGAAACTGGGCTCTTTAGCCTCAGTATTGCAACGAGTCTTGAAAAACTATGGATTCAAACCAGTTTTATTCCACTTAAGTATTGACCTGGTTCCACATACTGCTTGTGGCGGAGGGGTTGGGTAAACACATACTCTGCCTTGAGATGTCATGTCGCTTTAAGTACTGTAAAATCTACTCCCGTTTGAGCCGATAAAGTTGATTTACTACAAAAAATGAAAACCTGTTATTTTATATCTGTCTGATAATATCTAATGTCAAAACCATTAACCACTTATTATACATTAATACCATAATATATTTATCAATAAGAAAGAAATACAAAGTAAATACAAATCTAATTTACTTCAATTTTAAAACAATCACCTGTTATAATAATCATTGTAATTTTTAGAATTATTAATTGAGAGAACTACATATTTTGGCAATTGAACTAAACTTTAAAAAAAATTTAAATTTTTGATATTTGATGTATCTATTTATTTCAACTGTATATTCATGACACCCGAGGCCATTGTACATTTTAATATACAAGGTCTTTTTTAAAAATATGATATGAGATGTGCAGAGTGTTTCAGAAAAATTGATATAATTTCATAATTTAAAACTTTGACCAATTCTCATTCAAATAATCTAAATTTTAACTACGTCTGTAGAAACAACTGAAAATTCTACGTTTAATGTTTAAATGCCTTTTATTTACCAGGGAACTAAAAGATTCGGAAAACTGAATGATTTTGGTCAAGGCGTTCAACTCGTCATATCGTTATTTATGATCTTGTCTTTCGGGACCCTGCCAAAAAAACTCTATCGGATGAGGGGATTTCACCAGCCTTTGTAGGGATGAAGTCAATGTAATTGGTAGGATTTGATTTGGTTAAGTTTTATGGCATATCAACCATTGTATGGTTACTTAAAGCCAAATCCTATCTATACATCAATATTAAATATATGATTTGTAAACAAATTTTGTTAATATTTTGAATGAGCCTGAGCTCATTTTTTTTTTTTTTATCTCTGTTAAATGGTTTCAAGTATTGGTATGTATCACTAACAATTCCATTTGACAGTCATTTGTTAAATGGCAAAACAGTTCTATTTCTTGCGATTCGATCTAACATAAGTCATTTGCTTGCACACAGTTTAAACATCAAAGTTCTATTTGACCCATAGATATGACCCTATCAGGTGCTACTACTCCGGGCCAGAGTGAACCTGGGAGCAATGGCAGTGAAGGGGTGTTCTACATTCCCGAAAGCTCCAGGGCTGGAGGTTCACCATCAGATTGTTTCATGCCATATATGCAGGACACTCATCGAGGGAATGATAAAGAACTCAGCACACGTTATGCTCCTATACAATTTGGTTGGGCTTAGAATACACAGACTGTAAGACCTCATCCCCACAAAAAATGGGTGTCCTGGCTATGGCACTAAACTGCATTGTGAAGCTCCAGTTCTGAAGAGCTGAGGAATGTGGAGTACTCTTTCATTGCCATTACTCCCAGGTCCACTCTGATCTGGAGTAGTAGTACTTGTTAGGGTCAAACAGGTCTGTTTAAAGGTTATTCAAATTCGACTGGACCGTTCACAAAAAAACCCTCCTAAAAAACTACACAAAAATGGAAATATGATCGTACAATGAACACGATTCTCTAACCCCTAGGCATAAAATAACACAAGTTTGCTGTTAAAATCAATCAATCAAACAATCAATCATATATAATCAGCAGGCCAAGCATAGATATCAATAATATTTGGAAATCACTAGTAAGAAAAAAAAATGCTAGATGAGTGGTTCAAAAAGCGGATAATTTGGAATAGACAAGTTTAATTCTTAAAGAATATGCCTTACGAAGGTCGAAGTATGGAACAACCGAAGTGTTTAAACAAAAAAAAAAAAAAAAAAAAAAAAAAAAAAAAAAAAAAAGAAGCAAAGTAATATAATACGAGGAAAATTATTCAAATCGGAACACGTTTCCCTCCTCGCAATCAACAAAATCCACGGATTTTACCAGAAAACGTGCACTTCTAGAATGTTTACACCTCGAAGTATAAATTTTCTGTCAATTTTCAAAGCGAAGAAAAGTATTTAGGTCCCTGCCCCATTCAAAATAACTTTTAATTTTAAAAAATCCTCTAAATTAGTTCCTTTTCGTTAAGTACTCCCCTTAAATTAATTAATTAATTAATTACTCTCTCACTCACACGCACACACATACACACACTTATGTTGAATGATTTGAAATAAACGGAAATTATTTTATAAATAAAATCAACGAAGTCACTTTTGAAAAAATAAAATCACGATTTTTTTAATTCATTAATTATATTCATTAGTCTTTTTTTTTCTTTTTTTCAATTTTTTTTCATTTAATTTGACAAATATTTCTGAATTACATTAAACATTTCTAAGAAATAATTTCGGGATCGGAATTAGGAAAAACATTTTTTACGAAAATAAGTGCAAAAGGATATTAATGCCATTATTGACTGCTAGTTATCACCCCTGTGCGGACATTGGGTGCGGTTTAGAGAACCCGTCAGGAGCGATTGACAAGAGATAGAGAGAGAGAGAGAGAGAGTGAGAGAGAGCGAGAGAGAGAGAGCGAGAGAGCGAGAGAGAGCGAGAGAGAGAGAGAGAGAGAGTGTGTGTGTGTGTGTGTGTGTGTCCCTGTGACATAGTGGCTAACGTGGTGGACTACAATGTCGTAGAAAATAAGTCCGGACTCCAGCCATGCAATTACGTTCACCTTAGGACTAATGCCCTTGGGAAAATGTATAAACCTCATTAGCCCCTCCCCACCAGCTATGGGTTAAATAGTACTTTTACTGTTCTACAAAAATGGCTTTGGCGTTAGATAACCCATGAAGGTTGATATACCATTAAACAAAGAAACCAAACCAGTTGTGTGTGTATGTGTGTGTGTGTGTGTGTGAGAGAGAGAGAAAGAGAGAGAGAGAGAGTGTGTGTGTGTGTGTACGTGTGTGTGTGTGTGTGTGTGTTCCTGTGACATAGTGGCTAACGTGGTGGACTACAATATCGTAGTAAATAAGTCCGGACTCCAGCCGTGCAATTACGTTCACCTTAGGACTAATGCCCTTGGGAAAATGTATAAACCTCATTAGCCCCTCCCCACCAGCTATGGGTTAAATAGTACTTCTACTGTTCTACAAAAATGGCTTTGGCGTTAGATAACCCATGAAGGTTGATATACCATTAAACAAAGAAACCAAACCAGTTGTGTGTGTATGTGTGTGTGTGTGTGTGTGTGTGTGTGTGAGAGAGAGAGAGAGAGAGAGAGAGAGAGATTACTGCAGCCCAGAAAAAAAAACAAAAAAAAAAACAGTAAATCATAGCGAGATTTGTATTAGAGCAATATATCTAAAATGTTCAAATTCAGAGAATAAAACAATTTTCAGTCTAATTTTCAAATGAATGATAATTTTGTGGAGGTCTGTATTTACGTTGAACATCATTTTGTTTTTAATCATTCGAATCGTCGATATGGGTTCTCCGTCGAATCTTTCACTCTTAAATAGAAAACATTGATATGTTATAAAGGGAACACAACAGGTTCTCGGATCGTCAAGAAAAAAAAATCTATAAAATCATTATCAATACGATTCAGTTGTACATTTTGTTTCAGGTATATAAAGTGAATACAAATATTTATGTTCTAGTAATTTTGAGTCATCATCTTAAACTTGGTCTCAGAGCCGCTGAAGCTGCTCGTGGAATTCAGCAAACAAAAGGCAATCAAATAATTTCTGACCATATTGCTCAAAACTGATTTAAATGCTTTAAGCGTAGTAACTTGTCTCTTAAAAATGAAAAAGGAATTTAATTAAAAAGATTTTTAAAGAAATTTCTTCCAAAATTTTGATAAATTTTTAAAAATAAATATTTCTTTTAAAGATTTAAAAAAATTCAAACTGATTTTATAAATTAAAAATGTTTTAATTTTTAAAATTTTTTTAGAAATAAATTAAAAATGAATTAAAACTTTTTAAAAAATAAAAAAGAATTTTGGAAAATTTCTAAACTGAATTTTTTTAAATTTTTAAAAGAATTAAAAAAAGACAAAAAAATCCCCAGAAGTGGTGGACTCGAGAACATGTACTCGAAAGTTTTCAGAAGGGTAAGGGTCATCAAAAGATGTCACATATAGAAGATTACATCGGCTTCAAAAGACACAGAGGTCTCATACGTCTGAATATTTTCTCGAACCACCATTAAATAAACGTTTTGCTATAATAAATTAAAAAAAAAAAAGCCAGGAGAAATATTTAACTTTCAAATTGAAAATCTGAACGATATTTTGACTTTTTTGTTTAATGACATATCAACTTTCGTGGGTTATTCAGTGCCAAAGCTATCCCAGCTGAAAGATGGCAGTGGCACAATTTAATTCATAGATTTGAGGATGAAAGAGTTTATACTTTTCTTAAGAGCATTATTCTAAAAGTGAACGTAATAGCGCAACTGGAGTTCGAACTCGCTTACTATGATGTCATAGGGCACCTTTGGTGGTGTAACGATTAGCAAGCTTGACTAGCAAACCTACACGAGTGAGTTCGAGTCTCATTGGGCGCCCCATTCATTCGGCCTTGTGCCACATCGAAGCAAAGAGCTTTGTAAATGATGTCATAGTCCTGCACGTTAACCATTACGCCACTGGGATTTCCTCCCAACTCTCCTCAACTTGAAGATTGGTTTGGTTTTAAGGCACATCAACCATTGTTGGTTACTTAATGCCAACTCCATTTTTATACATATAAGCAGTTTTATTTCAAACAATTCAGTTTAGCATAAGTACAGTTTTTTTGTTTACACACAGTTAAATGTAAAAACAGTTCCACCTCAAACAATTCAGTTTAACATAAGTACACAGTTTAAATGCTAAAAACAGTTTTATTTCTAACAATTAAATAAACGTTTTGCTATGATAGATTAAAAAACAGGAGAAATATTAAAATTTCAAATTTCAAATTTGAACGATACTTTGATTGGTTTGACTTTTTTTGTTTAATGACATTTAACATAAGTACACCGTTTTGTTCTATTTGACCCAGAGATAGGACCCTATCAAGTGCTATCATTCCGGGCTAGAGTGGACCTGGGAGCGATGGCAGTGAAGGGGTAATCTGCATCCTCTAAAACTCTAGCATTACACGAGCCTCACCATCAGATTGTTTAGTGTCATATCCGGGACACTCGTTGCAGGAGTCTTACCCCATGTAGAGATGCAGTCGGTCTATTCCGCAGCCTCGATCGACTGGGCCATATAATTTGAAGAGATTTAGATTATCATAAACTATTTTCAAATCAATTTTCTGTGTTATGTAATGTCCTCCCATTACCAACGACATCACCCCCCCAGTGAAATTGGGGAGTCGTTTGATTGATACGTAGCTTTAGAGATTGATTAATAAACGAAAATGCTTTTGATGGCATACTAGTATAAAGAAAGGCTGACCTGACCGTGACTGGCCATGTCTTGATGTATGTTGATGTCAGGGAAATGCACTATTTACACAAGCGGGTCCCCCGGTCTTTGGCTGAACGTGCTTGTTGGCATTTCGCCCCTCGTCCACTCAAAAAAAAAAAAAAAAAAAAAAAGAAAAAGAAATATCGGACAGAATATAGGTTGGGGAGATTCAAAAATGGCGTCGGGTAAACTCAGGAAATACTCAGTTATTTCGAGGAGCAGGCACATAATGTAATGACCTCATCGGGCAACTGTATTTGGCGTTTGTGTGGATGGAGATTCACCCCCCACACACACACACTAACTCACACACTTCATGTTCAGTAGTTGTGTTGGTAGGAATGAATTAATTTTAGGAATTTTAACGTGTGTTGTATGGTAGTAAAATCGAGAAATAAAAATGTTTCAATATTTGTATTGGTAGGGGTGAGTCACAGATTTTCGCGGTCAACCAAAGTTTACGTCGACAGAAAAGGAGAAAAGTCGACGTTGAAGAAATGTAATGTTGGTGGGGTGGTGATTCTCGGGTCGTGAGGCTTCCATCAAAAGTCGTAATAAGAAGGTTAAGACGAGTTTGTGTGATGTGAAATGTTGCAGGCGTCGGGGTTGATGTTCTAGCGTCTGGATGTGCGTTCTTCTCTCTCTGGACATCGAAAGAATCTCGTCTTTTATAGTTATCCCTTCCTCAAATCGGATCAACTTTGGTCTTTCTTTATTTTTTTTACCGCGAAGGTCACAGATTGGTCGAAAAATTACTTTTGATTTTATTTTTGTGAGAAATCCTATCAACATTTCACTATGCGTGAAGCCTATTCGCAGAGATGCATTTTTTTTTTTATTTTGGAAAAAATCTCGATCCCGGCAACATCCGGTGAGTGGTCTCCTGTCCTGTTTATTGGAATTGCCATTATTTTGTTTGTACGATAAATCAGAAGAGATCTCTATCAGTCATATAACACATAAGCATATTTACCAACCCCTCCGCTCGGGCAGGATATGACACAAGGTCAAATTTTTAAACGGAGTTTAACAGGTTTGAATTCAGAGTTTTCCTTCTTCTAGACTAGTTGCCTCACCAAGGCTGAAGAACCTATTATTTACCCATAGCTGGAGGGAGAATAATTGGATTCATACCTTTCCCAAGGGTATTAGTGCTATGTGAAATGCAATCAGCCTGGTCTAGGATTTGAACTCGTGTCGCCGTGTCCAATTCATACGACGATAACCATTACACCACGTGCTTGTTGGTATATAACACATAAGACCCAAAATGAAAAATCCCCTTTTTAATGAAGACACTACCTATCAACAACAAAGCTTTAATTTTGGAAAAAATCTTGGCCCCCTGCAACATCTGTTGAGTGCTCTCCTGTCCAGTTAAGTGAAATTGCCATTATTTTGTTTGTATAATAAATCAGAAGAGATCTCTATCAGTCATATAACAACTAGATGAAGCATTGGGGGCATCATAATTTTCCTTGTCAAAAAGCTAAACTTGAAAAATATCGATGCAAATTGATTTTTTTTTGTTAAAAATTCTGAATAAGTATTACTTTATGTCAGCAGCCGAAGAATTTAAACAAATTCCTCAGAAACATTTACAGTCCTGTCGACGTGGCTAAGAATAAGCTGACTGTATTCCCCTGCTGAGGAGTAACCCCCTCTTCCTCACCCAAAAACGGGAGAGTCTTCTTATGGCAAATTAGTAAATTTCCATTATTAGTAAGGTCTATTTATATTGGGTGCTCTATACTGCTGGCCTTGCGTCAATCTAAGCCAAATGGTTACTCTTCCGAGACTTTATAAACATCCAGATATCGAACACTGAAGCCATCCTAAGAGGAAACAGTGCTTTACTCTCAAATAATCTCTATATTTGAGTACTTGTAAAATCTATGATCTCCACAGACGATTCATATCAATCTTTTAATTTAAACCTTGGATGTCCAATTCATTTGAGTTCATGTGCCATATACAACACAATTTGATCTCAAACGGGCCGAACCAGTTAAAGAACCAGCATAAGAACCTATAAATGGCTATAACAAAAATTTCCCATTGTTTTTTCGTGTACATACTGAAAATCTTCACTTTTAAAGAACACGTGTTATTACAAAACATTGAACAAGTAAAGTGGGAACTGTAAAGAAGACTGACTTATCATTTTGTTTTATATAAAATAAGATATTCTTTGACATGAATATTTACGAACAAACTGTAATAAAATTTATATAATTGAACTTCCTTGAAAGAGCGCTTTAATTTGAGAACAAGCATGAAAGACTTTTCCAAAAATTTTGGGATACCCGTTTTTTTTTTCTTTTTTTTTTGTGGGGGTGGGGTGGAACTTGCTTTTCGTTACGCACTGTATTTATCACAAAAATACAAATAATGTTTTTTTTTTAATTCACCCTGTATAATACAATTTTTACATATTTTAAAATAATCTTGTGGGCTGTATGAAACCATGCAAGGAAACAGTTCCGGCCCACGAGCCGTAAGTTTGGCACCTCTGGTCTAAACTATATCAAAACCTTCCCTTGGACTATTTCTTTAACTCTGCTGATGAGTCATGCATTAAGAAATAATATATATATATATAGATATATATTTTTTACTGAAACACCACCCTGCATATATATGTGTGTTTGTCTATATATATATATATATATATATATATATATATATATATATATATATATTACTTTTCTGTAATGTATTCAAATATAGCACAACAAAAAAATCCAGTGTCTACAATATTTTTTACAGAAACACCACCCTGCATATATGTGTGTTTGTCTATATATATATATATATATATATATATATATATATATATATATATATATATATATATATATATATATATTACTTTTCTGAACACCAAGGTGCGTTGGAAAGGATTAAAATAAAGCAGAAACAAAAATCCAGCGTCTACAATATTCAATTCATCAGTAGGTAAATGGGACTTGGGAGTAATGACAATAAATAGGTACTCTACACTTCACTTATCTCCAGAACTGGAGTCTCACCATCAGATGACATGCAGTTAAAAATCAATCAATCGACATTCCGCCTTTAGAGGCAACACAGACATTAGCAACTGATCCCGACCAACTACCTTGTTGTGGAAGAGGTATTGTCTCGAGGAACGCATTTCTGAAGCTGAGTCAGCTAATTTATTTCCCGCTGCAGATGATAAGGGGTGGGGATCTTACCTGTATCGAAAGATTAAGTTATATATACGATTATAAAAACTAGACAAAAAAAAAAATTAACTTGAACGTAACTCGTCTCTTTCATAATTAGTTTTGATCTTTAGTGCTCCGTAATCGTATCCGTGTGCCACGCTTAATCCTATCGGATTAAATCAACCCGCATATTATAATCGGTTTTAACCCTCTACCCACCGCCGCAGCAGTCACCGATCGAGTCTGTTGAGAGAAAAATCGAGAGGAACTGCAATTATAAAAATAACTCCCAAGTCTTTACAACTTTAATTTGTTTGGTTTCTTTGTTTAATGGCATATCAACCTTCGTGGATTATTTAATGTCCAAGCCATCGGAGCAGAAGAACAGTAGTGATACTATTTGACTCATAGCTAAGGGGGGGGGGGTTCATACCCTTGAGAAAGGTATGAGTCCGAAAATGAAGTTAATAGCTCTACGGGAGTTTGAACTCACTTACTACGATGTTGTAGTCCAGCACGTTGGACACTACACCACGGAGACTCCTATGACAGCAAGTGAGATAAATTGGACGTTAGAACAATGGAGAAAAGAAAGTGTGGATCGGATGGATGAAATGTGGTGACAGGGTTGGAAAGTGTAGAGAGAGAGCATATTGTAGAGGTGCGGAAAGAGGACACGGGGCTTGTGAGGGTCGGACAATTTCTAGCGTGTGTGTGTGTGTGTGTGTGTGTGTGTGTGTGGACACGTGCGGAATATGAGATAAATGTTGAACTCCGTTTGAACTATCCAAGTCCAGCATCCGACTCTGCTTGACAATTCGGGACTCCTGCAGTCGTGTACGCTTCCTGTCAACGAAAACAGGGCTTCTATGTTGTATATTCAATGGTGGGGGGGGGAAACGTTTTAGGATATTTAATTAAGGAGAAAAATAACCGTATCCAAGATGTAAACTTTTTCTTTTTGCTCGTAGGTTTGCGACCCCCCATTATCCCCACTTACAAAATCATCCCCACCTACAAAATCACGTGACATAACAGTTATCGTCGTTGAAAATGGACTGGGCAACTCGAGTTCAAGTCCTACATGAGGTTGTTTGCATTTCATATGTCGCTAATAGCCTTCGGAAAGATATGAATGTAACTATTCACCTTCAAGTAATGAGTAAATAGTAAGTTAGACTGAACACTTTACCCTTGGTATTGCAGCCAGTCTAGGAAAAGGAAAACTTTGATTGACTGTTTTAATGGTATTTCAACCTGTCTAGGGTTATTTTAAGCTTAGAGGTTAGGGAATCGCGTCCATTGTACGTTTATATTAACATTTTTTAGGTTGTTGCTTCTTAAAAGTTTTATTTTTATTTTTTGTATCGAATTCGAATAATTTTTAAACCGATCTATTTGACCCTAATTTTTAAACAGATTTATTTGACCCATAAATAGAAGCCTAATTTTTAAACCGATCTATTTCACCCATAAATGGAACACTAATTTTTAAACAGGTCTATTTGACCCATAAATGGAACCCTAATTTTTAAACAGATTTATTTAACCCATAAATGGGACCCTAATTTTTAAACAGGTCTATTTGACCCATAAATGGAACCCTAATTTTCAAACCGATCTATTTGACCCATAAATGGAACGCTAATTTTTAAACAGATCTATTTGACCCATAAATGGAACGCTAATTTTTAAACAGGTCTATTTGACCCATAAATGGAACCCTAATTTTTAAACAGATTTATTTAACCCATAAATGGGACCCTAATTTTTAAACAGGTCTATTTGACCCATAAATGGAACCCTAATTTTCAAACCGATCTATTTGACCCATAAATGGAACGCTAATTTTTAAACAGGTCTATTTGACCCATAAATGGAACGCTAATTTTTAAACAGGTCTATTTGACCCATAAATGGAACCCTATGTTTAAACAGATTTATTTAACCCATAAATGGGACCCTAATTTTTAAACAGGTCTATTTGACCCATAAATGGAACCCTAATTTTCAAACCGATCTATTTGACCCATAAATGGAACGCTAATTTTTAAACAGGTCTATTTGACCCATAAATGGAACCCTAATTTTTAAGCAGATCTATTTGACCCATAAATGGAACCCTAATTTTTAAGCAGATCTATTTGACCCATAAATGGAACCCTAATTTTTAAGCAGATCTATTTGACCCATAAATTTGACCGATAAATATTTTGGTTTCAAAATGGACAAAGAAGTAATGAGTGATGACGATGGTGTACTCCATAATTCTTAGATCTCTAGAAGTGGAGCCTCACCATCAGATATAGTTTCGTGTCATACCCAGGACAAGTGTCCTTTTTTGTGTGGGGGCGTTGTACCTTTCTGCAAGGGATACAGTTAGCGTATTCTAAGACTTGGAATCAGAGTGAGAGAAATTCTGAATTCAAAACAATTGTAGACTTGGAGAGAGATGGGCTTCACTATGGTTATTCTTATAATGATTTGTCCCTTGAAAAAAAAGAAGATGAAAAAAACAGAAACGGAGGAAGGGAGAAATAGAGCCGAGGTTGGGGGACGTCTGGCATAGTTTTAATAACTATGTCAGCCCTTAATCCCAACTGACGAGACACACTTTTTTCCGATCGAAAATGTACAAAAATTACTTTATGCTATTTAATTGAAATTTTCTGAAGAAGCCTTATTTTACCTATGGTTATTTATTCATTAGTTTTAATATGAATAATCTAAGACGAGACCAACCAGACAATAACATTACTATAATCAGTGATAATGTTGAGGAAAGTGCTAAAGTATTCCTCTCGCTTTGTTGTGCCTTTTAAAAAGATGAATAAATAAATAAATAAAGCTTGCATCAAGTCAAAAAATAGAACAAAATATCCAGATATAGAGTCGTTAATTTTGGAGTGAAAATCAAATCCACGATGACGAAATTGTACACAAACCCCGTGACCTCAAAAGTCTCTTCTTCAAACCAATGGCAACATATAAAAATTTATTTCTAAGAAAAAAAAATCAAGATAACCACGTGCGGCACTTGATTTGGCCGGAGTGAAGAAGGGAGAAATAATCATAGACAGTGCAGCACCAAAAAGTGACTTCCTCCTTTTTGTCAAGAACTACTTGTCTGACCCTCAGTACGAATTCGGGGACCCAAACTAAAACCTTCTCTCCCTTTAAACATTTTTTTTTTACCTTTTTTCTTTTTTTGAACCTTTTTTTTTTTTTTTTTTACATTTTTTTATATTTCTTTAAAAATCTTTTTTTAATTTATTTAAAAAAATTTCCCATTTTTTTTCCCCTTTCATTTTTCCCCTTTTTTCATTTTTTCTTTCCTTTTTAGTTTGACAACTATTTTTCCTCCTTATGACCTCCACTGTACAAGTCCACCTCCAAATTTGCTCACGTCCCATAAAACGTAGGGAAGGGCTTTTCAAGGTGTAAGACAAGGGAGTGGAAATGTGTATTATATTAGAAAATTCAATGCCATAATTACTTTATTAAAAAGAGTGGAAGTCATAAATATTAAATACCAAAATAAATAACTTTCTCTAACTTCCTCTTAACAACGAGTGGGTGTCCCCGTTGCGTAGTGACTGTGATATCGTAGGATGCGAGTTCAAACGTCAGTCGCTCTATTACGTTCACTTTTAGACTAATACCATTGGGAAAGGTATGAATTCTCTTGTCTCCCCTGCTATGGATTACCTAGTGTCATTGCTGTCCTCCAACAAGGATGGCTTTGAGATTGAATAATCTATGAAGGTTGATATGCCATTAAACAAAGAAACTAAACCCAACCAATCAACAATGACACGTAAAAGTGAATTGGAGCGTCTCTTTTCTTCGTTTTTTAAAAAATTAGTTTTATTTTCACAGCTCGATGGATTTGCCGGTTGCCTCCGAGAAAACATTCTGGCTTTACGAATTTGGTTTTGTTTTTACTGAAATATACTATCTTTTATGGATATGTGTTTGACGCTGAATATAGTCGATGTTGAAGTCAATTAGTAAAGCAGTCTCGAAATCTTTCGCCGACTATTTCCCTTGCTGAGGGGTAAAACTCCGTCCCCCCAAAAAGGTGGCTGTCCTGAGAATGACAGTAAAGTGTATCTGATGGTAAAGCTCCAGTTCTTGAGATTTGACGAGTGTGGAGAACCCTTTCATTTCCATTATTCCCTGGTCTAGTGTGACCTGTTAGAATCCCATCTATGGGTCAAATAGATCGGTTTAAATTTTTTTAGTATTTGGTAGGATTGTGTGCAAAAACGGAATAAAACAAACAAACAAACAAACAAACAAAAATACCTCTTAAGAAACTACTCTATAAAAAATGTAAACATGAACGGATAATGAACGCGATTCTCTAACCTCTAGGCATAAAATAACACCAGACGGATTAACATGGCGTTAAAATCAATGAATTAAACAACCAATTAGCGACTACCTAATACGTCATTAACCTAAAAAAGATTAAAAATAAATTATTATTCAAAACCCACATGGTACCTATTAGTTGGGCTTATTCTCGAAGGGAGATTATTATTTATTGTCTTCTTTCAGGTCAAAGGTCGGAAATAATAAAATGATATTCTGGCCAAATTGGGAAGTGGAAATGAGAATTCAAACGACAAAAAATTTTCCTTGGAATTTTTCTTCCCTTAAATAAAAACAACAGAATAGAAAAAAATGCTTTAGTCCATTTTTCTTTTTCTTCTCTTAAGTGGATCGCTTATTTAATTTTTCGCAACGATTCGTTTCTCTGCCAACTTCGTAATTATTTATTTATTTATTTATTCATTAATTTCTTAAAATCATTTTTTGAGCGTGGTCCAGAATTGAGGAACGTCTCACGAGATTATAAAACGTTATTGCAGCTGTCAGGTTCAGATTTAGGGGAAGAATTTTGCGTAAGGATAAAAAAAAAAAAAGAAAAAAAAAACTATCGAAGCGGGAACTCGTTCGTTGTTGTGGGGAGCGTCAAAACGGCGGCAAACTGGCAACAGTCGGAATTCTGTTAAAGATAGCAAATGGCAATTTCAAATCCACCGAGGCTTACTTACGTGTTCACAATGGAATGTTGCTGAAAACGTTGTCATTTTCTGGGGCTCTTCAGTGACCCCTTTTTCTGAAATTCGTCTATTAGACGAAGAGGATAGCAGGGAGATATATATATATATATATATATATATATATATCATTTCAAGAAAAAATAATATTCGGTCACATTAGGATAATAAATTTATTTCCATCCTGTTAAGAGCATTGATATGAATCAAAGACTCCAAATTAATTTTTAACAGGACTTTTGGATCTGACGAAGCCCTTTTAAAGTTTATTTTAGAGTCTTTGATTCATATTAATGCTCTTAATAGGATGGAAATAAATTTATTATCCTAATGTGACGAAATATTGTTTTTTTCTTGAAATAATATTATATGCTCTGTGAATTTATTTACATTGAACTCTTTACCAGGAATTTTTAAATATTCGGAATTTGAATAATTTATTTGTCTTGGCGGAATTACTGGATTGAAGAATACCTTATATATATATACATATATATATATATATATATATATATATATATATATATATATATATATATATAAGGTATTTTTCAATCCAGTAAATCCACCAGGACAAATATATATATATATATATATATATATATATATATATATATATATATATATATATATAATAAATAAAATTTGAAAAGCAGCTGCTTTGAAGGGAAAATTAGAATAATTAATGACTGTACAGGTGAAAATAAATACTTTTTTTTTTAAAGTTAAAGTAACTATTAAAACAAAAGTCGTGAAAAAAGTGAATTAATTAAACGAAAGAAAGTCTGGTGCCATCAAATCAGGGGTTAATAAAGAACTAAAAATATCTTTAAACCGTCAGAGTATAATCTATCAAAAGAGTATAGGGGAGAGTCTTTGTGTCGCAGTACTGGCGAGAGAGAGAGAGAGAGAGAGAGAGTAAAAAAATCCGTTCTATAAGCTCTTGAAGATGATGATGATGATGACCGGACCATGACAGAGACACTGATCATCTAGTATAAATGTATAAAACCTTTTGTTTCAGATATTGTAATAGCAGATATAAATATTTACATTACATTAAAAGAAAGTGTGTAGTCCGCTTGGAGTAGTGGCTAACGTGCTGGATTACGTAAGCGAGTTCGAACTCCTGTCGCGTTATTATGTACACTTTCGGACTAATACCCTTGGGATAGGTACGAACTCTCTAATCTCTCTTAACTATAGGTTAAATAGTACCAATACTGTCCTTCTACAAGGATGACTTTGGTATTAAATAACCCAAGAAAGTTGATATTCCATTAAAAACAAAGTAACCGAAATCAAACTGAAAAGAGTACAGTCTGTCTGTCTATCTGCCAAAATAGTACAGTTTGTCCGTCTGACAAAAGAGTATAGTCTGTCTGTTTTGTCAAAAGAGTATAGTCCGTCTATCAACCAAAATAGTACAGTCTGTCCGTCCGACAAAAGAGTATTGTCTATTTGTCAAAAGAGTTTAACTGTAATTGTGATCGTGGAATTAAGTCTCCATTTTCATGGTGATTTGTAATTAATATTCATTTGTCAAAGTATCTAAGATATCAATATTTTCCTCTACTAGCTCTGGGGGTAGGCGTCCCCGTGGCGTAATGGATAACGTGCTAGATTTTGATAGCGTAGCGAGCGAGATCGAACCCCAGTTGCGTTGCTGCATTCACTTTTGGGCTAAGGCCTTTGCGAAAGGCCTAAACTCCCTTATCCTCACCAACTAAGGGTTAATTAATACCAATACTGTCCTTTTACAAGGATATCTTCGGGATCAAATAACCCATGAAAGTTGATATGCCATTAAACAACTCTACTTACTCGGGTGTCAAAAATAAAAAAATACTTTTACATCCAAGCCACACCTTGACCTACAAAGTAAGAATTTACGAGGCTCTTTGCTTCGTTGTGGCAAAAGGTCGAATGAATAGGGCACCCAATGAGACTCGAATTCACTCATGTAGATTTGCTAGTCTTGCTTGCAAAGCATTACACCACCAGAAGGACCCTGGTCTACAATATATGAGGGTAACCTGAAAAGTTAATGAGATGACTTCATATTTACTGTTGATAACTTTCTTTTTTAACCAATGGGATCCAAGTACTGCTACACCGATAGAAAAAAATCAACGTCCTTTCCTTCATAGCAATGAGCTCTGATGCAGCATCTAGGTCATCATTTCGAATTTCTTTTCATTTTGGTCGCCATATTTGATTTCTTTCCTTTTTGCCAATATTTGGAATGGAAGGGCATTGATTATTTCAACCTTGAAATTCGTCGGAACCTTTTATATTTCCAGTGCGGGTGATTGGTTTCATTGGCCAATAATAGTCGATTCAATTCACACAGGTTGATTTTTAAAAAATGATAGGTCATCCATCATCCTTATTGTATGTAGCAGACTTGTCTCGGTACTGTGGTTAACGAGCTAATCTTGTGAAAGTTAATCCGCACTGTGTGCTTCACTTTTGTAGTATTCTTAGCTAAGATAAGCTTACGGTAACACGATCCATGTGGTGGCAAACTCTGTGATTCTATAGCGATAAAGAAATATCTCATGCATCGATTTCAATCATAATTTGGAGCTCCAGAAATCCTTGTTTTGTTGCAGACAAAAGGTGGATAGTTTAGCGTAACGGTTATCGTCGTAAGAGATGGAATCGACGAACCGAGTTTAAATCCTGGACAAGGCTGTGTATGTTTTACTTTGCATTAATGCCCTCGGGGGAAGGTATGAATCCACCTGTTCTTCCTCTTAACTCTGAGTAAATAGTAAAGCAGACTAACTCTTTCACCCTGATCGAAATATCCTTTTCTTTCAGTTTTGTGACCAATCAAAAACTTTTGATATTTCTATTTACGTACATCCATGTACATATACACAACTAGGAGGCGCACTTAGCGTAACGGTTAACGTCGTAGGAAATAAAATCAACAACACGAGTTCAAATCCTAGATGCGATTGCTTGCGTTCCCCTTCGCGCCAATGCCCTTGGGAAAGGCATAAATCTATTTGTTCTCCCTCCTGCTATCAGTAAATAGTCAAAGCAGACGAGATTCTTTAGTCTTGGTTAGGCAACCAGTCCAGGAGAAGGAAAACTCTGAATTCAAACCAGCTTTATTACGCTTAGAATTGACCTTGTGTCACATCCGGTTCATGGTGGAGGGGTTAGGTAAATACATGCATGCAGTTTAAAACATTGCATTAATAGTTTTAAGTGAACATCGTTGCTTTCTTGACAGCAACAAGAAAAACAAACAAAGCAAAAAATATTGTTTCAACTGTCCAGATTTAATTTTTACTTTAATGGTACTTGTTTATTATTTGTTGATTTGTTGGTTGGTCAGTTGTTTTACGGCATATCAACATTTGTAAGTTATTTAATGCCAAATTCGGTTTATCCATACGTATTAAATATATACATGACTTGGTTTGGTGGGGTTTTAGGGCATATCAACCATTGTAGGTTATTTAATGATAAATTTTAATTATACATATACATTAAATATATATGATTGGGTTTAGTTGGGTTTTATGGTATATCAACCATTGTAGGTTATTTAATGACAAATTCTATTCATACATATATATTGAATATATATGATTTGGTTTGGTTGGGTTTTATGGTATATCAACCATTGTAGGTTATTTAATGACAAATTCTATTCATACATATATATTAAATATATAGGATTTGATTTGGTTGGGTTTTATGGTATATCAACCATTGTAGGTTATTTAATGACAAATTCTATTCATACATATATATTAAATATATAGGATTTGTAAACGAACAGTTTATTGTTAACATTTTAAAACTAGCCAGAGCTCATTTGTTTGCAAACAGTTCAAGGGTTTTAAGTATTACTATCAAATAGTTATAGTTTTATTTGCGCACAGTTAAATATTTTCAAGTATTGCTATTTAACACTTGTAATTCAATTCAAGATAAATGGTTTCAAGTATAGTGAATCATTAAGCATCTCTATTTGACCTATAGAAGGGATCCTATCAGGTTTAGTGTTATATCCAGGACATTCGACGAGAGGTTCTTACCCCTCTGCAGTCGGCGTATTCTTCAGCTCCAGCCGACTGGACCCTTGTTTATATTGAGTAAATCTTTCGCTTTCCATTCTAAGTGGTCAGTCTTTTATTTAAAAAATAGAATCTATATATGATTGGGCCATATTTGTTGAAGTTAGAAAAGCTGATCCGGAAAACCTAAAATTGCATATGGTAGTGAAGTTCCTGTCCTGAATTTTGGTGAATGTGGAGTACGCCTTTATTACCATTACTCTTAGGTTCACTCTGACCCGGAATGGTAGTACCTCTTATTGTCCTATCGATGGGTCAAAAAGAACTGTTTAATCTTTTACTAGGGATTATAATTAATACTAAATAGAATTGTTAATGCTAAATAGCAATACTTGAAACCATTTAACTGTATTCAAACAAATGATTAATACTAAATAGAATAATTAGTTTTTAGCAATAATTGAAACTACTTAACCGTATGCAAACAAATGATTAATGATAAATAGAATTATTTATGTTAAATAGGAATACTTGAACCCATTTAACAGAGTGCAAATAAAACTTTTAGTGTTAGATAACAATACTAGAAATCATTTAACTGTGTGCAAACAATGAATAACAATACTTGAAAACTTTTAACTGTATGCAAACAAATGAGTTTTAACACATTTAAAAATGAAGTTACCTACAAACTGTTCAATCTACAATTATATACATATATATATATATATATATATATATATATATATATATATATATATATAAGATTTGGCATTAAATAACCATTAAGGTTTGATATGCCATTAAAACAAATAACCAAACCTAATATAATGGCAGTTCGTTATTCACAGAGGTGCTCGTGGTGCAATGGATATCGTCGTAGGAAATGGACACGGCGACACGAGTTCAAATCCTGGACGAGACTGCATTTCACATAGCACGAATATCTTCGGGAAAGGTATGAATCCAAAAATTTTCCCTCCAGCTATGTGTAAATAGTAGGGCAGACTGAGTTCTTTAGCCTTGATGGGGCAACTAGTCTAGGAGAAGGAAAACTCTGAATTCAAACCTGTTAAACTCCGCTTAAAAAAAACTGACCTGGTGTCATATCCTGCCCGAGCGGAGGGGGTGGTAAATATGGTTATTCACAGATTTTGGTTATTTCATTTAAATGAAGATATTGCGTTGGAAAAGACCTATTTGATTGCTGAAATAGTCAAGTATTTCAATGTCGGTAAATGTGGTCAAGTATTCTAGCTCAAAGAAAATTAATACCAGGATTCCAATTTTCAAGACATGTACACTCTCTCCACTTGAAAAATTGGTACAACATAGTTTTCCGATCTGATTTCTATCTATTTAACCCATGTTAGTCTACACCAAGTTTCGTAAATATCTTTATGTCACAAATGAAGAGAACGCTTGCTATTAAGTAAGAGTTAACGTTTTGGCCTTACAAGTCGTTGATAGTGAATTTGTTCCTCAACGTTGGTGCCGTAAATATAGAATTTTACTGAACATGAATTTTCCCAACAATCATTTACTGTTTATGCATATATATAATCTTCACAATAATGAATATTTATATATATGCTTATATACATATATATACATTACAATGGAGATTATATCTGTCTGTAACCGATGTCACAATTCCCTACGTCATTTATATTATATTCTTAATGATTATTGAATAATCATCATTCTAATCTTAACGTCTCTTGTAAAGTCTCGCTAAGTTCGATTTGCCATAAAAGAGTCGTTCTTATTAATGCGTTTGAAATCCTGTTATGTATCACTAAGAAATAAAAGTTTACATCATATATGGTTTGGATAATTTCCATTCTGGTTTTAACAAAACTGGGCTTAATAAATGATTACTTGGTGTTACTGATTTCCCATATAATTTTTTTTATTCGGAAACTGATTAAAAGCAATCCTATGTATAATTTTATAAAGCAAATAAAAAGAAAAAAAATAACTATAATTTTTTTATATTCGTTCTTTTTGATTTCGTTAGTCTTCCGAACATAATATAATGTTTTTTACATTAAATTTTTAAATTTCTGTGTCCGAAGTGTGCATATATATATATATATATATATATATATATATATATATATATATATAATCCAATATCCAATGGAGCGCTCAATGTCAACAGCTATCGAATATATAAATAATTTCAGATGAAGTATTTATAAAAACTCACATCTAGAGCAAAAACATTTTTTATATAAATTAGATGAAAAAGAATCCAATTTTGTAATTCTATTATAAATTTATTTCGGTCAAACAGATGGTATTGTGACCTCTTTCAAATGGAAATATATATATATATTGGGGTAGTCTCCGAGGCGTCGTAGCTAACTTGCTGAGCTGAGACAGTGTACTAAGTGAGTTCGAACTTTACTCGTCGATTACTTTCTCTTTCGGATTAATATTCTTGGAAAAGGTTCGATCCCGTTTATCCCCCAAGCTATGGTTTAAATTATACAACTACTATGATTTTTATAATGATTTCTTTAACATTGAATAAACCACCAAAGTTGATACGCCATTAAACAAAGAAACCGACATATATATATATATATATATATATATATAGCGTGAAGAGGTGTCTAAAATTTTTAGAGGGAACAGTACTCTTTATTCAATACAAAAAGAAGCAATTCTGACTTCAAGAGAGTTCAAATGTCACGTGTTTTAAACAAGCAAGCATATACTTATAAAATCTGGGATATATATTAAGGTGTACATAAATACAATGAGAAAAACAAATGGATCAAGCTGTCTCTAAATGTAGTTTTCTCTCTCTCTCACGCCTTTCCATTTCGGCCAAACTCTGCTAAGCGCCATGTTTCTTTCCGTGACGTCTATTACTATCAGGCGCCTTCCACCATAATCAAAAGGGTATTTTTGCATCATCCGTGACGTCATTCAGGGGTCACGTCCGAGAATTGCAACGTTTGGCGATGATGAGTCAGACCTTTTTCTTTGTTTCGGGTGCAAGTGTTTCCGTCTCCCCCTAAGAAATTCACGTCATTTTTATCGTCCATTTTCATGCCTCTCCGGCCTCTTACCCAACCTGTTCATCAATCATGGCAGCGTGCCAAGACACTCATCAGTTTTTCTGGCCAGGCGTCATCGAAGAAAATCGGGTGAATTGACAGAAAGAGTCTGTAGGGAACACATAACAGCAGCACCACACGTACACGTTCGAACGTACACTGTATGTGTGTATTTGGTTATGCGTGTGTGTGTGTGTGTGTGTGTGTGTGTGAGAGAGAGAGAGAGAGAGAGCAAGCATATTCACACGCACACGATAGATATGTATGTTTGTATGGGCGTATGTGTGTGGGTACATTCATATGATATATCAATATACACACTCTTCTACTTATCTGTACACAAAGGCATACGAGCAGGAGTACACGAATTAGCGTACATACGCATCCTCATTAATATACATTTTTAATTTACAAGGTAATTAAAAAATTCCTTATTTGTGATCGTTTAAGAAAACACACATGGCGTAATGGCTTAAGTGCTGGCCTGCGATCTTCAAGTAAAAGATTTCGAACTCCAATCTCGCTATTACGTTCTCTTTCGGTCTCATACCCTTGGGAAAGGTATAAGTAAAGTTGGCGACCTTAGTCTTGAGTGACTCGAAGGCTCCCTTTTCAATAGCTACTACATCGAGGTGTAGGGGAGGGCACTACTCTATTCCAAGGATTGCTCCACTTTACTCTTGATCCTTACCTAATAATGCTGAGTGTTAAGCAAGGTGGCATCAAGTACCATTTTTTAAATTCTTTGGTATGACTCGACACGGGATTGGAGAACTCCCTTATTTAACTAAAGGTTAAATACCATCATTGCTGTTCTTCTACAAGGATGGCTTTGGCGTAGAAAAACCCATTTAAATTGATATGTAATTAAAGCAAAGAAACCGAACCAAAACATATATGCTGGCGGAACTTATTTCTAACGGTTGGGACATATTTATATATTCTTTCTTCATAATATCAGTGGTATGTATATTGTGCAGGGAAGTCCCCGTGGTATAAAGGTCAAAGAGATGCACTGCGGAATCGTACTAAGCGAGTTCGAACTCCAGTCGCGCTATTACATTCACTTTCAGACAAATATCATTGGGAAACGTATGAAACCCTCTTAAAGAAACCCGGTTAAATTGTACCGCTACTATTCTTCTAGAAGGATGGATTAGACATTAAAGGTCGCCAACGAAAGTTGATATGCAAAGAAACCAAACCAAACATATATTATGTATATAAAAGCTAAAATCTTTCAGCATGTGTTATGTTTTGACCTTCGACCCGCCCCTCCCCAAATGCTATTCCAAGGTGATGCACCGGAAGGAAGTGACACATTCCAATGGCAGTTAGGAGAGGAAATCGCGTGGGCGGAAATTGGCTGATGAAATGAGACAAGGTAATCCCCATGGTACACTACAGGGTGATGCACCGGAAGAGAGTGACCTCTGAACTGCATGACAGTTATTTCCGCTTGATGACGATTAAACATTCGATTTCAAAGATCGAGTGGGCGTCGAACGATTGTATAATTGAGTTGAGTTCGACGAGCCAGTTGAATTGAGTTCTGGTTCCAGTTGAGTTCGACGCCTGGGGGGGGGCAGTTGAGTTGAAGATCGGACGGAGTTATAGACGAAATGTGGTAGGGAAAGCCACATCAGGCCGAAGGGGCCTTTGGGCCCTGATGAGTGGGCCCTAGGCCTCCGGTTGAGCAGCACTAAAGAATGAGAAAGACACAACGTGACGGTCATAACAGTGGGGTCAAAATATTGCAGTTATGTTCGATCTCCAGCTTCCTCTCACATGCAACCCTTGAACAACCCTTTCGAACCCTTACAAATAAAGTGAGAGGTAAATATTTTTATAAAGAAGTCTTCCTGCGTCTTTCTGCGTGCGTCTGTCTTTGTCACTGCATCTTTATTATTGTGTCGTTGTGATGATGTAGATGACAATATAACACATGTATAAGTACATTTATGTGGTATTTCCGATAACTGATCATCATCATCATCATGTCGCGTCGCCAGCACGGATATCCCTGACCCTCTCTCGCCACTTCTCCCTATCATTCATCGCCTCCGGCAGGTCCCCAGGGTTACATCCTGTGTCCTCACATAGTTGCTGCATGTAAGTTCGTGCTGGTCGTCCTGCTTTTGCACATCCATATGTGGGGGTCCACAGGAGTACATCGCTCACGAGCTCGTCCCCGCTTCTCCAGCAGTGTCCCGCGTGTCTGGTTCGTCTAACTTGTATAGTTTTCGTGATGGGGGGCAAGTGTCCGTATAGTTGGTGTCTCGTGGGGTGTTGTCGCCAGGACTTGTTCAGTACTGCTCTCAACATTCTTGTGTAATTTCCGTCTAGTTTCCTCTCCAGCCGCTTCGTTAGCGTCCATGTGGTGCATCCATATAGCAGTATCGACACAACCGCTGCCTGGAAGAAACTGCGTTTCATTTTATCGGTTAGGTCCGACTTCCATATGATCGAGAGCCTATCGATAGCTGTCCATGCCTTCGTCAGTCGTGTCTTTTTCGGTTGATGAGACGCTACTTCCTAGGTAGGTGAATTTATAAACTAACGTTAATATTGGTTCTTGGTGAGTAGAAAGACACGACTAGATATCTTCCTTTCCAGCAAGCAACTAATACTGACATTCATCTAAGACATAAAAAATTGCTGATCCTATTTACCCAACCCCTCCGCTCGGGCAGGATATGACACAAGGTCAATTTTTTAAGCGGAGTTTACGAGGTTTGAATTCAGAGTTTTTCCTTCTCCTAGACTAGTTGCCTCACCAAGGCTGAAGAACCTAGTCTGCCCTACTATTTACCCATAGCTGGAGGGAGAATTATTGGATTCATACCTTTCCCAAGGGTATTAGTGCTATGTGAAATGAAATCAGTCTTGTCCAGGAATTGAACTCATATCGCCGTGTCCATATCCTGTGACGATAACCATTAAAAAATTGCTGATACGCATTTGTTTATTTATGTACAGTTGTATTCATTTGCTTATTTATTTTTACTTCTATTTCCTAAAAGACAAAGTGGATTCCTGCTCAGTCGGTTGGGGCTGTAGAATACACCAATTGCATCTCTGCATGGGTTAAGACCCCCTCCTTCCTTCAACGAGTGTTCTGTATATGACACTAAACCATCTCATGGCGAGACTCCAGTCCTGCAATTTGGGGGAATGATGTGTACCCCTTTATAGCCATTACTCCCAGGTCCACCCTGACCCAGAGTAGTAGTGCCTGATAGGATCCTATCTATTGGTCAAATATTACTGTTTGACATTTAAACTGAGCCCAAAAAAAATTGAATGCTAAATTGAATTGACAGAGATATATAGCAGTACTTGTAACAATTTATGAATGAGTAATGTTGAATATGTTGGGTTAGTAAAATGATAATTCCTGTGTATGGAGTGAGTGAGAGGCTATCTGTGATTGGATATACTAATCACGTGATGAGCCCAGAAGTCTTGGCGCAAAAATCCTAAATCCAGTCAGACAGATTCCACCTGACGTTCCGTGAGGCGAGAACGTTAAAAGCTCTCAGAAAGACAACCCTAAGATGCCAGATATCTTCTTCAGTGTGCTGGTAAGTCCCTTAAACTCAACTTTATACACAGGGAGGATTGTATATTGTTATTCATTGTTTCACGTGTTGATTAATAAATTGTTTGAATTAAACGAAGTATTAATTCATTTATTTGTTGCTGTTGGCCTTTGAACAAACTCTATACTGACACAATAAATATTATTTGTGTTGGATACTTGAAACTCTTTCACTGTGGATCTAAATTGAATTATTATTATTACATAGCAATACTTGGAATTATTTACCTGTTTGCAAATGAAACTATAGTTGGATCGAATTCTTAAAAATATCTATGAGCAAAGAAATGATCTCTAGCTTATTTAAAATGTTACCTACATGTAATGAAAACGAGACAAGAGATTCTGTCTAGTAATCTTTTATTCAATTTTATTCAATTTTATTCTAGTAATCTTTTATTCTCGTTTACTTGAGAAGCGGAAATGTACAGCTTTTAAAGCTTGGATTATCAAAGAGGAGATAATCCATATTCACAAAACTTCATTCGCTTACAAATAATATATAATTGATATATATACATATAAAGAGGATTTGGCATTTAATAACCTACAAGGGTTGATATGCCATAAAACACAACCACAACTAAACACGGTGGATTAGTTTTGACAGTTTTTTCTTATTTACTTCTTGAGGATGTGGAAGACTTTAAAAGAAATACGATCGCATTCATATTATATCAAAAGAGGTGCCTTGAAAAGTTACTGGAATAAGTGTGTTGAATGTCAAGAAAACTATATTGAAGTAAATTAAAATTTCATTCATTATTAACTTTTCTCTTTGTAAATATAGTTTCGGTTTCCATAGTCTTAGAACGCCATGGGGGTGTCCTCGTGCTGTAATGGTTAAAGCAATGGACTGCGGAATCTTAGTAAGTGAGTTCAAACTCCAATCGCGCTATTACGTTCACTTCCAGACAAATATCCTTGGGTGAGGTATGAACCCCCTTATCCTCCCAGCTATAACTATAAATAGTACCACTATTGTTCTTCTTGGAGAATGGCTTTGGCATTGAATAACCAACAAAGGTTGATATGTCGTTAAACAAAGAAACTATTAGAATGCCATGTATATTTAAAAAAAGAACGTTACAGAAAATTTTAAAATCAAATTTATGTGTATGTATCAGGATTTGCGTGCCCGTGTTTATACAATCGAACCAAGTTAAGCGATTTCTTTCGATTTTTATCAAAAGAAATGTAGCCCAATTGGCTGGGGCTGTAAAATACACCGACTCTATCTCTGCAGAGGAGTAAGACCTTCCTCCCAACGAGTGTCCTGGGTATGACATTAAACAATCTGATGGTGAGACTCCATTAATGCTGGAGCTTTGGGAGAATGCGAAGTACCCCTTCATTGCCATTGCTCCCAGGTCCACTCTAGCCCGGAGTGGTAGTATCTGATAGGGTCCTATCTATGGATAGAATAGTATTATTTGACATTTTAACTGAGTGCAAACAAATGACTTATGGTAAACTAAATTGCTTGAAACAGAACTGTTTCATAAATTAAATTTGTGTAAACAAATGTCTACCGGCGAATTTTTCTTATTTTAATTTGAAAACCAAAACAGACGGATATCATAGTAAAGTCAAATTGGCGACCTTAGTCGAGGGCGTCCTGAAAGCTCCCTTTTCAATAGCTACTACACCGAAATGTGGGGGAGGGCGCTATTTCGTTCCAAGGATTGCCCCACTTTACCCTTGATCCTCACCTTAAAGTACTGGGTGCTAGGCAAGGCGGCATCAAGTACCATTTTTTGAGTCTTTTGTATGAATCGACTTGGGATTGAACCCTGGTCTTCTGTACCATTGGCGAACACTCTACTCATTAGGCTCATGACCCGATACAGTAATTTACAAAGTTCTTTGCTTCGATGTGGCACAAGGCCGATTGAATGGGGCACCCAATGAGACTCGAACTCACTCTTGCAGGTTTGCTAGTCAAGCTAGCAAACCATTACACTACCCGAGGTGCCCTCATGACCCGATACAGGCCGTATTTGATATTTATTATAATTATTTGCTGAAATCAGGAGAAAATGCATTGTTTTAATATCTGTTTTCACAAAGGTGGATCGACTTGGAATTTCTTTACACAAATGCTGTATATTTCATTCAGTGAGGAATGCCGAACAGCTTTCAAAAAAGCTAAACATCTTTCCTATCCCAATAAGGATAAGAATGTTGATCTGTAGACTGAATAGTTCATCTCAGTTGAGACAACATTAAGAAGACTGGAACGTGCATAAATCGAAATATTATTAAAACGATATGAAGATGTAAGTCTGAATAATTTATGTAATGTTAACTCTTCCGATGGAAGAAATAATAGCAGTAACTTGTCCCATGGAAGAAATAAGAGCAGTAAAGTACATTCTAGTAAGCAGCCATTTTGTTTTTTCTCAAAGGCCAGAGGAGGAACAGTCTGTAATTTTCTACTTCTTTATTTTTTATCTTTGCGAAAGGCCGATAGAAGTGAAAAGATAAAAAAGATAAGGAAGGAAGGGAAAAAAAATTAGAATGGAATGTTTGTTAACGTCTGAGATAAACAATGTAATTTTAACTGGAAAGTGAATCACGACAGACAACGAATTAAAGTCGACAGGAACCAAAATGAAGAAAATAAAGAATTCTAAAAAAGGCTTCTTCAAATTCTCTTTTGGGACAGACGAAAGTTTGGTCGATTATATGTATGCATTCATTCAACCTCTCCACCACAAGTAGGGTGTGACACAAGGTCAATTTCTAAGCGGGGTTATACTGATTTAAATTAAGAGTTTTCCTTCTCCTAGATTGCTTGATTCACAAGGATGAAGAAATCAGTCTGCCCTACTATTTACTTATAACTGGCGCGGGAAGAACAGATGGATTTATGCATTTCCTAAGGGTATTAGCACGAGGTGAAATGTAAATAGCCTCGTCTCGAATTTGAACTCGAGTCGCTGATTTAATTTCCAACGAAGATAACCATTACACTAAGCGCGCCTCCTAAAATACCAGTTTAGTTAATGCACGTTTTCTTTCTGTAGTTAATGATAAATTTTGTGTTTTATTATTTCGAGAAGACTGGTTTGAATTCAGTTTTCCTTCTCCTTGACTGGTTGCCTAAATAAGACTAAAGAACCAGCCGTGCCCAACTATTTATTGATAGGTAGGGGAGGGGAGAACAAATGGATTCATGCTTTTTCCAAGGGGATTACTACAAAATGAAATACAAACAGCCTCATCCAGGGTTTGAACTTGGGTCGCTGATTCCATTTCCTCGGACCAAGTCCATTCGATGTTATGTAACATTTAACTGTGTGTGTGAGAGAGAGAGAGATGAAAGGAGAAAGAAAAAGGAGAAACAAAGAGAGATAGAGTGAGAAAGGGGTGAAAGAGAGAGAGAGAGAGAGAGAAAGTAGAGAAAGTGAGAAAGGAGAGAGAGAGAGAGAGAGTGTGTGTGAAAAAGGAGAAAAAGAATGAAAAAGGAGAAAGGAGAAGGTGGAGAGAGATAGAGGGAATGAAAAAGGAGAGACAGAGAGTGAGAGAGAGCGAAAAAGGAGAGAGGGTAAAAAAGGAGAGAGAAGGGAGGGACAAAGAAAGAAGAGAAAGATAGTAAAGAGAGAGAGAGAGAGAGAGAGAGAGAGAGAGAGAAAGGAGAGAGAAAGCAGGAATGAAGAGAGAGAGAGAGAGAGAGAGAGAGAGAGAAAGGAGAAAAGAGAAAGAGAGAAAGATGGTCCTTGGTGGTGGTTGGGACCGAAACAGTTTGATCCATACCAGATGAATAAAAGATTCTTTTTCCTACGATAAAACATCTCGTCCTTCTGCACTGCCGTCTTGTCCATTTTTACTTAACTGAAGGGCAAGGATATGGCTCATTGTGCAAGCACTACATTTATTCAAATCGTTTAAATCTTTCACATTTGTAATGTAGTTGCAGCCTTTCGATCCGCTGTGAACCTGGCGACAAAGAATTAACAACCAGAACTCGCGTGGTAAGTGCGAGAAACACTCACACTAGGATTAAGGAATTTTAAAAAGAGACAGTCAGTCAGTTAGTAGCCGACAGAGGACAAGGAGCTTAATTTCTGAAACTAGGGAAACTGGTTCAGGCTGCGATTTAGCACATTCTTCGCCCAACTCAAAAAAAGTTATCACTTCACGTCTTTATGGAGAGAAGTTAAAATACAGTAATAAAGTGAGAAGTATTTTTCTATGACCACGTGTCTGACTTTATCTTTTCCTATGGCCTCGTTGTCATCTTTTCATTTCGTCTTTGTCTTTGTCAATTTTCGTCGAGATCTACCAATGCAACACATCGACAAATAAAGGAATCGACTATCAACTCGAATTTAACGTCATCCCCTTTTGATCAGTCTTGTGCACTTAAAAATAGCCGCAAAATGTTACGAAGGATGTTGTTGGTTATTTGAAAGAGACACTAAATTACATGGCTTGTTCGAGTTAGACAGTTTTTATGTTGTTATTATTTTTGCTTGTAAAATCTGGATTTCGGACAATGAACATCGCCGATTATACGAGTAAATTAGAGTGCTATAACGGAGAATACATTTCTAAACGAACATCCATATGATATTCAGCCCAGTCGGTTGGGTCTATAGAATACACCGATTGCATCTCTGTAAATGACACTAAACAATCTCATAGTGAGGCTCCAGCCTGAGAGCTTTGGGGAATGTGGAGTACTCCTTCATTGTCATTGCTCTCAGGTCCCGAAGTGGTAGCATCTGATAGAGTCCTATCTATGGGTCAAATAGAACTGTTTGACCATTTAAACTGTGTGCAGACAAATAACTAACGTTAAATCGAATTGATAGAAATAGATCTCTTTGATCTATGTGAACAGATGATTGATGTTAAAATAAATTGTTTGTGTAATACAGCAATACTTGAAACCATCTAAAATGTGCAAAAAAAAAAGCTCTGGCTCATTTAAAAATGTTATCTACAAAATAGGTTTACAAATTATATATATTTGATATATATGTGTGAATAGGATTGGCTTTGAATAACCTACAATGTTTTATATGCCATAAAACCGAAACAAAGAAACAAAACATACGAGATTGGGCCCTTTTGATCTGTTTAAATTCAGTATCAAAAAAGGATCATACTGAGTCATTATGAACGAAAAATCATGTTTAAGGAAAACGAATGATTAAATAGTCATTTACAAAATTAGAATAGTCATTTACTAAATTGAAATAGTCATTTACTAAATTGAAATAGTCATTTACTCAATTAAAATAGTCATTTTCAAAATTAAAATAGTCATTTACAAAATTAGAATAGTCATTTACTAAAGTGAGATAGTCATTTATTAAATTGAGCACTAGGCTAGAACTGTAAGACACTCAGTGATAAACGAACTTACTCGTGAAAGTTCGCTAGCTTGGTTGATTTCCATTACTCTACGAGACGCACAAAATATTTTCAAAATTCATTGATTTTAGCGACATGTCAACCTGTTTTGGGATATTTTATACCTAAAGCTTAGGGAATTACAAACATTGTACGTTCATATTTACATTTTTTGTGCAGTTTCTCATGAAGTTTTTTTTCTCTATACGGTTATATATAATCAAATATTATCATGTTGAGTAATTTGCAAACATGTATTTTGACCATTTGGTGTATTTTGAGCCCTTTGATGGGACCCTAACAAGAACTACTATTCTGAGTTAGAATGGACCTGACAATAATCAAGGAGTACCCTAAATTCCTCAGGTCTCCAGAACTGGAGTCTTACCATCAAATGGAGTTTAGTGTCATACCCAGGACTTTCACTTTTTGGGGCGGTAGGGGATGGGGGAGGTCTTACTCCTCAGCCGAGCATTCTACGACCCACAGACAAGACGCTCAAAATTTCGTGTAAAAACTTTTAAAATCTTATTTTATTTCGTGTATCAAAAAATTCCTGTCAAAAATCGATTATTAATAGATTATTTGAGAATTTTTAAAAATCAGCGCTTTTTAGGTGTAAAAAATTTTTAGAAAAATAAAATAACATAGTATCGATCGACTGAAACGTTTGAAGGGTGGAGGGGAGTCTTGCTCTCAACAGCTAAAATAATCGATAGTTGATTACTGGATAACATTTGTGAATTAATGTAAAAATCTATTGAAATAGACTAGAGTATTTGTATGAGTACGAGCTGCTTTCTGCAATGAATGAAACGTTATTTTCTTTTTCAGCATAAGTTTCTTGTTCTTTTCATTCAATCTTGTGTCATATTCAACAAACTTAAATCTTGTGTCATATTCAACAAACTTAGATCTTGTGTCATATTCAACGTAAAATTAATATACAGAATAAGTGTTTCTTAGTCATTAAATTTTTTCTTTATTTGATTTTATTTTTTATTACCCCGGGTGGACTTTGGTTCAGCACATCTCAAACGGAACCCAGTCGGCTAGAGTCTTAGAAAACGTTGATTGTACCTCAGCTGAGGAGTAACATCCCCTACCCAAAGAGTGCCCTCGATATGACACTAAACCACCGGATAGTGAGGTTCCAGTTCTGGAACTTTGAGGAATGTGGAGTATTCCTTTATAGCAATTACTCTCAGGTCCATTCTGGTCCGGAGTGTAAGTACCTGATAGGATCCTATCTCTAAGTCAAATAACATTTGACATTTAAATTGTGCAAACAAGTTAAATTGTCAGAGATACATAGCAGTACTTGTAATATTTTAACTATGTGCAAATGAATGAGTTATGTTGAATAGAATTATTAGTGTTGAATATTTGAAACTCTTTAACAGTGAGTTTAAACTGTTGAATCATTTACTATCCTTTATTGCGTTGGCTGGGGTCGGCAGTATTGGTTAAAGTCAGATTGGAGCATTCGTATTGCGTATGGCGTGACGTCTAGTTGGCAACCGAACGCTGAACCTGTACAAGTACAACGACTTTTCTCTACTGGTATTGGTCGCCGCGCGCGTATCTTCTATATAGTTTTCGTGATGGGAGGCAAGTGGTCGTATAGTTGGTGTCTTGTGGGGTGTTGCCGCCAGGACTTGTTCAATATTGCTCTCAACATTCTTGTGTAATTGTCGTCTAGCTTCTTCTTTAGCCGTTTAGTTAGCGTCCAAGTAGTGCATCCATATAGCAGTATCGATACGATCGCTGCCTGGAAGAAACTGCGCTTCATTTTATCGGTCAGGTCTGATTTCCATATGATCGAGAGCCTATCGACAGCTGTCCATGCTTTCGTTAGTCGCGTGTCGATATATATATATATATATATATATATATATATATATATATATATATATATATATATATATATATATAAACAGAATTTGATATAAAATAACCTACTATGGTTGATATGCTGTAAAACACAATCAACTAAACAACCAATCAACATCTCAAATATATTCACGGCCTACACTGACCTTTTCTTTTACTTTGAATTTATCTGATTGTATTATATAATTAACCTGTCTGATAAAATTATTTGCTTTTTCCCAATTTTTTTTTTCTATATAAAGCCCAAAATTTATCATCGTCTATTCTACGTAGAACACAATTCCGCCAATTTTTATTGCAATTATTACTTAGTTTTTGTCATTATTTCACGTTTTATTCAGGTGAAATTTTTCGTTCAAATTAAGGAATTGAGATTTGTGAGAAAGCTTTTAATCCATAGAGATTAGAAATGTGGGGCGAGTATAGTCAGTCATCAGATATAGCGTTACCAACGAAGGTCAACAAAACACAAATAATAATAGATGGATTGATTTTAATGGCGAGTCAACCCGTCTAAAATTTAATGCCAAGAGGCCAGAGAATCGTGTTCATTGGACGTTCACATTTTTTTGTGTATTTGTTTTTTAAGAGCCTTTTTTTTTTTTTGCTCAGAGTTAAGCGATATCAAGTATTCCTATTTTAAACAAAGCTATTTTCCCATAGATGGGACTCTAAAAGTTATTATCCATACGGATCAGATAAGACCAAGGAATAATGGAAATTAAAGGGTACCGCCCATTTCCCAGGGCATTAGAACTTGAGCCTCACCATCAATTCGGGGTAGTACCCTTCTTCAGCGTATTCTAAGCTCAGTCGACAGGACTGAAAATTAAAATAATAATTCTAAAACAGTCTGCTTTATATTATATTGGGTTTTTAAACAGAAATTTGGGGTTTATTATTTCTAGAAAAAAAAAAAAAAAAAGAAAAACCAAAAACGATAATATTGCTGTTTTAATTTATATCTTAAATAATCTGCCAAAAGTATGAATGTGTATTTTTTGCAAATACTTATTCAGTGGGCATCTGACGTGTTGTAATGTCATGCAAGCTAGGCAGGCAGACCATTACTAGTAAGTTTAAGTCTCACTAGGTGCCCTATATATCTGCCCTTAAGATATAAACAAGCCAAGCTTAAGACATTCAGGAATATACAAACCAAATTGGATTATAATTACTTCTTTTTTTAAAACTAGATCTGGTGTTTATATATATATATATATATATATATATATATATATATATATATATATATATATATATATATATGATAAAAATAAGTGGATACACCTAATAAAACTCTATCTGATGGAGTTCTATTTCCAATAAAGAACGAAATATTGAGAATCTATCGTCAGTGTTTGGTTTATCCAATTTTTCACTTATTTTTATGAACTTGTCAGATTTACCAAAATCTACCGTTTCTCTCACTCACTCTTTCTCCCTCTCTCTCTCTCTATATATATATATATAGAAAGAGAGAAAGGGAGATAGAGAGAGATTTGGGGGGCCTCGAGTGGTGTGATGGTTAGCAAGCTAGACTGGCAAACCTACACAAGTGAGTTAGAGTCTCATTGGGTGCTCAATTCATTCGGCCGTGTGCCACATCTCAACAAAAAGGTTTGTAAATTTCTGAGATTATTTGAGACCTAGGTAGATCGGTTTTGGCTCTTTAGGTATTCTCTCTCTTTCTTTATATATATATATATATATATATATATATATATACGGGGAAACTACACATGAAACCCTGTATTCCTCATTTTATGAAATATTTCATATATAAGTAAAGAAACTCTCGGTCAATTCCAGTTGGGGATCATAATGTACCAACTGTATCCCTGCAGAGAGGTAAGAAATCTCTCAAAAGAGGGGTGTCTTGGGTATGAAACTAAACTGTATCTGATGGTGAGGCTCCAGCTCTGGAGATGTGAAGAGTTTGGATTACCCCATCATTACCATTACATTCTGGTCCACTCTAACCCGGAATGATTGTAATATATTTGGGTCCCATTTATTGATCAAATAGATTCGGTTGCAAATTATTTGTATTTGATAAAAATACTTGATATCATATAACCGTGCAAAAACTAAGAAACGATACAAAAAATGTAGATATACAATGTACGCAATTCCTTAACCTCTAGGCATAAAATAACCCTAGATGGACTGACATTCCCTGAAAATCAATCAATCAATTCAAGTCAATTTATGCTTGTGAAAACAGGTGTCATTTTTTTCTTGATTTTAACTAATAATTATTACAAATATTACATATGGCTTCCGTTCGTATCTGTTTTCGAATTAAGATTAGAAAATCGAACAAAATTAAGTTCTTTTTTTTATTTTCCCTGTGCTGAGTATAGGTTCCCAAACGTAAAACTTGATACATACACATTTAAATTCAATTTTGAAGTTTTCAGTTATGTTCTTAGTTTTGGGGGCTTTTCTCCTTTTTTTAATATACATAGTGTTCAAAAACTATAGAGACCGAAGCTGTATTGACCAAGAGGGAAATTAACAATAAATAAAATTTTAATTTTCTTCAATATAGTCCTCTTGACATTCGACACACTCATTCCAGCAACATTTCGAAGCACCTCTTTTGATATATGAATGCAATCATATTTCTTTTAAAATCTTCCACATCCTCAAATCTACCCTTCAGATTTATTTTCAGTTTAGGAAATTTGGTTTAATGACATATCAACTCTTGGTGGTTATCAAATGCCAATTATTATTATCATATCACATCAACAGATTCTATACATACACTTAAACAAAATTCTCAATGATATATATATATATATATATATATATATATATATATATATATTAAGTATTCCTATAGACTACAAACAACTTGCACAAAAGGGTATTGTTTCAAATAACTAATTATAATTCCGAGCAAAAGATTGAGCAGTTCTGTTTGACTCATTGGTGGGACCCTAACAGGTATACTCCGAAACAGTGTGGGTCTGAGAGTAATGGTAATGAAGGAGTACTCCACATTCTCCCGGCGTCAAGACTGGAGCCTCACTACCAGGTGCAGTTTAATGTTATACTCAGGACAATAAAGAATTTCAAGTATAGCTATCGAACACTTATAATTCTATTCGATATTATTCATTCATTTGCACACAGTTAAATGGTTTCAAGTATTGTTATCTAACCCTAATAATTCGATTATTTATTAATCATTTGTTTAGATGGTTTCAAGTATTGCTATCTCAGTGCAAATGACCCTCTACCACCTCCATCTTCTTGTACTTTTAAGATAGAGCGTGGTCAGGTATTTGTTCGGCACGATAGTAATTTAAAGAATACAGTCGTAACAATCATATAGGTGCTAGGGTTTGACATAACTAGCCGGTTGATCGGAGGGGGTGTCCTCGTGGTGTGATGGTTAAAGCGATGGACTGCGGAATCGTAGTACGCGAGTTCGTACTCCAGTCGCGCTATTACGTTCACTTTCGGACAAATACCCTTGGGAAAGGTATGAACCCCCTTATCCTCCCAGCTATGAGTTAAATTGTACTACTACTGTTCTTCTATGAGAATGGCTTTGGCATTAAATAACCTAAAAAGAGTTGATATGCCATGAAACAAAGAAACCAAACCAAACCAAACCGGTTGATCGGATCGGGCCTCTTCGACCTACCGTCAAGCCCTTGAAAATGCTAAAGTGGACTGCTGCAAATTACGTGACCACTTCCGATGCCAGGTGAAAAATAACTGAAAAAATGTCAAAAAATGAATTAACCTGGTGTTTTTGAGAATAGGTTTGAAAATAAATTGGCAAACGAAAACTAATTGTACATAAATTAGCAAATCTGTATCAGCAAATGTTTATATATTTTTAATTCTATATTAATGTCAGTATTGGTTACTTGGTTAGAAGGAAGATATTTAGTTGAGGTTCCACTCACCAAGAACTAATGTTAACATATCCGCGGTATACCAACACTTTAACTAACAGTATAAAGGACAACATAAATAAATTTGTACATGCAAGAACATTTAAGCTTTTATATAGAAAATATATATAGCAATAATATTGAGAAGAAAGAATAAATAAACGCATTTGTACATAAAAGAACATTTAAGCTTTGCGTCCCACCTGCTAGAAAAATGCGCATATTGTTTTATGAATAAGCAGTATGTAGAAGGGGTACGAAAATAGAAAAAAAAATGCTTACATAAGACAGGCTTTATTGGTCAATGGAAGGAAGTCTTTATTGTTCCATGACAGAAGCAGGGGACAAGGTCTGCATTGTTCAAAGAACAGACGCAAAGAAGATCAATAATGGGTTTCTGACACTGCCACGTGAGACCTCACGAGGCACACAACGGACATACCCATTCTCTAAGGGAGATAATCATTTATTATCTCCCTGTATCTACATTCGATCCCAAAAATTAATTTGAAAAATTACTGATATTTATCGCGCTCTTTTTTTTTTTTTTTTACCCCAGATATTTATCAACCCGAGACCGGTCAGGAGTCGATATCATAGACTTTGCAGAATCTTGATTTTTAAAAATCCTGATAAGAAATTAAACATTTTAATATTTCTTTTTATTACAAAATATTGATACCTGTCACCCTTCTTTGATATTTGTTAAGATTAAAGTATATAATAAATGTGAACTATTTTTGTCCTTTGATCAAACGGATTTCAGAAAGTTGAGGAAGAGTTTTCATTTGGCTGTGACTCAAATAAAAACCGGAGGAAAAGAAAAAATATGAAAAAGTAAAAGCCATTTAGTTTGAAAAAAATCGATTTAGATCGAAGTTGTTCGTTTATATATATATATATATATATATATATATATATATATTATCCGTCATTTTTCGTTTACAGCGAATGGAAAACTGAACTCTAGTAAATAAGAACTTACATATTTATCTGAAAATAAAAAAAGATTTCTGCTCCATCATTTTCTTCTTTTCCATTATGGAGCTTTCTCGTGACTTGTAAAAGTGCGCATGCGTGATTATTAAGTCCTTTACAAATTGAGTTGATAAGTGAATAAACCGAAACTTAAAGACATTAATGCACTTACGCGCATGCTCGTGCGCACGTGCACACATACACATGAGCGCCGACTGAAAAACTGATATATGCAAAAACAAACAAACAAACAAACTAAAATAAAATAAAATAAAATAAAACGAAATTTCTCGACATTTTCTCTCAAGAAAATTATGGAATTATCAAGTATGCGATAAAAATTCATCGAAATGTTTAACCGTTTTGCAAACATTAAATCAGAAAGGAAGATTGTACTTCAAAGTAAAGAGGACATGCCTCTAAAGAAAATCAGCATTTGAGAACCTGAAGTTTCACCAAAGATGAGAATAGAATAAATTTTTTACAGGTACTATATATATATATATATATATATATATATATATAGATATAGATATATTCGAATTCTCATCTTTGGGAAAAAGAATTTATACGAATAAGATATTTTAGTGTTACTATATATATATAGTACCTTCAAATAAAATTATTCGTATTCTCATCTCTGGTGAAAAATTCTACTGCACTGAAATAAAAAAAAATAAAAGAAAAAGAATAAGAATGAAACTCGTTTAACTTATTACTGTAGCGTCAGTTTGGAAAAGAAAAACTGTCAATTGAAAAAGCAGTTTTGAAAGATTTACTTCAAAGGCAACTATAAAGACGAAAAGTTAAAAAAAAATTGCATTGACGATGATTAAAGCAGATTTACTAGGACACAGGATTAGGATTAATAAAAACTAGATTTATGAGTCTGACTAATACTGACACTCTCTTTTTCATTTCTCTCTCCCTGCGTTCTGTTAGTAAGGCTTAGAATATGTCGACTGTATTCCTTGTAGAGGTTTAATACCTCCTCCTCCTCCTCCTCCTCCTTCTCCTCAAGGTTGTTACCTGGATAAAACACTAAAGTACATTTGGTAGTGTGGTTCCAGTTTTGGAGCTCTTGGGTGTGTTGAGTGCCTCTTCGTTGTCATTCCTCCAAGGCCCACTCTAACTCGGAGCGGTAGTACCTGTTGGGTATGGGTCAAATAGATCTGTTTTAACATTATTTATATTTTCATGTCTTCATTTAGATATAAGTTCTAATCGTATTGGTGAGAAAGTGATAAGTCACTTAGAGCCATTTACTTTCTGTCTAGGTTATCCTAACTTAGATATACCAACTCACTGATATATATATATATATATATATATAATTTTCATGCCATACTATAATTCTGGCCATGTGAAAAACGCCCCAGATAAAACAATTTGCAAATAAAAAAAATATTACAAAAACTAATATCTGGGGAAAAATCCACAAAGAAAGAGAAAAGACTAAAAACATTCGTACTGCTTGAAAATAATCAACCAGTATCGTAATGCCAAGTCAAAAGAAAAAAAAAAAAAAAGAAAAAAAAACACCGACAGAATTCCTTGAAAATAATCGACCAATATCGTAATGCCTAGTCAAAAGAAAAAACACCGACAGAATTCCTTGAAAATAATCAACCATTATCGCAATGCCTAGTCAAAAGAAAAAAACACCGACAGAATTCCTTAAGCTAAAATGTAAGAGTGCTCAATACACTAAATAGAGGAAAATGCGAATACCCTCAGAGTCAGAAAAAAATTTACCTAGGTTTTACCCAACCGGAAGAAATCTACCATGGTTTCACGCAACCTGATAATCCAGTTTGATGAAGCCGAGATAGATTTCTTCTGACGCTGTAAGTATTCGTATATATATATATATATATATAGAGAGAGAGAGAGAGATGTGAGCCGATTAAGATTGGTGGAAACGTTTGCTTTGGTTTAGTTTATTTTCTTTGTTTAATGGCATATCAATCCCTATGGGTTATTTAATGTCAAAGACATCCTTACTGAAGGACTGTAGTGGTACTATTTAACTTGGTTGTCAAGTGGGTTTATACCTTTTCCAATGGTATTTGTCAGAAAGTGAATGTAATGGTGCAACGGGAATTCAAACTTGCTTACTATGATAATGCAGTCCAGCACATTAAACACGACTCCATGAAGAATCCCCGCGAAAATGTTGTATAGATGAAACAAATGCTCTCGAATATGACGAAAACGCAGAATACTGGTTTGGTTTATGGGAATCTAGTTCAGCTGTGAGTAAATTTTTCGCCATCGGGATTATCGCCGCGTTAACAGCTGTCGCTGTCGGCTGAAGAATATATTTAGCACCGCATGGATGCATCTTGTTGTCTGTCAAAAAACGGCTAAAGATGGAGATTAAGAATTTAGTGAAGACAGATCGATATGAACGCAAATACATCGATCCAGCAAGTAAAAATCCATCGGGAGAAAAAATAGAATAATCGAAAGTATGTAAGTCCCTTTCCAGTACAGCAGAATTTTGAGACTCTTAATTCCAGATGTTATACTGTGTCTCTGCAGAGGGGTAAGACCTCCCACTCACCCAACGAGTGTCCTGAATATGACACTAACCTGCATCTGAGGATGAGGTTCCAGTGCTTGAGAATGTAGAATATTCCTTCGTTGCCATTACTCTTAGGTCCACTCTGACTCGAAGTGGTAGTATCTTTTAGGATCCCATCTATGGGTCAGATAGAACTGTTTAACCATTTACTATTCTTGAAATCATTTAACTGTGGACAAACAAATGAACTCTGGCTCGTTTAAAAGATGTTACCTACAAACTCTTCTCTTATAAATCATGTTTAAACAGCATTTGGCATTAAATAACCCACAATGGTTGATACGCTATAAAACACAACCAACCAACCAACCAACCAACCAACCGGTATTCTGAACCATAATACTTTTGCTTTTTTATCACTTTTCTTGCTTTGAGTACAAAAAATATTGCTTGGTACAGAGTCAAATTTAATTTCTTTGCTTAATGGCATATCTTTATTTACCAACCCCTCCGCTCAGGCAGGATATGACACAAGGTCAATTTTAAGCGGAGTTTAACAGGTTTGAATTCAGAGTTTTCCTTCTCCTAGACTAGTTGCCTCACCAAGGCCGAAGAACTCAGTCTATCCTACTATTTACCCATAACTGGAGGGAGAATAATTGGATTCATACCTTTCCCAAGGGTATTAGTGCTACGTGAAATGCAATTAGCTTGGTCCAGGATTTGAACTCGTTTCGCTGTGTCCATTTTCTACGACGATAACCATTACACCACTTAATGGTATATCAACCTTCGTGGGTTATTTAATGCCGACGCCATTCTTGTAGAAAAACCATAATGGTATCATTTTTAACCCATAGTTTGAGCGGAGGATAATGGGTCACAACCTTCCCAAGGTTATTAATCCAAAAGTGAAAGTGAAAGCAATAGTGCGACTGGAGTTCGAACTCGCTTGCTACAATGTCACAGGCCAATACTTTTGTCACGTGAGTTCCCTGAATAAACGCAGAAATATATATTTTCCAGTTTGGTTACTATATTTAATGCGTATAAATGGAAATGTAAGAAGCGGTTAATTTAACAGTTATCGTCACAAGAAATGAAATCGGCAACCCAAGATCTCTTTAAAAATTATTCGTATTCGGTAGAACCAGGTACAAAATATCCTTTTAAGTAACAACTACACAAAAAATATTATCATAAAGGTACAATGAACGCAATTTCTTAACCTCTAGGTATGAAATTATCCATGGCTTGTTGACATGGCGTTAAAATCAATCAATCACTTTTCTCTGTTGAGCTCAACTATAGTCAAATTTCATATAAAGTTCCATGGACGATGCCGTTGGCGTTTGACTTCACGCTAATGTCTTTTGGTAAAGCATGAATCCATCTTTTTTCCCAAGTTAAAAGTAAATAGTAGGGCAGAATGAGTTTTTTTGCCTTGTCGGCCATTGGCTTAATGAGTAGAGTGTTTCGCTAATGGTCCGGGAGATCGGGGTTCAGTCCCAGGTCGAGTCATACCAAAGACTCAAAAAATGGTACTTGATGCCACTTTGCTTAACACTCAACATTATAAGGTAAGGGTCAAGGGTAAGGTGGAACAATTCAAGGAATGGAGTTGCGCCCTCTCCTACACCTTGGTGTGGTAGCTATTGAAAAGGGAGCCTTCGGGTCACCTTCGACGAAGTTCGCCAACTTTACTTTTACTTAGTCAACCAGTTGAGAAGAAAGAAAACTCTGAATTTAAAACCAGCTGTACTCCTCTTAAAAAATGTCAGACTCGGAGTAGATATTTGTATGATATTTCTATGGGTCAAATAGATCTCTTTAAAGGTTATTCGTATTCGGTAGAACCGGCTACAAAAAATCCATTTAAGAAACAACCACACAAAAAATATTATTATGAAGGTACAATGAACGCGATTTCTTAACCTTTAGGCATAAAATTACCTATGACTTGTAGACATGGCGTTAAAATCAACCAATCACTTTTCTCTGTTGGGCTCAACTATAGTCGAATTTCGTATAAAGTTCCATTTGTTTGTCTGTATTTTCCACTGGCCTGGAAATTTTGCGGTGAAACTTCAATTATCTTTGCTATATTTGAAATTCAAATGGCAGCCTCACCGCTATAAAAAGGCCTAAAAAATAAAACAAAGTCGGAAATTAACTGATTTTATTCAAAAAAGGATCTGTTTTAAAATTATCCGAATCCGATAGGACCGTGTGCAAACAAAGAAAAAAAACTTTCAAGAAACATTTATTAAAAAAAAAAAATTAGGTAACCTGCAATGGTTGATATGGCATAAGACCAAACCAAATTATACATATTTAATATACAAGTCTAAAGAGAATTTGGCATTAAATAACCCACAATGGTTGATATGCCATAAAACCCCACCCAACCAAATCATACATATTTGATATACAAGTATAAAGAGAATTTGGCATTAAATAACCTACAATGGTTGATATGCCATAAAATCCAAACCCAAACCCAACCCAGACCTAACCAAACAAAAAAATGTAAATATGAATGTACAATGAACCCAATTCCCTAACCCCTAGGCATAAAATAAGCCTTGACGGATGCCATAAAAATCGTATATTTTGCAATGCTATTCGATTTTTATTTTCAATGGTTCAATCTATACTTCTCAGTTTGTTCAGTTTAGATTCCCAACTGCAAAATCAAATAAGATCAAAACAAGAAAATCCATCAATGAAAATATTTTTCTCTTGCCTGAAATATTTGTTTTACTAAGTCTTCATCTTCAACATGACAAGATAAATCCAAGGTTGATTAATCTGTAAATTGGATTTTTATCATATGTTCGTGAGCTTAAAGAAGTGTTTTATGTATTTACTCACATAAAAAAAAAAAAGATGTAGAAAACAGAAAGTATTTTTTTTTTTATTTCGCCAGTCCGAATGAAGAACTCGTCGTCCAGGTAGAAAACGCGATAGGAGTAATCTGCAGCCGAACATTTTTAGACCTTATTATTCTGATGCTGGTATCATTGGAGAACGAGAAAAGTTTCAGTAAAACAGACCAAGTTAATCCGTTTATCGAATTTTTCCAATGATTCCTACATCGGAAAAATAAGGTCTAAAAAAGTTCAACTATGAGTTATCCTTACCGTACTGATAACCTGGGCTATTGAGATTTGGTTTGGTTTGGTTTGGTTTGGTTTAATGGTATATTAACCATTGTTGGTTATTTAATGCCAAATCCTTTTTTTACATATATATTAAATGTATTATTTGTAAACTCATTTTGTAGATACACACAGTTAAATGATCAAACAGTTCTATTTCTAACAACTTAATTTAGCATAAGTCAACAAAGTTAAATGGTTCCAAGTATTGCTATCACCAACAGTTCAATTAAACATCAGTCATTTATTTACACACAGCTAAATGATAAAACAGTTCTGTTTCTAGCAATTTAATTTATCATAAGTCATTTGTTTGCATACAGTTTAAATGCCAAACAGTTCTATTTGACCCATTGCTTAGCACTTAGCATTATAAGGTTAGGATCAAGGGTAAAGTGGAGCAATCCAGGGAAAGGGGTAGCGCCTCTCCTACACCTCGTTGTAGTAGCTATTGAAAAGGGAGCCTTATGGTCGCCCTCGACTAAAGGAAGACAACTTTACTTACTACTTATACTCTTATATATTATAGTAGTATAGACTTATATCGTAAAGTTTATCATTTAAAGTGTCCCAGTGGTTTATTTCAAACCATCTAAAATTTAACAGTATGTACCTCAAAATTCTATGTTTAATGGTAAGAATTTTATCATTGTACTATGAAATGTGTTCATTCATTCATTCTTTTAAAATATTTTTTACATAATCTAAATGAGCTGATTTGTTATTTTGTTTTGTTTACTTTTCTCTAATATATTTCGCTTTGTCATCAGGGCTCAAAATCCACTTACTCTAATCCCCGAGGAGAGAGGTGAAAACCCACCAAAGAGGTGTCCAGGATAACACTAAACTTACCTGGTGGTGAGGCTCCACTTATGAGCTCGTCTCTACCTCTCCGGTAGTGTCCTGCATGTCTCGTTCGTCTAATTTTGATAGTTTTCGTGATGGGTGGTCGGTGGCCGTACAGCTGCTGCTTTGTGAGGTGCTGGTTCCCGGACTTTTTCATTGTAAAATCACTGCTATATACTATCTGTGTCTTAAATGGAAGGATGTGTGGGATACCCCTTCATTGCCATTACTCCAAGGCCCAATTTGACCAGCTGTGGTAGTATCTGTTACTGCCCCATCGATATGTTCAAAAATCAATCATAGTCGATAGGACCATGTACAAAAACTCTAAAATATTTAGATATGAACCTAAAATGAACCCGATTCTTTAAACATTTGGCATAAAATAACCCTAGGTAAGTTGATATATCGTTAAAATCAATCAATCTAAACGAGTTGATTTGTTATTATTGGGCTATGTTAAGTTTTCTCCAGTTTATGGTTGGTTTTTAGCCTAACCCTCTTGGTTGAACGAGTAAACAGCCAGAGGGTCTGTGAGTGTCCATCTACGGCACTGAAATCAAAAAGAAGAATAAGAATGAAACTCGTTTAACTGAAAATAATTTATTGCAGAATTCAAATAATCTAAGATTTTAACTTATCACTATAGCGTCTGTTTGGAAAAGAAAAACTGTCAATTGAAAAAGCAGTTTTCAAAGGCAACTATAAAGACGAAAAGTTAAAAAAAAATTGCATTGACGATGATTAAAGCAGATTTACTAGGACATAGGATTAGGATTAATAAAAACTGGATTTATGAGTCTGACTAATACTGACACTCATTTTTTTAATACTGTGTCTTGTATTTCATGCAGAAGGTCGAAATCCCTACCAAAAAGTACCTACCTCGGTTTTACACCGCTCGAGTCAAAGAGAAATTATGAAATTATTCATGTTAGACAGTAATATTTGAAACCATAGTGTTTCAGAAAAAAATGTATATTGCCCAATTCTCTTGCCCACTCGGCTGGGGCTGTAGAATATACCGACTGCACTTCTACAGAGGGGTAAGACCCCCCCCTAACGAGTGTCCTGCATATGACACTAAACAATCTGATGGTGAGGTTCCAGTAATGCTGGAGCTTAGGGGGATACAGAGCACCACTTCATTGCCATCGCTCCCCGGTCCACACTGGTTCGAAGTGATAGTACCTGCTAAGGATCCTATCTATGGGTCAAATAGAATTTAACTGCGTTCTAATGCTAAACTGAATTACTTGAAATAGAACTGTTTTGACATTTAAGCTACGTACTAGACTAAACTGAGTAACTTCAAATAGAAATGTCTTCGACAATTAAACTGTGTACTTACATTTCAATTGCGAACTTATGCTAAACTGAATTGTTTGAAATAGAACTGCTTTTGTATGCTAAACTGAATTGTTTGAAATGGAAATGTTTTTGACATTGAAAATGTGTGTAAACAAATTCTATACTCATACTAAACTGAATTGGTTGAATTAAAACTGTTTGAAAAAACTGAATAGCTTGAAATAAAAATGTTTTTGACAATTAAACTGTGTACTCATGCTAAACTGAATTGTTTGAAATAGAACTGATTGTATAAAAATGGATTTGGCGTTAAATAACCTACAAAGGTTGATATGCCATAAAACCCAAATAACCAACCAACCAACCAACCAACCTTGACTAATTCTTGTTCAAATGACATCAGATTTTAACAGCATGCGTAGAAACAACTCAAAATTCTATGTTTAACGTCTTATGCATTTTTTCTTGTCACCTATAGAAATGCCGTTCACTGGAATGAAAAAGCGATTAAACATTAAACATAGAATTTTAAATTGTTGAGGCACATGCTCTTAAATTTTTTGAAAGTTTGAAATAAATCACGATAATTCTCTCAAGGATATACTTGTACTTTATGATATAAGGCTATTCTTATAAACCATATAAAAGTATACTTTTAGGCAGTACTAACAGCAAAATAAAAAAATTTTTCTCATTAATGAAATTCTCACCATTAAACATAGAATTTTAAATTGTTGAGGCACAGGCTGTTAAATTTTTAGATGGTTTGAAATAAACCACAGGGACTCTCTAAAGGATAAATTTTATATAAATCTATACTATTATAGTATAGTATTTTGCCATATCAACAGCAAAATAATCTTATTAATGAAATTCTTACCATTAAACAAAGAATCCAAAATTGAACCAGATATTCTCTTTTTGAATTCATCAACAATTGACTTATACTCTGTACCAAGAAAAATTCAACTTGCATATGACGTCATTGAATGTGATGTCATTATAACGTACAAATACCATAATACTGGCATTTAGAAATAGATAAAAACATCCTCTACCCCCCAAAAATAAACTAACATATATATTGACCAAACCTAGATGGAGAATAGCTGGATGTACACCTTCCCAAAGGATATGAACAAACAAACAAACATGTATATATTCGTGGCGGCGCTCGTGGTGTCAGGTTATCGTGATAGGAAATGGACACAGCCACCTGAAACCTGGACAAGGCAGTGTGCATTTCACACATAGCGTTTGGGAAAGTGATGAATTATCTACTACCTAACTATCGGTCTATAACAAGGAAAACTGGATACTTTAACTTTGGTGCGACAACCGGTCTAAGAGAAGGAAAAGTTTGACTTCAAACCGGTTAGAAAAATTGACCTTGTATCATATCCTGCTCATGCGGTGGGGCTGGATAATTACATATGTTATAGTCGTGTATGGTAACGCAGAGAAGCAAAAGGGTGACATTAGGTTGGAACATCAAAAGCAGAACTTAGGGAGAAAGAATAAAAAGGTTGTCCTTGACTTTGTCACTGACAGAAAAAGAAAACAAGTTTTGTTTTATAAGTGCAGTTATGATAACAGTTAGAAAGAATTCCCTAGATTACATAAAATAATCTCCCAGACGGGTTAACATACCGTTAAAATCAATCAATCATTAAAAAAAATATATGTAAGCTTTGATCAAGCACAGGAGAGAGAGAGAGAGAGAGAGAGAGAGAGAGAGAGAGAGCATTAGGGCGTAGTCACGTGGTCTTCGGCCGATATTTCTTCTCAGGTTGTTTGCTGGTGATTCACAGTTCTTTTTTACTCCACAACTTAGAAGCTGTTCATTGCCATTTGATTTTCATACCCAGTGTTTATCGAGAACATTTTTTTCGACCGACCCTGGCATTTAGAATCGCCAAAGGATAATGACGGTTTCTTGAACATTTGTTCGAAGGCGGCGCTGGTCGGAGGGAAATTTATTTATTTTCGCCACCGCACTCATTCGCAGAAGATGGAGCATGCGCACTAAAGAATATAGCATGACGCTTGCTGTTTTGTATGGGGCGTGTGCTAATGATGCGGTCGGAGTGACCAGTGGGTATATCGACGAAGGCGTTCTTAAAACTATGAAAGGCTATGCAGAGAGAAGCATCTCTTTCGTTGCAGCTTATCCGGTCAGTAGGTGTAGCTGCTTCGTGCGACTTCAAGCTGCCTTGATCTGGGAAGCAAACCTTGCTGATAGCAGCCATGTTGTTATCCAGCTTCTCTCTGTTCTAATTCCACTGTCTCGCATAGTTCTCACGTTCCAGCAAACAAACTTGAAGTATGCTTTTCGTTTGCGAATACATTCTTGTGAGACATAGAGACCTAAAAGTTGTTCATTTAATTAGAATGTGCAATACCACGGTTTTTCCTCTGTAAAATCATCTTTCCTTTCAAATCTTGCCCGGAGAAGGGATTTCCGTGGCGCAGAGACTAACGTACTGAACTGCGGTATCGTAATAAGCGAGTTCGAACTCCAGTTACGCTATTACGTAAGGTATGAACCGTTAACTATGGGTTAAATACTACCACTGCTGACTATGTACAAGGATGGTTTTGGTAAATAACCCACGACAGCTGATATGCCTTTGAACAAAGAAATCAAACCAGTCTACTCTGACCCAGAGTGGTTGTACCTGTTAGGGTCTTATTTATGCTACAAAAGATCAGTTTGAAAATTATTTGTTTTAAATAGGAATACTTGATGCCATATAACTAAATTCCTTGTATTAAGAATAGTTAATTGAAACTGGAAATGTTTATTAAGGATTATTATTATGGTTGGTTTCGTTTTATGGCATATCAACTCTTGTAGGTTACTTAATACCAAATCCTATTCATACACATATGTATATGATTTGTATGTGAATAGTTTGTAGGTATACAAACGAGCCAGAACTCATTTGTTTGCACACACTTAATTAGTTTCTGATATATAAGTATTTCTATTTGACCAATGAGTGGGACCCTATCAGGTACTACCAATCCGGGTCAGAGTAGACCTGAGAGTAATAGTAATGAAGGAATATTTCACATTCTCTAAAGGTCTAGGACTGGACCCTTACCATCAGATGCAGTTCAGAGTCATATCCAGAACACTCGTTGGGTGGGTGGGGGTGTTCTACAGCCCCAGCTGACTGGGTAGGGATTATTATTAGTTACTTCAAACCATGTAACTGGGTACAAACAAATGCTGATTACGAAATAGAAATTGTGTATAAATTATTAGTATTTGATAGGAATACTTGAAACCATGCAATTGAGAAAATTATTTGAATTAGATAGGAATATTTTATATGGTATAATTGTGCCAAAAGCTCCAAAGAAACAACGACACAAAAATGTAAATGAAGATCATCAAGTCGCACTGACAGCACGGATTTCCCTGACTCTCTCTCTCTCTCTCTCTCTCTCTCTCTCTCATCCATCGCTCCCGGCAGGTCTTCCAAACTACATTCAGCGTTCGCACAGGTTCTTTCTGGTCGGCCAACACTGGCATGTCTGTCCTGGATATTACACTAAACAATCTGATGGTTAGGTTCCAGTAATGCTGGAGGTTTGGGGAATGTGGAGCGCCCCTTGATTGCCATTGCCCCCAGGTCCGCTCTGGCTCGGAGTGGTGGCACCTGATGAGGCTCTATCTATAGGTTAAATAGGACTAACTACATACTTGTCCTAAACGGAAGTGTTTGACTAAACTAAATAGCTCGAAATAGTAATGTTTTTCACAGTTGAACAGTACTTACATTTAAAATGCGAGCTTATGCTAAACTGAATTGTTTGAAATAGAACTGTTTTTGACTTTGGAACTCTACTTACACTAAATTGAATTGTTTAATATAGAACTGTTTTGACAGTTAACTGTATATAAACAAAATCTGTACTTATACTAAACTGAATTAACTCTGTTTGACTAAACTAAATAGCTTGAAATAGAAACGTTTTTGACAATTAAACTGTGTACTCATGCTAAACTGCATTGTTTGAAATAGAACTGATTATTTACATAAAAATGGATTTGTCGTTAAATAACCTATAAAGGCTGATATGCCATAAAACCCAACCAACCAACCAACAAAACTGAATAGCTTGTATTGGAAACATTTCTGAGAATTAAACTGTGTACCCATGTTAAACTGAATTGTTTGAAAAAGAACTGATTATTTGCATAAAAATGGATTTGGCGTCAAATGACCTACAAAGGTTGATATGCCATAAGAACCAACCAACCAACCACTAGCGTGTCCATGTGTAAGGGTCTGTAGAAGAACATCATTTATGAGTTCGTCTTTGCTTCTCTAGTAGTATCCCGCATATCTTGTCTGTCTTACTAGGATGGTTTTTGAGAAAGAAGGTAAGTGGCTACACAACTGTTGTTTTGTGGGATGTTGCTTCCTGGATGTTCTAAACAGCGCTCAGCATTCTTTTGTAGTTCCCATCTAGCTTTTCATCTATGCATTTTGTTATCGTCCATGTGATGCATCCATACAGAAGTGTTAAAACAATCACAGCTTGGAAAAAATCCCGTTTTATCTAATCAGACAGATTAGACTTCGATATGATCAATAACCTATCTATAGCAGTCCTCACCTTCACTAGTCGTATATCAACATCACTTTCAGTAGATGACATATTGCTGCCGTGATATGTGAACTTGTCTATTACAACATGATTCCCTGATCTCTTAACATTAAATAACCATAGACGGGTTGAGATGTCATTAAAATCAATCTATAAACTCATCATTCCCTTTAAACCAACGCCAAAGGAGAGTAGGGATCTCGGGAAGACCCTCAGAATCGATTACCTTAAAAATAAAGAGACGAAAATTGAATTATAAGAGAAGCTCGAAATCCCGACTGGAACCCGTCAGATGTCCAAAACATAACTCTCTGAAGCATTTGGGATCTCATGAAAACCGCCATATTTGAAAATCTCTTTTTATAATGTTTTGTTGCATGATATTGTGTTGTATTACAGAGGAAGACAACAACGCTGCTGTATAAAAATATAATCTGCTTCTTTTCTTTTTATTTTATTACACAGAATGTACGTATGGGTAAGTGAGAGAGAGTCGAAGATGGCCGAGATGCACACACACACACACACACACACACACACACACACACACAGAGGGACGACAGTGTGGTTTTCCTGTGAAACCTCTCTGCCTTTCTGCTTCGTTCTGCTTTCGCAAGATTGATACAAGCATTGAATCAACTTAGTTTCTCCTCGCTTCTCTACTTTCCCCGAGTCTGGCATAGGGCTATCTCAAAGCATCGAATCATCTTAATTTCTCCTCGTTTTTCAACTTTCGCGAGTCTCAACCCTGGGTAGTTTAGCACAAGGCTAGCGCCTGGAGCGGTAAAACGTTTAGTAGCTCTTCTGTCGATCTTCTTCGTTCACCGTTGGTCGAAATCTTCCCTGGTTTGTATGATTCTCCAGGTGCCTAGACAATCCACGTGGTCACATATATTGCCTACGCATTGCACGTGGACACGCTGCCTGTCTAGTATCCCACCCACGCAACTTACAGGGCACTTCCACCGAGGAAGTACCTGGATCCTGTTTACTTTAGGAAACAAGTCTATTTCCTGTTATGCTACTCACGTAATTTACGTGGCATTTCAAAAGGGACCTTCAAGTCAATATTCAACAATTGAAGCATAATTGATTCCATTTCCTATGATGATATCCGTTACCGCTAAGTGCGCCTCTTTGATGTGTGTGTGTGTGTGTGTGTGTGTATGTATGTTTATAAGCAAAACGAGAGAAAGAGAAACTGTATAAATTATAAATATGTAAATTGCATATAGTGTAGCATAGTGTAAAACTATAAATCACACACACACTCTCTCTCACACACACACACACAAGAAAACATTTATCAAAGGACTTTTTCCTCTTTTTATTCACATATACATGTGTGCGTGCGCGCAAAGAAAGAGAAGCTGTATGAGTTCTACTATAATTCACACACACACACACACACACACACACACACACACTAATCAAAGTGTATAATCTTGGAAGAAATCAAAAGTTTTATTCGATTTGGCATCAGAGCAGAAATATAGCTACATGACCTATTTACTTGTTGATGAACAGAACATTTACAAATGACTCAATGTACGTATTTACCCAACCCCTCCGCCACGAGTAAGATGCGATACAAGGTCAATTTTTAAGCGGAGTAAATCTGGTTTTATTTAAGAGTTTTTCCTTCTCCTGAACTGGTTGTCATGCTGATGCTAAAGAATCCAGTCTGTCCTACTATTTACCCATTACTGGATGGGTAGAGGCGAGAAGCGATGGATTTATGCATTTCCCAAGGGTATCAGCACGAGATGAAAGAAAGATAGGGAGATGGATTTATGCCTTTCCCAAGGGTATCAGCGTGAGATGAAAGAAAGAGAGGGGAGATGAATTCATGCCTTTCTCAAGGATATCAGCGTGAGATGAAAGAAAGAGAGGGGAGATGGATTCATGCCTTTCCCAAGGGTATCAGCGTGAGATGAAAGAAAAAGAAGGGAGATGGATTCATGCCTTTCCCAAGCGTGTCAGCGTGAGATGAAAGAGAGAGGGGAGATGAATTCATGCCTTTCCCAAGGATATTAGTGCGAGGTGAAAAGGAGAAAGGTGAGATGGATTCATGCCTTTCTAAAGAGCATCAGCGTTTGTTGAAACATAATCAACTTCGTCCAGGATTTCGTAATGCGATAAGCTGTATAAACAATTAAGTTTTATTCTATTCTATTTGACTATAACAACAGAAATATCGCTATATGGCCCATTTAGGTATTGATGAACATAATATTTAAAAAATGACAACTCAGTACACCCCATATCAGCTGGGCACCGAGAAACCTTCGTAGGAAAAATGGCGACTTGTGATTTGGCGTCTTTTGCAGCACGATCAACTTGTAATGTAAACAAACAACCGTGTCGTTCGTTTGTTTAGATAAGTAAAAGAAAGCCAAGCAGGTGAGATATATACATTCACCAAGGTGTAATTTCGACTATCTTACCTGCTTGTATCTACCTTCTCCTTTTTCAAAATAATATTTTCACTTACATTTCTTCGACGGAAACAGATGGTGTGCAACAAGTCTTTTGTATTTTCGTAACCGTGATCTTATCTTATTGGTAACATCAATTTATTCTGAAGAAGCGCTAAAAACCTCTTCCCGCTTCCTCCAGCATCTTCATCAGTATCTCGAGTGAGAAAGGTTTGTGAGATGTTGCTTTCTGCGTTATGTTTCGATTCTTTGCTAAAATCTAAACATTTTCATTCTCGCGATGGTCCGCTGTGTCGTAAAACGACAAGGAACTCGACCCAAAACTAATTTTTGATTTGGTTTGCTTTGGTTTCTTGATTTAATGGTATTTCAACCATAAACTGCTACAGACAGGTTATTGACCAAATAAAAATCTAACCTCTTAGATAAGATAAAACGGAAATTCTTCCAAGCTGTAGTCGTGTCAGTACTAAAGAAAGGTTACACCACTTGGACTTTAACAAAACGCCAGGAGATTGGAAGAAAGTGGCCGTACTCTTTTGAACAAACCCTGGAAGTACCATCCTACAAAACAACAATTGTACGGCCACTTTCCTTCTATCTCACTAACCATCCAAGTGGTGTAATGGTTATCGTAGAGTTCAAATCCTGGACGAGGCTGATTAGATTTCACATGGCATTAATACCCTTGGGAAAGGTATGAATTCAATTATTCTCCCCCCCCCAGCTATGGGTAAACAGTAGGACAGACTAGGTTCTTCAGCCTTGGTGAGGCAACTAGTCTAGGAGAAGGAAAACTCTGAATTCAAACCTGTTAAACCCCGCTTAAAAATTTGACCTTTTGTCATATCCTGCCCGAGCGGAGGGGTTGGTAAATAGGATCTCACAAACCACTCAAGACAGGCGAAGAAGATATGCTGAAGACACTGCTGGAGAAATAAGGACGAAATTTTAAGTGACATTCTCCGATAAATTTCTACGTATGGACACACTAGTGTGAACCGACCAACAAAAACTTTCTTTCATCAGCTCTGCGTGGACACCGAGTCAAACTAAGGGTCCCCTGAGAGCCACATGGATCATATAAGTGTTATCATAAGGGCCACATACGACAGCTAATAGTTCACATTAAAGCCAATTAAACTCATTTATAAGAATTTTAATAAAACTACTACATTGTACAAAAATTACAACAATTCAAAACTGATAATTTATTTGCAACTATTCAATCATCTTTAGTGTTTTGTAGTGAGGCTTGAAACTTTAATGATTAAATTCATTTCATGTCCTGGTAATTCACAATGTAATATAATTGCGGAGGGATTTTTTTTTTATATTATCATTTTTCGTTTTATATATCTTGCCTTTCGGTTTAGTTAGGCTGAGAACCTTTCACTTTAGTGCATGGGTTAGTTAGGTGCACACATTGTGTGCAGGTGTTCACGTGCACGCGGAGCGGATGTGACTATCACAGATGTCACAATAAAAACCTCAGATAGGAAATAAGACCGGGGACGTGAATGACGTCATGCCCGGAAGCGCTGAGGATTTTGAAATTTGAAAAAAAAAACAGTTTGTTGAGATTTGTGCTTGGACGAAGCAAGTCGATTTTCGGAGCTCGCCGAGGCCAGACCAGTAGTTTGCGGTGGGGTGCCGCGCGTGGTGGGGTCAGATGGAAAAGCCAGCATAGAAAGAAATTGTGTCTCTCTCTCTTCATGTCGAAAACCTTAAACTTAAAAAGGGAAATAAAAGTTTCGTACCTGAACCAATTTCGTGTTTTTCGGATTCCTATATGCGTTATGAACATTGTGAACGTTTTTTACATAAATGAATATTTCACATACTCATATCTGGCTATGTAACAACAATACATTAAGACAAATAAATCTAGCGAAGTTATTAAAAGCTGTAAACCTCATTTTTAAATAAATAAATAAACTTTTAAGAAATTTTCGATATAAATTCATAAAAGAATATTTTTTATAGACATAAAAAATAATTCTAACAATTTTTTAGAATTTATTTATTTGTAAACAATGTTGTTTATTTATTATTTTGATTTTAAAAAGTATAAACGTTGAAAATTCTCTCTTTATTTTTACATAGCTTCGTTGAATAAATAAAATAAATTATGTCCCTTAAAAATGTCAGAACACTATTTTCATTTGTAAAATTCTAAGAAAAATGCTTCATATTATAGATTTTGGCTTGCAATCTTTTCTTAGATTTTTACTCGAATTTAAAATAAGTCTGTTTTTTTAAATTTCTTTCGGTAGGGGAACAATATTTTCGACTTGAGAACATAACGTCTGCGTTTGAAGAAAAAACAGGAGCCACAATTGCAGTTTGACTTTAGAAAAATATCTTCATGATGGTGCTATCCCTAGAATTCTACTAAACTGTCCTCATATTTATCTTCATTGACCACCTCTAGAGAATCACCAGATTCAAGTATTCCACCGGAGAATTCTGCCCATAAATGTGCTTTAAATCAAAGTTTTACTGATACAGGAGAAATTCCTTAATATTGATGATGTTGAAGGGAAATTAAATTTTCTTCATAGAAATTACTTAAGTGTTGTTAGGTAGCAAGAGACACTTATCATATGCAGCATCATCAAATCCCCATATCCAAAAAACAATCTATCTTGTAATTGGATCTGATTTTGATATACGTGTTTTTTTTATAGAAATGTGGAAATCAATACAATAGAGGACTATAAAATTCCTAAACATGTAACTGATCAAAATACTCTTGAATTTCTGATAAAAATCACAAAGAAAATGGACACATAACAACAGCAAACGAAAACACAAAATATGATTTCTATATTAAGATTGGTAAATGTCATTTCTACTATTGATGGAAGAAGAATCAAACAAATATTTTAATTCAGTCAAATTTATATATGAGTGGCTAAACTTAATGACACAGAATAAATTTGATAATTCAAAAGAAATGATATTTTCTTCATTGTTGTATAAATGTTCCCCTAAAGGGTACAGGTTTTTAAGAGACAGCAAAAATATAATTCTGCATAGCTATTTAGATATTAAAAAACTAATCTTATCAGAATATATGAACCTTTTGATTGAGCAATATTATAATAATTTTCTTATGTTTATTAAAAATAGATTTAAGTTATAAATCCTCGGACAATGAACTGTAATTCAACATTTGCTGTTCCGCAACCACAAGTCATCTGATGAGACGGAGAGTATAATGATATTCTCCGGCGAAATAAATTTATAATGACAACTTAACCAGGTTTGAGATTCCTTCTAATTCCACTATATATATATATATATATATATATATATATATATATATATATATATATATACTATTGGGGTAGCATATCCATTATCCTGAAGAATGTTGACTGATCAGAGTTTCTCTGGTTGATCTCAAATATATACATATCTCTTGTGCGAGCGCCTGTTTTAATGTGTTTGTGTTAGATTTGAATAGAGAGTGCTTCAAATTAGCTGCGACTTGACCGGTTTGTTTGTTTGTTTGTGTTTGTTTGTTTGTTTGTTTGTTTGTATGGATTTTTCATAGTTATTTTCAATGGGCAGCTCTTCAAAACTACTGCGACCTATTGTTGAGTTTATCTGTTTGTATTTAAGGTAGTCAAATTTTTATTCTTTCCGGTTAGTGTGATTAAGTTTCATATTAAATCCAAGGGGCAATTATACTTCCAAACTTTTTATCCATTTGTCTTTTCTTTCTCAATGGTTTATTTCATATTTATTTCTATTTCAATTCTTTCTAGGGTTGTGAATTTTGCATCCCTGTTAAAGTCGTGACGGTTGGCGTGGAAGTGTTTCTCGGGTAATATCAGATTGTCCTGAACAATAGATTTGATCCTGTGCATGTAGTTATTTAATCTAAAAAATAAAGACCCCCCCCCAAAAAAAAAAACGATTATTCTTATTTTCCTACAAATTGTTTTTGACAGAGTGTGCATTCCAGTAAATAAATTGCATTTCTGCTTCCGCATTTTGATTTGTGGTAAATTTTGAAATTCTTTTTGGTTGAGAACTAGTGAATGAGTCAGTTGATTTGAGGTGTTTGCAGCATAGATTGTTCTTGATATTGCATGGTTGGCAAAATTTAGTGGATTTTATTGTGAGCTTCTTATGGATTACTTTGTTGTTTAATATGTTATTGATACCCAGCATTTCTCAGAGGCTTTTCGGTCGACGATAGATTAGTATGCCAAGTTCTTGGAAAATATCTTTTAAGTCGGCGTTTACTCTCAAAATGACCCAACAGTTCTTCATTATCTGGGCTAGTGGTCGGAGAGTGTTGAATATTGTTACGATAGGATGGGGAGGCGAGTCATCTTCACTTTAGTCTTAGTACCTTGTCTGTGGGTAGAGATGTCTTTGATAATCTGGTTTTCGGTTAGCGTATATATATATATATTGAACTTTTGTCAATGAAAATATTTAAGATCTTAACATCAAAGTCTTCGATTTGTGTTTCTTTTGATTCTGAAAGCCATATCATCCTGTGGGCTGAGAATACGCTGATTGGATCCCTTGCTGCGGGGTAAGACTCCCCAAAGGGGTATCTTGAGTATGGCAAAGGGATGACCCGGTTATGATAATAAACTGCATCTGGTGGTGGGGCTCCAATTCTGAATATGGAGTGTGGAGTACCCCTTCATTGCCATTACTCTCAAGTACACTTTAACTTGGAGTGGCAGTACCTGTTAAGGATCCATCCTTGGGTTAATTAGATCTGTTTGAAATTATTTGTATTAGATAGGAATACTTGATATGATCGTAGTGTGCAAAAAAGCTTAACTGCAATTGTAAATATAAATGTAAAATGAATGTAATTCCCTAACTTCAAGCCATAAAATAACCTCAGATTGATCAAGATGCCGTAAAGATCAATCAATCAATCAATCAATCTAAAAGTCACACTCGAAGATTATCGGTTACAAATTACATTTGACTTTGAACGTACGGACTTGAAAGGAATCATAGAATTAACAGAATGTTACAAATTAGTTCAAATAACATTTACTGAATTATTCATATGGTTTTCTCGCTTCATTTAATAAAGAAATTAAATATGAAATTTTGATCTTAGCAGCATTACGAGAACTATTTAGATGAAATGTTTCTCCATTGGAATCTGTTTACCAATTTCTTGGCAAAAATTCTCTAAAAATATTTCTGAGGTTTAATTTCCATTTTTCGCTTGCAGCTAATTCCTCAGCACATGTGCATCTATAAAACAACAAACCGATTTACATGTCCTTTTTCAGCAAAGGTGTTTAGCCGCCGATGAATAATAAAATGTTTGGCAATCTGACTTCCAAAACATTATACATTTTCTGCTCAGACAAATGCAATTCCTGCAACCGCAGGCACAGTTACATGGCCCGTATATCTATAGAGCCATGCTCAAATTTGAATAAAGCATGTGTTCAGTTCTATGTCCGCACATGGTCAAATTCAGATTCTATTTTATTGCAATTTGCGCTGAAGGAAAGATGCAGGAGTGTCCAAAAATTACGTACGTATTCTTATATATATATATATATATATATATATATATATATATATATATATATAGTTCTATATGTCTATAGGCCCATTGCCAAAATATATTTTTCTTGATATATATATATATATATATATATATATATATTTAAAATATCAGGTAAAACTTTACAGATAAGATCCATTATGAATTTATTTCAATAGACCTTTTAATCAAAAGGCTGTTTCATCAGATGAAATACATCGGCGAATACAATTTACGTTATATAATTATAGCCGTGCATTGATCACTCTATTTCAATATACCATATATTCTTTATGGATAATTCCTTTTAAGTCTATTCATGGACTTCATTTATATTCTATTGTATATAAACATAATTAAAAGAATCTGGTTGTGATGAAGTTATTAAAGGTTCGTATATAAATGTGGTCACAACAAATTAAAAATGCGGCAGACCAGCCGGCTGGGGCTGCAGAATACACCAACTTCATTTTTGCAGAGGAGTGATACTCCCACAACGAGTGTCCTGGACAGGATACTAAACAATCTGGTGGTGAGGCTCCAGTAATGCCTGAGCCTTGAGAAATGCGGAATACCTCTTCACTACCATCGCACCCAGGTCCACTCTGGCCCGGAGTGGTAGCACCCGATAGGGACCTATCTATCGGTCAAATAGAACTAAACTGTGTACTTATGCTAAACTGAATTGTTTGAAATAGAACTGTTTTGACATTTAAACTGCGTACATATGCTAAACTGAATCGTTTGAAATAAAACTGTTTAAATGTATAAAAATGGATTTGGCATTGGATATCCTACAATCGTTGATATGCCATAAAACCAAACCAAACTAAACCAAACCAAGCTAAAAATGTGGGAATCTCGGTGGCATAAAGGCTAACGTACTGGACTCTAACATCATAGTAAACGGGTTCGAACTCAAGTAGCACTATGACGTTTATATAACTGTGCGCGAATAAATGATTATTATCAAAACAGAAATAATTACTTGAAACTATATAAGTTATTAGTATTACATAGGAATACTTGAAACCATACAATTGTGTGCAAATTGGATAGGAATACTTGATATCATGCCAAAAAAAGAAGACAAAACAACTACGCAAAAATGCAAATACAAACGTATAGTAAAGGCGATTCCCTAACCTCTTTGCATAAAATAACCCTAGACGGACTGATATAACATTAAAACCAATCAATTTGTCATTTTTCGCTATCGTGAGAAAATATAGTCGAATTCTGAACTTCGTGCCATTTATGACTATCGTCGAATTTCATATTACGTTCTGTTTGCAGTATTTTCCACTTGCTGGAGAATTTCGCGGGAAAAAATCAGTTATTCTTGCTATGTTTTAAATTCAAATTGTAACCCCAAAAAGACAAAAAAAAAATAAAGAAGAAAAGACAGAACAAAAACAATGGTGGAAATTTACTGATTTTATTTAGAAATAAATTATCAACTAGTTCATAACATTTGCATTTGTTTTCATAATATTTATGAGAAATTAAAAGTTTTAGTCTTTTGAAACAAAGATTTGTTTTGTCTTTTTTACAGGAAAATGTTGCTGCGAAACGAATAAGAATTGAAGAGCCGGGTATATTCCAAATGACCTCGCGGGTCAAATACATAAAAATAAATTGTTGGTACATGAAAATGAACACGATGACCCGAGTTCAAATCCTGGATGAGGCTGTTGGCATTTCACATAACGCTAATATCTTTAAGAAAGGAATGAATCCAATTATTCCCTACCCCAAGCTATGGGTAAACATTAGGGCTCATCAAAATTGATATTGTAACTGGTCTAAGAGAATGAAAATTCTGAATTCAGATAGTTAAACACCGCTTAAAATTGAACTTGTATTGCATGGAATATAAATATATACACTTGGTATTATAGTTAACGACGACCCGAGTTCAAATCCCGGGTGAGCCTATGTCCTTGGAAAAGACATGAATCGGTAAATAGTAGGACAGACTGGTTTCTTTAGACTTGATAAGATAACCAGACGAGAAGGAAAAACTGAATTTAAACAAGCAGTACACCGTTTTAAAAAATTGACTTTGTATCACCAGTGTCAAAGGGGTAGGATAAATACATACATAAAAAGCAATTAAAATATATACATACTTTGATCTTCAACTGAATTTTTTCAATGTGTTTCCAATCTCTGTGATGTTAGATCAAAGCAAAATTAGAATATCATAATTTGACATTGATTATACAGTAGTGATTGAAAAATAAAATCATCAAAGAAAAACAAAAGGAAGGAAAGTATAATAAAATATTTAATCTTTCAAGGTTGACAATAGGTATAACATCTTTTATTTATCTTAATGTTGTACTATCTTCAGCCTTCCTCAAAATAATCCTTCAATCATGTCCTTATATATAAGGGTCATTCAATAAATAATGTGAATTTGGTCTTCTGGTTATACAAAGTAACAGGATAAAAAACAGTGAATTTGAGGAATATTGAAAATGAAAAGAAATGTTTCATATTGATCGTAAATAGTTTCCGTGTAACTTGAACTGTGAGTAATATATACGAGGGCATACGATAAGTTTCCAGACTTTTTTCGTATGGGCATTTAAAATTGGCGTAGACTCTTGAAAATTCACTGTTATTGCAATACATCTTATGAGATGACTGACTAATTTTTATGATTTCAGGTTCGAATGGACAGCTACAGCAGCAATTGGAATACACCCTACTAAAGCCTGATTGTCACTGCTGGTGAATTTCAAAAATACAATCTGATACTTTAGAAGAACAATATGCAATAAAATTCTGTTTTAAACTTGGAAAAAATGCCACAGAAACGTATGGAATGCTTCCGACTGCTTTTCGACCATCTTGCATGAATCGAGTATAAGTTTTTGAGTGGCATCAGAGATGCAAAGAAGGCATGGAGTCTGTGGGGGGGTGATGAGAGGTGTGGGAGGGGTAAGGAAGTCAATACACCACATTTGATTGGCCAAAGGATTAGGGTTAGGGTTACTATGTTGAGGTTTTACGGGAGTTCAGGAAGAGATTCCGTCGGAAGAGGCCAGCACTCTTCAAATCGGGTCAGTGGCATTTTCAGCAGGACAATGCACCAGTCCACAACTCCATCCTTGTCACAGACAATTTGACCAAGATGGGCATCAAAACAGTTCCTCACCCTCCCTATAGTCCAGACCTTGCTCTCTGTGACTTTTGGTTATTCCCCATGCTCAGAGGCTGTCGTTATGAGACAATTGAGGAGATGAAAGAGACTGTGACGAAAGTCATTGACACGCTCTCACAAGAGGACTTCTATGGGGCCTTCCAGATGTTGTTGGAACGGTACAACAAGTGCATTGCAGCCAGAGGAGATTACTTCGAAGGTGACTAGAGTTTCATGTGAGTATTATCAATAAAAGTGCCCATACGAAAAAGGTCTGGAAACCTATCGTATGCACCTCGTATATATATAAATCATCCAAAGGAGATGAGTTGGGAATGATTCATTTTGAGAATATATAAGATTATTCTTATAAATCTCCAGGAGTGCTCAATGTATGATAATTAATATATAAACTTATAAATTTCATTCAGAGCAAATTCATATAATTGGAAGAAAAACTCAACAGAACATCCTTTGGTTATAAGTTTATTTCACCTGGTCACTCCATATGAGAAACCAACCTCTTCAGATAGCCATCAAATACTCTTATGTGATGGATATTTGAAGAGGTTGGTTCCTCATATGGAGTGACCAACTGAAATAAATCTGTAATAGCCAAATGACGGTTTTTTCTTTTAATTATGACTTTACCAAGGCCTTCAATTCCACACACAGAGGGAAGATGGAGCAAATCCTACTAGCATACGGCCTACCAAAAGAAACCGTAGCAGCAATAACGATTCTCTACAGAAACACCAAAGTGAAAGTACGTTCACCAGATGGAGACACAGAATACTTCGACATTGTTGCAGGAGTACTACAAGGAGACACGCTAGCCCCATACCTCTTTATCATCTGTCTAGACAACGTGTTTAGAACTTCGATCGACAAAATCAGAGAAAATGGCTTCGATCTGACGAAGAAAAGAAGCAGAAGGTACACCGATGACATAGCGTTACTGGCGAATACGCCTAACCAAGCCGAGACACTACTGCATAGTTTGGAACGAGCCGCCGCAGCCATTAGCCTCCATGTCAATGCACACAAAACGGAATATAGGTGTTACAACCAAACAGGCGACATTACCACACTAGACGGAGCCTCTCTGAAACTAGTAGACAAATTCACCTACCTAAGAAGTAGCGTCTCATCAACTACTTGGACGCATCCAACCGGACGTTGGCTTAGGGGTTAGAGTGTTCGCCAATGGCCCGGGAGACCTGGGTTCAATCGAGTCAAACCAAAGACTCAAAAAATGGTACTTGATGCCTCCTTGCTTAACACTCAGCATTATAAGGTACGGATCAAGGGTAAAGTAGAGCAATCCAGGGAAGGAGTAGCGCCTTCCCCTACACATTGGTGTAGTAGCTATTGAAAAGGGAGCCTTCGGGTTACCCTCGACTATGGTCGCCAACTTTACTTTACTTACTTGGACGCTAACTAAACGGCTGAAGAAGAAACGAGACGGCAATTACACAAGAATGTTGAGAGCAATATTGAATAAGTCCTGGCGACAACACCCCACAAGACACCAACTATACGGCCACTAGCCTCCCATCATGAAAACTATACAAGTTAGACGAACCAGACACGCAGAACACTGCTGGAGAAGCAAGGACGAACTCATCAGTGATATACTCCTATGGACCCCCGCATATTGCCAAGCAAAAGCAGGACGACCAGCTCGAACATACACACAACAGCTATGTGAGGATACGGGATGTAACCCTAAAGACCTGCCAAAAGCGATGAATGATTGGGAGAAGTGGCGAGAGAGGGTCAGGGATATCCGTGCTGGCGGAACGACATGATAATATATATATATATATATATAATACTTTGTACTCAATGTTATATATATATATATATATATATATATATATTAGATATAATTCATGGAATATAGACTGAGCTCTATCCTAGATATTGAGCACTCTCCATATTATATTGCACTTGGTTCGACACAAACTCTTAAAGTGATTTTGTAACAACCACCACTGTTATAATATATATATATATATATATATATATATATATATAACACTTTGTACTCAATGTAGTTCCAAAAGAAAAACAATTAAAAATCTAAAACCTTAACACAAAAACTCCGTTTTTAAACTTATGTCTGTTGGAATACATAATTGTTTTTTATTACTCGTTGAATAACGTTGTGCGTCTCGCTGTCTTTTTTCTATCCTACTATGTATTATTTAATAACTATAGACGTGCCAGTGTTAGCTGACTAGCAAGTATTTACATATATCAGTTCTGTACGGACACTGGATTAAATCTAGAGGACCTGCCAGGAAGATAGGGATGAATGGCGAAAGATCGTCTGGAAACTCTGTGCTATCAAAACAACTCGACGACGATGATGATGATGATGATGACCCCCCAATTTGCTATTAACCTTTTATAACCCAATGTCCTCGTTTGAGAACAGTATGAATATGAAAACCTCATTAAATACTTACATTTTGTTTAATTTGATGTGTACTTTGCATTAATAAAATTCATATTTATATTTACAGTAATAAAAGGTTAAATCGATATTTTTGTGAGAATACGATCTATTTTTATGTGTTTCTTTATAAAGAAGTAAAAACCGGCTCACTGGCCCAGTGGGTAGAGTGTTCGCCAATGATTCGGGAGACGTGGGTTCAATCCCAAGTCGCGTCATATCAAAGACTTTAAAAATGGTACTTAATACCTCCTTGCTTAACACTCAGGATTATCAGGTACGTATCAAGGGTAAAGTGGAGCAATCCAGGGAAAGGTGAGGAAAGGAGGGCCTCGACACCTTGGTGTAGTAGCTATTGAAAAGGGAGCCTTCTGGTCGCCCTCGACTACGGTCTCCAACTTTTACTTACTTATAAAGAAGTAAAGTTGGCGACCATAGTCGAGAGTGACCCGAAGGCTCCCTTTTCGATAGCTACTACACCAAGGTGTAGGAGAGGGCGTTACTCCTTTCCCTGGATTGCTCCACTTTACCCTTGATCCTTACCTTATAATGCTGAGTGTTAAGCAAGGAAGCATCAAGTACCACTTGAGTCTTTGGTATGACTCGACTTGGGATTGAACCCAGGTCTCCTGGGCCATTGGCAATCTTAGTGGGTTTACGGTCTATTCTTATGCATTTCCTTATAATAATTTCATTATAAATAGGAAAATCAAAAATTTGGTGGCCCAGTCGGTTGGGACTGCAGAATACACCGACCGCTTCTCTCCCCCAACGAGTGTCCGGAATATGATACTAAACAAACTGATGGTGAGGCTCCAGTAATTCTGGGGCTTTGGAGGATGCGGAATACCCCTTTATTGCCATCACTCCCAGGTCCACAATGGCCCGTTGTGATAGCACTTGATATGGTCCTATCTAATGGTCATATAGAACTAAACTGTGTACTTTCGCTAAACTGAATAGTTTGAAATAGAACTGTTTTGACATTTCACTGTGTGTAAACAAAAACTGTACTTATGCTGAACTGAATTGCTTGAATAGAACTGTTTGTATGTATAAAAATGGATTTGGTATTAAATAACCAACAATGGTTGATGTGCCATAAAACCAAACCAAACCAGACCTAAAAATTAGGTTTATAATAGATTTATCTTGTAGATAATGGATTTATCTTACAGAAAATCGATGACAGGCAGGAAATGTATGACATATCCCTTGCCTGTCGTTGATTGTCGACTAATTGGCGCTAAGTGACACAAAAGTTTATTACTTCCCGTACTTACCAAAATAGTACTGCTAATGACTATTAGAGGACGTGGTTAAGGTAGCTTATAACGAGAGAAGGACAAGATCAAATTCTCTTTCCGCCTGCATCGCTCAAAGAGTCTCATACCTTGCCAGGTTTTAGGCCCCAATCGACACAAGGAAGTAGCAGTTTATATAACGCACACACACACACACACACACACGCGCGCGGGAGGACTTTCATCAAAGGGCTTCTCTCTTTTTTATTTATATATATACATTTTCTCCTAGTTTTTCATATTTGTGATAGAGATCTGATTTTCTCCTTTTAATTAGATTCACGCATTTTTGTTCTGTCTCATTAGTTGTCCACATTTCTACACATAAATTCTATTAAGTTTTTTTCAGTTGTGTTCACTTCATTCATTATCCACATCCGTCATTTTAAAACAAATCTATTTGACCAATAGATGGAACCATAGTACCATTGAAAATCGTTTACAAACAATTTGGCATATCTTATTAAAAACCGGATATTATGTTCATAAAAGGAAAACTAGACATTTAGGAATTTCATTTTGAAGTAGACATAACGCTGACACAAAACTATCTGAGAGTGAGGCTCCCGTTCTAACGATCTGAAGAGTGTTGAGAACCCCTTTTATTACCAGTACTCCCAGGTCCACTTGGACCCAAAGTGGTTGTACTCGTTATTGTTCCATCTACTGAACAAATAGATCTGTTTTAAAATTGGTCATATCCAATAGGAACGTGTGCAAAAATAATCTCTTAAAGCATTAAAAAAATATTTAGCTCGGACCATAACGTAAATACGAACCAGGAAGCATTTTTAGTCGTGTTGGGATTGCATCACCTTATCGAAAATGTTTCAATTTAAGTTGCCAATACAGGGTGGAACGGTAAAATTGTCGCCCTAGAAAAGACGACATGATTCCATTTCTGTTTAATGAATACCGGTTTTCTTTTTTTTTTTTTTTTTTTTGTTGCAAACCATCTACTAGTTGGCCAGTTGTGTACAAATCCCAAGGGCGATAGGAGCCTTCTATCATGTCTGAAAGTGACACAATGTTCAAAGTGTGAGATTGGAGATGCACCGCTTTACAACGCATGCTCTCTACCGATCCAAGTTATGACAACAGGACCGTTGCCAGAACCCTCAAAATGCAAATCTGGATTGCCATTAATAAAAGGGACGTGCCCAGGGTGATGAAAACAAAGTTTCCGGCTACGGTTATGGTCTTTGGTGTGGTTTCAAGTGAGGGCCACATCATGCCACCTCACATCTTCGAAGTCGGCTTGAAAGTCAACACCAAAGTGTACCTGGATGTGCTGAAGAGTGTGGTAATCCCCTGGTGCAATCATGTGACCGGTGCCAGACCCTGGGTGTGGCAGCAGGACTCGGCGCCGATCCATAAGTTCAAAGAGACACATGCTTGGCCTCAGAAGGAGTTCTACGACTTTGTACCGTTCTCTCATTGCCCCCTCCTCCCCCGACCTGAACCCGCTGGACTACCTCGTTTGGTCATACGTCGAGAACATCACCAACATGACCTCCCACAACATCAAAGCTTACCTGATCGTTGCCATCCACCGAGTATTCGCCGAGCTCCCGCCGGCGCTTGTGGAAAAGGCATGCTCCCAGTTCTGGATCTGTATCGAGGCGGTGATTGAGGCTGAAGGTGGCTACATTGAATAGATGTCAGCTCTACTACATAATCAAGTTACCTGAATTGGTTTTTTCAATAAAAGTTTTAAAATAAAGCTGTAGTGTTGTTTTCTTTAGGACGACAATTTTATCGTTCCACCTTGTAGAAGAGGGTCTCGGTGACCAGTTTTGTTATCAAGTAGTTTTTTTTTAGATAGTGTGGATTATCTCGTCTGTAAAAAGCAAAACCGATTTAGTTGTTTAACAGAAGAAGATGCCTTTTTGTTCTCATCAAACAAGACGCGACGCAGCTGTAAAAGACGTCAGACAGTTAGAAAAGCAGGAAGTTAGGACGAAGGTGAACTGAATAAAAACAAACATATTCTTCTGATGTCTGCCCGCCTTGTGGATATGTAAGTCTTGTACGTAGATATGTAGATATTTCATTAATATACATCTGAAGCTTAAAGGAAAAAAGATTTTTTACTAGAATTAAATCTTAATTCAAATCTAGTGGGATTTAGTTTTTCTAAATAACTCGTTTACTATAGAAAGAGACAGACAGACTACGCTGATTGTATTCATTGCTGGGAGGTAAGAACCCACAAAAGGGATATCCTGGGTATGACACAAAACCATCTGATGGTGAGGCTCCTGTTCTGGCGATCTAAAGAGTGTAGAGTAGCCCTTCATTGCCATAACTCCCAGGTCCACTAGGATCCGGAGTGGTTGTACAGGTTATGCTTCCATCTATTGGTCTGTTTATATCCAATAGGATCGTGGGAAAAATCTCACAAGAAAAAACTATACAAAAAATGTAAATATGAACCTATAATAAACGTGATTCCTTAACTTCTTGGCATAAAATACCCCTAAACGAGTTGGCATGCCGTTGAAATTTATCCATTATAATTTGTACTTGCAGCATAGTACAAATAATCATAAAAAAAGTAATAAAAACATAAAAACCAAAATTTGATTTCAAAGTAATTGGGCTGATGAGAAGGTTGAAAGGGATTTACTCAAACAGAGAGAGAGAGAGAGAGAGAGAGAGAGAGAGAGAGAAGCAAAAATGGATGAGAAAAAGAAAGCGAAAAAAGGGGACGAAAATGAAAGAGTTGAAAGAGAAGAAAAAGAAATTGTTTGTAATTATTGTATTAGTTCGTTGTGAGTGAAACTGAATGTGGTTTTCGTTTTTTTTTTTTGTCTTTTTTTTGGTCTTGTCCTGACTTTTGATTTATAATAGAGACAGGAAAAACCTTCGCTTTTATTCAATGATATGTCGTAGTAGTAGTAGTAGTAGTAGTAGTAGTAATAGCAGCAGTAGTCACCAAATCCCGGCCAGAAGACCAGACCTGGAACTAATTAACAAAAAACAAAAACAAAAAAATATATATTTTGCAGTTCCAGCGAACCACATAGGGAAAATGAAAGAAAGTAAAAATACTTGGATATTGCTAGAGAGCTAAAGAAGCTGTGGGACATTAAGGTGACGGTGATACCAATCGTAGTTAGTACACTTGGAACGGTCACTAAAGGCCAGGAAAAGAGACTAAAGGAACTGGAGATCAGAGGAAGATGAGACCATTCAGACCATAGCACCGTTAAGATCATAGCATCGTTAAGACCAGTTAAAATAAGACCAGACCATAGCACCGTTAAGATCAGTTAAAATACTTAGACTAGTTCTGGAAACGCAACGCGACTTGTCACCCAGACTTCAGTGAAAAAACACCAGTTAAAACTGGTGTGAACTTCTCAGATTGAGAAAAATAATAATCCTGGATGCTTCAAAAGAAAAATTAAGAGAGATGACCTGGATATGGCTACGTAGAGGAAACCTCAAGAGAGAGACTAAATCTCTATTGATGGCAACGCAAAATGATGCCACAAATACTAATTATATTGAAGCAAGAAATGATAATACGAAGAAGAATAACAAATTTAGGTTTTGTGGTAATGAAACAGTTAATTACATAACGCGTGACTGCAGCTAACTTGCATAAAAGAAGTTCAAAGAAATGTGATAAAAGTCTGGAAGATTTCGAAACTCTAAGAAAAAAGGAAACAATTTAGTTAACAGTCTTACTAAAACCAGATAGAATACCGATGAAAGTTTTGATAAATTGCTATCACTTGCTCTTTATTTAAAACTACGAGTTCATACTGATTCGAAAATTCTGTGGAGAAAGTAATATCAATTAAACTATTTAAATGGATGTTTTTCGGAATTACTTTTATCATTATTTTCCAAAAGGACTTATTTCTTTCGTCTTTTGTTTTCACTATATCTAAATTTAATTTGCTCATATTCCTGACTTAAACAAATATCATCTCCATTGTCTCGCAGTTTCAAATTCAAGTGACACTGAGTAGGTCGTAGAAGATGACACTGAGATCGTTTTTATTAAATGTCAACCGGAAATAGTGGGTCAGGATATGTGTTCCGGACCAGTGAATGTTCATTTATGTGCCAAAAGTTGTATGTCAATTTAGAAATGTTCGTTTGTCTTTTCCACACATGCGTGAATGGCAGCACAGATTCAAGTGTGGAAAATATACTTTACTCACATTTAACCAGCCTTTGTGGAAAAGTGGCTATCGTACAAAATAACCGCAATATCGTGGTAGCGCGAGTTCGAACTCAGTCGCGCTATGACGTTCGAACTTGAGAAAGGTATGAACATCTTTATTCATCTAGCTATGGGTTAAATAGCACCACTATTGTTCTTGTGAGAATCAAACTCATTAACATTCAATTGTTAGCCTTAAATTATTCGTTTAATACCAAAGTCTGAATTTTACAATGAAAGATTTTACCAGTTTTACACCTACTGACCTTATGACGTTCCAACAAACGCCGCTCAGCAATCAAAGAAGACATGAAATTTTATGGAGCGTTTCATTTCGCTTTACCCTCTACGATTTTCGTTTGCCTTTTCCCGTCCTTGTAATAAAGTTCAACTGCTTTACAGCTTCAACGCTCCGTATGTGAGATACTAGAATATTGATGGTCTCATTTAGAAATACTTTTATATGTTTTTTACACTTAAATACGAAGGAATTTAACAGCTTTGATTTGGTCTGGCTTGGTTTGATGGCATATCAACCATTTTAGGTTATTTAATGCCAAATCCACTTTCATACATATGAACAGTTCTGTTTTAAAGAGTATAGTTTAGCATAGTTATTTTTTGTTTACACTCAGTAAGGCGAACCAGACATGCAGGACATTGCTGGAGAAGCAGAGATGAACTCATAAGAGATGTACTCTTATGGATCCCCACACATGGCCGCGCAAAAGCAGGACGACCAGCACGAACGTACATTCAGCAGCTATGTGAGGATACAGGTTGTTGTCCTGAAGACCTGCCTAGGGCGATGAACGATAGGGAGGAGTGGCGAGAGAGGGTCAGGGATATCCGTGCTGCCAGCACGATATGATGATGATGATGAAAATGTAATAACAGTTTTATTTCAAACAATTTAATTTAACATAAGTTGGCAGTTAAAGTGTCAAAAACAGTTCTTCTTAAGTTGGTTTGGTTTTATGTGATATCAAGCATTGTAAATTGTTCAATGACAAATCCTATTTAAATTTATCTATTAAATACACATGGTTTGTGAACATTTTTCTTATAACATTTTTAAACAAACCTGAGCTCATTTTCCTTCAGTTAAATGGTTTCAAGCATTTCTATCCAATACGAATCATTCTATTTACTTTTCCTCATTTGTTTGATCACAAATGATTTCTTGAGTTGCTATGTAACAGAAACAATTTAACATCAGTCATTCGTTTAGACACTTTAAAGTTGATATGTATATGTAAGAGATTAACATTTAAAAAGGTGAGTGGGTTTATAAGAATGCCCACAGTTAAATGGTTTCAAGTATTGTAGTTAATGATTATTTCTTCAAGAACTATGCGATCTGTGTCACAATCCATACTTTCTATACTATAGGTTCTTTGTAGGGGTTTTGTCGATCGCTGAGCATTGCACTGTTTGATCCTTATAGGCGTTTTTGTTCTTGAGGGCATTTTGAATATGCTTCCAGGTCTTTCATTGTTCACTTTAGTGTTCATCTGTATTTTCCCAGCTTGGCTAATGGGAGCTTGTGATTTTTATTTAAGCTGTTCAGGTTTTATGGGAGACAAATTTTTTAGTCTGTCTTTTATGCTTTTTGGTGGACGGATTGGTGACTTATGTAACGGCTGTTTTGCTGGAGATTTTGCACTTTTAGAAGTAGTTCGTATTAGAGTGGTAGATCTTACGTGTGTTTTTGTTTTGACTACAACATTGGGTCTCTTCCCATTCCCAACCCGTTACTGAGCTGGTGCTTGATAAAATTCGGTCGAACGTAGTTTTTTCAGGTGCTCCTGAAAGTTTGGCCAATCATTGGCTTCCAAATGAATCAATTTCTCCACGAGTGCTCTCGTTATTGTCGTCGTCATTGTTTCTATCTGCCCTCCGTGCAACAGAGGCATAGCTGTTTTCTCCCATGTAGCTCCCTACAATTCTCATTGCTTCTAAGAAGGACACATTTCTTTTGTGCTTCCCGCCATAGATGCTGTATATTTTTCGCTGGTCCTGCGCTCCATCATCCACCACGGGGTCCAACTTGTGTTGGGAATGTACCAAGGGGAAAACCCGTTCGCTTTGGTTGAGACGGGGATACGCAACCAGTATACTCGAGCTGAGGGTAGGTTTCCGAGCCGTTGCCATTTTCGGGTTCTCAGCACTGATCGAATTCCTATTCTCTCCACTCAATTGACCCTCAACCACGGCCTTCTGGCACCTAGAAGATAAGGGTTGGGAACTTGCTGCAGATTTAAAAGTACGGTCGGGATAAACGTACAAGTGCTATGGCTTGACATGACCAGCCGATTGATCGGATCAGGCCAATCCGACCGCCCGTCGGACCAAGTAAGGGCCAAAGTGGTGTGTTGCAAGACATTGACCAGTCTGTCACCGGATGAGTGACGGCTCGATCACCAGGATCCCTTCCTAGCGCCTTACGAGTCGCCTCTCACGGCCAACAGGTGGCCCCATTAGGTGGGGGGTCTTGCTTCTCTTCAGAGATGCAGTCGGCATATTCTACAGCCCCAGCCAGCGGGGCATTAATAGCTTTGTTGGTGCAACAAAATAAACATGCATATAAAGTGTAAATTATGTAGGTGTATAGATTTTAATTAACTAACGGCCACTGTATTCGTGAGGATTAAAACTCTCGCGAAAAACGTGATATTCCGAGAACATTAATTACTATCATGACAATTAGATCCACATGCATTTTACATTGGCCAAAATATTTACAGAGCCATAATTTCTTCATAAGTTTCAATAATTCAAGTTTCACTGTACTTATTTTTATTTATTCATTGCACAGACTAAAATACTCGACGGAGTATTCAAGCCAATATTTTACAGTGGCAGACAATTCGACCAAGTATTCAAGTTAATATTCCACAGTGGTCTAATACTCGGTTAAGTATTCAAGCCAATATTCTACAGTTGTAGAATACGTGGCCCAGTATTCAAGTTAATATTCCACAGTGATCGAATACTCGACCGATATCAAGCCAATATTCTATCGTGGTAGAATACTCAACCAAGCATTCAAACCAATATTCCACAGTAGAAGATTACTCGGATCAGTATTTAAACATCATAGGAACTAAAGTGGTGCTTGTGGCATTTGTTAGAAAGCAATTATTTTAAGTATTTTTAAGTATTTTTGCAACAACAAAAAAAGATGCGTTGGCAGTTGACTACAGCGATAATTTTAAAGTCATAAAGAAAAATGATGCAAACTACGATGAAGGGTTATTCTCAGAAATAAACCGTTTCCAAAATATAAGGATATTTAATTGATTTTGTAAACTTTGAAATACGTTTGTTACGGATCCCAAATAGTTTTTACTTATGGTTATCAAAATGTAAGGTGAGGTTTCCCGTGGCGTAGTAGCTAACTGGCAGGATTGCGACATCGTTGTTTGCTTGTTCGAATTCCAGTCACGCTATTACGTTCACTACTTCCAGACAAATATCCTTTTTTATTTCATGTATGAACTCGCTTATTCACCAGCTATGGCTTAAATAGTACCACTTCGTCAAGGATTGCTTTGGCATTAAATAATCCACGAAAGTTGATATGCCATTAAACAAAGAAACCGAACCAAAAAGTAAATATTCTGTCAATAGACATTAACAAAATACATTTGAAATAAACAATTCAAAGTGAGAAGATATTGATTTTGAGGTATTCGTGGCGTAACGGTTATCGTCGTAGAAAAACCATTAGTGGACTTGGAGAGGGAAGGGCTCCGCTAGGTTGTTCTAGATCTAGGTGCGCTACATAAGTAGTGTCCTTACCAGATTACTGGATCTATAAGATGGTTAGTTTGTTGGTTGACGTTTTTTTAATGGCATGTCGACCCCTCCGGGGTTATTATAAGTCTAAAGGTTAGGAAATGATGCACTATGTATATTTACATTTACCCTTTTTTGTAGCGTACATTTTTGACATTATGTTAGCAATATTGAGGATAGTGTTGAGGGGATATTTTGAATGGTATTTTGAATGGCTTATGTCTATATTTTTTGGTATAATTTTATTTCTCTCAAAAAGAACAGAATGTAATCTTTGTTGACATTTTCAAATTGATCACTCATATTATTTACGTTGAAAAAGCGTTTTTTTTTTTGTTTTTTTTTTTGGTTGGAGCGAAAACTTCACATTCTATGAGAAAGTGTAATAGTACAGGGTGTTTGACATGTTACACACTGTGGTTGTTGTTTTTTGAGTATAACAGAATCTGTTAAATTTTGTGCGATCAACGTCTAATTGGGATATAGTAACTTGTTCTTTTCTGGGTTTTCTGAGGGCTGATCTCTCTATTTTACCAGAATTTATTTACCTGTGAAAGTGAGAAAGAAAACGATAAAAAATAGACCTGTAAACAAGATAGAAAGAGGTATAGATAGTTACAAAAAATTGCCCCCCCCAACTTTTTTTCATGTTCTCATTTCAACTCTATCATCATCATCGACAATAATTAATTCATATTTTACTCCATCTATCAATAGAACTGTACATGTATGTATTCATAAACCCTTCTCAACGAGTAGGATGTGACACAAGGTCAATTTTAAGGAGAAGATTGGCTGTCAGCGTTTTCCTTCTTTTATTTTGGTTGTATACCAAGGTTAAAGAGCCCACTGCCCTACTATCTACCCATAGCTAGAGGGAGAATATTTGGAGTTATACCTTTTCGAAGGGTATGAGAAATATGGGAAATGCTAATCACCTCGTCCAGGAATTGAACTCCAGTCGCTGTGTTCATTTCTACTACGATAACCATTGCATCACAGGCGCCTCCAATACTTATATATACAAGTACTAATTTAACAGTTACTCATGCATGTATGGGAATATTTATTTATTTATCTATTTATTTTAGTGTTTATCATTTCCTAAATATAACCAGCATTTCGCTGTGAATATCAGAGACACTTCACTTCTGGCTTCTTCAAAAGCCAAGAATTTCTCTTGAGAATTGAAGATGCTGAAATTGTATTCGCGTTTTTCTGCTGATTCTAAGAATGTCTTCTTCTTTTCGATGACAAAAGCATTTACGTGAACACATTGCAAGTAAATGCTGAGTCTCTTGGCCAAGTATTTTGCTAGACAGAAAATCCTATTGTCTTGCCTTAAAAGACTAACGATATTGTTAACCCTCACTCGATAGCAGGCACCCAGGTACGCTTTTATATATATATATATATATATATATATATATATATATATATATATATATATATATATATATATATGTGTGTGTGTGTGTGTGTGTGTGTGTGTGTATGGTATCATGAAATTGATTTCAATGGTCATCGAAATGTTTTTTCCATTAACCGGTTTTTTGTTTCTAAAATTATTATATACATCTGATAAATTGATTGATTGTTTGATTTTGACAGCATGACAACAGGTCTAGGGTTATTTTATGTCTAGAGGTTAGGGAATCATGTTCATTGAACGTTAATATTTACATTTTTAAGTAGTTGTGTCCTAAGAATTTTCTGAACACTTTTCAATCAAATACTTATAATTTTTAAACAGATCTATTTAACCAAGTCGGCTTGGGCTGTACAATACACCGATTGAATCTCTTCAGAGGAATAAGACTCACCTAATGAGTGTGCTGTCGTCCAGTCGGCTGGGGCTGTAGAATACACCGACTGCATCTCTTCAGAGGAGTAAGACTCCCCCAGTGAGTGTGCCATGGCCCAGTTGGCTGGGGCTGTAGAATACACTGATTGCATCTCTTCTGAGGAGTCAGACCCCACCCTCTTCAACATGTCCTGGATATGACATTAAACAATCTGATCGTGAGACTCCAGTAATGCTGGAGCTTTGGAGAATGCAGAGTACATTTTCATTGCCATTTCTCTCAGGTCCACTCTGGCACTGTGTGGTAGCACCTGATATAGTCCTATCTATGCGTCAAATAGAACTGTTTGACATTTAAACTGAGTTCAAATAAATGACATGCTAAACTGAATTGTTTGAAATAGAATCGTTTGATCATTTTATTGTGTGTAAACAAATGACTGATGTTTAATTGAATTGTAAGTAACACATAGTAATTATTGGAAGTATTTATCATTGTTGACTTATGTTTACAAATCATACATATCTAACATATATGTATAAAAGGATTTGGCATTAAATAACCTACAATGGGTAATATGCCATAAAACCAAACCGAACCAAACAGATCTATTTTACCGATTGATGAGAATGTATCAAATACTACGAACTCCAGGTCAGAGGAGACCTGGGATTAATGGCAATCAAGGAGTACTCCACACTCCCCAGGACATCCTTTTTTTGTTACGGGGGTCCTTACCTCAGTGGCAGAGGAGACTGTGGGCGTATTTATATTTTTTACGGGGTTGAGTCTCCAGCTCCAGCTAGGAAATGTTGGGAGATTTCCAGCCACAAACTAACGAAATTGCGCCCGAGAAAACATGGCATCGAAAGGGAAACTTCAAAAGAGAAACTGAATCTCTTCTAATGGCAGCACAAAACAACGTCATAAGAACCAATTATATTAAAGCGAAAATTTATAAAACGCAACAGAAGAGCAAGTGTAGATTATGTATAGAAACAGATGAAACGGTTTATCATATAAGCTGATGGAGCAAACTAGCACAAAAGGAGTACAAGACAAGACCCGACTGGGTTGGTAAAGTAATGCGCAGGGAAACTGACCATACTCTTTAATGGTATATGCTCAAACCAGAATCTGTCCTTGAGAATGAGACACATACAATACTGTGTGATTTCGAGAAACGGATCACTAATCCTGGCCAGAAGACCATGTTGTATAGTGGTAAGGACATAGTGAAATAGAGTTAATTATCTATTAACTGATGAGGTACAGTCCGACAAATGTTATAAGTCTCGCGTTGTGGGTGATACGTCCGAAGTTGGTATTACTACTGACCGAGATCTTTCAGTACCGACGTGCTTAAGAAATACAACGTCTTTTATACTGATGCGATACCGGAAGTCACGTAGTACGAGCCACTATACAAGAGACCAGACCTATGGTTAATTAAGAAACAAAAAGAAAGGAGAAGAAATAAAGAACTTGCTGTCTTGAGGATTTTGTCTTTCCGGCGGACCACAGAGAGAAAACAAAAATAAAACTAAAAGATAGATAAATGCTAGGACCTTGCCAGAGAACCGAAAAAACTGTGGACCATGAGGGTCAAAGTAATACTAGTTCTAGTTGATGCACTCAGAATGGTCCCCAAGAGCCTGGAGAAGGAACTGGAGGAATCGGAAATCGGTGGAAGCATCGAAATCATCCAGTACAGCATTGCAAAGATCAGCAAGTATACTCAGAAGTGTCCTAGAGACCTGAGGAGACTTGCTGTCACACAGCCCCAATGAAAGATTGTCAGCTAATGCTGGCGTGTACAACTAGCAAAGAGTGACATAATAATAATAATAATAATAATAATAATAATAATAATAATAATAATAATCAGGCATGACTAGTAGAGAAGGTGATCCACTGGATATTGTTCAAGAAACTAAAATTTCACCATACTGACAAACTAGAATCCGTCCTTGCAAATTTTTATAATGTTCATTCAGGGCGTAATCTTATAATCTTCATAATGTTTTCACTCTCATATAATGTCAAATACCGAATTATGAATTCTACACAATGCTACACGGATTTCTGTTTGAATAATTTATCTAGTCACGTGTCCCCCCTCCAAGTGCACAAACCATTTCAACTGTTGTGTTTGTTGCCTGGAGATCCGTGTTCGACCACACGGGTCGGTATTTGCACATTCTTCTCACATAGCACAAATGAAAGACGTAAAATTCTTTTAGACATAAGACAGAAACGGATTACCAAATTCAGGCCAGAAAACCTGGACAAGTTTTAACTAATAAGAATAAAAAGAACTTATCTCGAGGATTTTGTCTTGTCAACTGACTATAAAGGAAAAATTAAGGAAGGAGTGAAGCTGTAGTCTGCCAAAGAACTGAAAAAGTTGTGGGACATGAAGGTGACAGAGATACCAATCGTAGTAGTAGTATTTGGAAATGTCCTTAAGAACCTAAACTGCATGAACTGGAGATTAGAGGAAGAATTAAAACCATCCTGACCATAACACTGCTAAGATCGGCTAGAATACTGAGGAGAGACCTGAAGACTGGAGAAGAATTGCAGTTACTTAGATTCTAGTGAAAGACCATCATTTAAAAGTGGAGTGAAAAACTCGCGAAGAGCGAAATAATGATAAATTGAGCACTGCTGCTTTAAAAAATTTATTTATGACAGTAATTTAATTAAATTATTCAGACATACTGTCGTGTCTGGTTTTTGAGAATTGACGTTTCCTCATTTTGTCAGAACACTCAAACAGAAAAAGGTCTTTAAAAGCAACGCGCTATTTCTTCTATGATCTTTTTATATATTTTTTTTACGTTCGAAAGTCTTTATACTTTGCCCTTCCTCACCCAAACATACACAACGCCGCTTCTGTGTTGTAATCAAAAACGCTTGTTTGGTGTAATGTTACACAAGCCTCTGGCGTTACTCACGGCGTTGCTCGGTGCGACGATCATAAAACTTGTCACGTCAGACGGAACAGAAAAAAGGAAGAATATGAATCTGAAGCCATATTTGTTTAGTCACGTGGGTTTACTTGTTAACCAACGGCGACGCGAGACATTTTAAGAGCTTTTAGACTGGTGATATAGATTTAAAAAAAGCACTTCAACTTTTAATCGTAGATTGTTGCGCGTTCTTTAATTTGCGATGAGGGTTTCTAATTTTAATTTAGCGAATATCAACGAGCATGCAATGACAAAGAACAAGGAAAGAAATATATATATATATATTCGCAATAGTCCGGGATGTAGGGGTTCAATCCCAAGTCAAGTCATACCAAAGACTTTAAAAATGGTACTTGATACCTCCTTGCTTAACACTCAGCAATATAAAGTGCATATCAAGAGTAAAGTGGAGCAATCAAGGGATAGGAGTTGTGCCCTCCCCTACACCTCGGTGTAGTAGCTATTAAAAAGGAAGCCTTCTAGTCGCCCTCGACTACAGTCGCCAACTTACTTATACGAGGAGAAACAAAGTCTTTTTTATGAATAGGTTATAAAATTATTGTGTGGCAACGTGCGTGCGTATTTGCGTGCGTTCTTACGTGCGTTAGGTTTGGTTTGGTTTTATGGCACATCAACTATTGTAGCTTATTAACGCTAAATCCATTTTTATACATATAAACAGTTCTATTTCAAATAATTCAGTTTAGCATACAAAAACAGTTCTATTTCGAACAATTCATAAGTACGCAGTTTAGTTCTATTTGACCCATAGATAGGACCCTATCATGTGCTACCACTCCGAGCCAGAGTGGACCTGGGAGCGATGGCAATGAAGAGGTACTCAGCATTTCCCTTAGCTCCTGCATTACCAAAGCCTCACCATCAGATTGTTTTAGTGTCATTATCAGGACATTCGTTGGAGAAGTCTTACCTGTCCGCAGGAGTGCAGTCAGTCCATTTTACACACCCAGCCAACTGGGCAAGCTTACGTGTGTGTATGAATGTATGCCTATGAAAAAGTTCTTATGTGGATTGAGAAGTTCTTGTATATGTATTTGTGTGATAGTCAGTATGTGTATGTGTGGTTATAATGAACGTGAAAGAAAGAATGAGAGTTCTTACTGTGGTGACTGGTCCAAACATGTCTGGTCAGGCGCAAAGAAAGTTTTGGTCGGATCCCAGATAAACAAATATTCGTAAATGTATGTGTTCCTATGAAGTGGATGTACATCAGCAGTTTGGACAACGAGAAAACTAGTGACTCCAATCGGTTACTGATCTCACAAGCTAATTTTGGCTCCCTGACAAAGTCTTTCAGATTTAGCAAGAATCATTCTGGTTGGTTAAATGATACAATTAATTTTCCAAGCTCACCCGGAAAGAGTGCGTCGAGTGTATGCGCACAAACTAATTTTCGTCAAATAGCTTTTAGCCATGGAAGCGTTAACTTCCGAGAAACTCCCACAAGATATTTACTACGCTGAATCTCATAAAAATAGGGCGTCTGTACTGTGTTTTGAAAGTCAGTATTCGCAAGTCTCTCTCTCTCTCTCTCTCTCTCTCTCTCTCTTGTCCCGTAACTAGGTTCACTCTGACCCAGTGAATTAGTACTTGTTAGGGTCACATCTATGGGTCAAATATATCTATTTAAGATTATTAGTGTTAAATAGAAACAACTTTATGAAAAATGTTTTCATGAATGCACAATGAATACGATTCCCTATACTCTAAACACAAAATAAGCCAAAGCGCATTGACATGCCGTTAAAATCTATCGCTCAGTCATTCCATTACTTCCTCAGATTGCATGCAATAGTTACCATTTTGTGTGTATGTACATGCGTGTGTATGTGTGCGTGGTCTTTTTTTTGTCTCAATCTCTACTCACCCCCCCCCACAAAAAATTGTTTGACATTCTAGGTTAAAAAAACAAAAAACAAAAAAGAATCTCTGGAGCCAGATAAATCTTCAAATGATGTTTTCGAATTATAAGGTACGAATCAAGGGTAAGCAATCCAGAGAAAGGAGTAGCGCCTTCCCTTATACCTCGGTGTAATAGCTATTGGAAAAGGAGCCTTCGAGTCAACTACGGGTCCTAACTTTATTTCCAGGGAAAGGAGTAGCGTTCTCCCTTACACCTCAGTGTAGTAGATATTGAAAAAGGAGCATTCGGGTCGACCTCGACAACATTTCCCAACTTTACTTTTCCAGGAAAAGGAGTAGTGTTTTCCCATAAACATCGGTGTAGTAGCTAATGAAAAGGGAGCCTTCGGGTCACCTTCGACTATGGTCTCCAACTTTACTTTTCCTAGGAAAGGTGTAACGCCCCCTCCCCAACACCTCCGTGTAGTCGCTACTGAAAATGGAGCCTTCGGGTCACCCTCTACGACTGCGACTATATATTGGTAGCTAAAATATTGAGGCGCTCGTAACGTAACGGTTAAGGAATGGACTCGGCTTCTCAAGTTCAAATCCTGAATAAGCTAGTATTTTGCATAGAGTAAAGTATGAATCTAACTATTCTACCTTCAACTATGGGTAAATAATAGGTCGGACTGGGTTCTTTAACCTTGGTATGGCAACCAACATAGAAGAAAGAAAACTCTGACTTCAAAAACAGTTGTAGATCTGGAGAAGAATGGGTTCCTTCTGTTTATTTCTGCCCAAGACGTGTTGCATGACTTGCACCCCACAGCCAAAACAAGGCTACGAAACTAGTGAAAGAGGATTCACTAGGTCTCTATCTGTCAAGGTCTTTCGTCTTGTATGAGAGATATGAACAGGCTATGATAGGTAGACTGAAGTATAGTTATTTACTAAGCTTAGCTTCGGTATATGGGGCACCCAGAGAGAACCAAACTCACATTGGTCGGCTAACTCAGCTTGTTAATTATTAAACCATATGAGATGCTCTGGCAGTATGTATGAATATAAAAACTAAGATAAAAAAAGATCACATCGGCATGACTTGTATCAATTCCTTATTTCCGAGTTTTTCTCGGGAATATTGACAATTTGGTGATCAAGTCTCTGGTTTCATGGTACAAATCTGTGAGATAATGATATTATTTACTGTAAGATAATAATATTACTTACTGGTCTTGTGAAACAATGTTGTCAGCTTGTTAAATGTGTAATAAACATGAAGTATGACTGCTAATCCAAATTGGCATCGCGATGAAGAAGGAGATAGACATAACACAAATTCCATCATCTCTTCACGAAGTGGTTTTAATTCCGAAACGCCACTTTTCGTTTGTGTCACAAAAGCAATGTCATATCAAGTTTGACAATTGACGTGCCACTCCTGCTTAATATCATAAACGCAAAACCTGATACAGTTGTTTGAAAGTAATTCTTTGAATAGTATGTCTTTGATTTGTGTGGGTTTTAATCTAGTGTAGTTAATAGTATTTTTGCAAAAAAAAAAAAAAAAAAAAGAAAGAAGAAAAAAAGAAAAGAATAAATAAATCAATGAATAAAAGAAAAGAAATAATAAGAGAAAAGAAATGAAAAAGAAAACAAAACATTCGTTGGCAGTTGACTTCAGAGACAAGTTTAAAGAAGATATAACAATCTTCTAAGAATATTCGGACTATTGATCTTATCTTTATTGTTATAATCCCAACGTTTCGGCTGATATATCCTTCAGCCTTCGAACTCGGGAGCCCACACAGAATCTCGAACAGAACCCTTTCTTTGAACCACAGGGTTTGACTGTTCCAATTTTGTTAGCCATGATTGGGTATAAGTGTAAAGTTGTTGTATTCTTTGTTATTCTTACCTGTTGCTGGGATTGAACCCGCAACCCCCATATGATTTCACTTTGAAACACTTTCTAACCAAACGCCTTATCCACTGCGCCATGTGTCCTTGCTAAAAAAGAAAAAAAGAAAAAAATGGTGAAAACTACATTAAAGGATTATTCTTCAACGAAATAAACCTTTTCCAAACTATAAGAATGTTTGGTTTATTACTTATTTCTTATTACTTATTTCTTGTTAGATATTTCTAATTACTTATTACTTGTTACTTATTACTTATTTCTTATTACTTATTACTTATTCTTATTATTTCTTATTTCTTTTTACTTATTTCTTATTACTTATTACTTTTGTGTTCTTATTACTTATTACTTATTTCTTATTATTTCTTATTACTTATTTCTTATTACTTATTTCTTATTACTTATTACTTATTTCTTATTACTTATTTCTTATTACTTTTTCTTATTATTTCTTATTACTTATTACTTATATCTTTTTACTTAATTCTTATTTCTTATTACTTATTTCTTATTTCTTATTACTTTTTCTTATTATTTCTTATTACTTATTACTTATTTCTTATTACTTTTTACTTATTTCTTATTACTTATTTCTTATTTCTTATTCTTATTATTTCTTATTTCTTGTTTCTTATTACTTTTTCTTATTATTACTTTTTACTTATTTTTAATTACTTATTTCTTATTACTTATTACTTATTTCTTATTACTTCTTCATTATTTCTTATTACTTATTTCTTATTTCTTATAACTTTTTCTTATTATTTGTTTCTTATTTCTTATTACTTTTTCTTCTTATTACTTATTTCTTATTACTTATTACTTATTTCTTATTACTTATTTCTTATTTCTTATTACTTATTTCTTATTACTTATTACTTATTACTTATTTCTTATTTCTAATTACTTTTTCTTATTATTATTTATTACTTATTTTTTATTACAATCAATTATGAAGAGTAAAAAAAAAAAATAAAAAATAAAAAAAAATTGTGAAAACTACATTAAAGGATTATTCTTCAACGAAATAAACCTTTTCCAAACTATAAGAATGTTTGGTTTATTACTTATTTCTTATTACTTATTTCTTGTTAAATATTTCTAATTACTTATTACTTGTTACTTATTACTTATTTCTTATTACTTATTACTTATTCTTATTATTTCTTATTACTTATTACTTATTTCTTATTACTTATTACTTATTTCTTATTATTTATTACTTATTCTTATTATTTCTTATTTCTTTTTACTCATTTCTTATTACTTATTACTTTTGTTTTCTTATTACTTATTACTTATTTCTTATTATTTCTTATTACTTATTTCTTATTACTTAATTCTTTTTTCTTATTACTTATTTCTTATTACTTATTTCTTATTACTTATTTCTTATTTCTTATTACTTATTTCTTATTACTTATTTCTTATTATTTCTTATTACTTATTACTTATTTTTTATTACTTATTAGTTATTTCTTATTTCTTATTACTTATTTCTTATTACTTATTTCTTATTTCTTTTTACTTTTTCTGATTATTACTTATTACTTATTTCTTATTACAATCAATTATGAAGACTAAAATGTTATTTTATGTTTTATTCCTCTTTTTCTTTTGAAAACTTTGAAACTCACAATAAAAATGAATAATACTGTTTCGAATATTACATCCACCTTGGTGGATGAAAAAGAAAAAATAGGTTCACAACGAGAAAATGAAAGAAAGCAAAGGTAGACGAATACTAAAAAAAACAGTGAAACATGGTGACGGTGATACCAATCGGAGTTGGTGCACTTGGAAGGATCCTTAAGTATTTGGAAAGGAGACTAGAGGAAATGAAGATCAAAGAAAGATTTCAGACCATCCTGATCACAGTACTGTTAAGATCAGCAAGAATACTTAAAAGTGTCCAGGAAATCTGGGAAGACTTGCTGTCATCAAGACTCCAGTGAAAAGCCACTAGTTAAAACCGGTATAAAAAAAACTCGCAAAAATGCAAACAAATCATTCAATTTCAGCCAGAACATCAGACCAAGTGTTAATTAACAAGAAGAAAATAACTTGTCATCTCGTGTACTTTTCCGTCCTAGCATTGCAGAGAGTGAAAATAAAAGAAACTGAAACAATACAAAATTACCTGGATCTTGCTAGAGAGCTGGAGAAACTGTGGAACATGAGTGTGGCAGTGATAAATGTTGTATTTGATGCACTTAGAACTAAAGATTACTGAAAGAATCGAGACCATACTGACAACCAGCCAGAATAGTTAAAAGAGTCCTGGAAAGCTGAGGAGGCTTGCTGTCACTCAGATTTCACGGAAAAAGCACCAGTTAAACAGATGAGAAAAAGTCGCCAAGAGAAAAGTTATTAAGTTCTTTATTATCTAGAAGTAGTAAGATGTCTTGAAAACTGCTACGATTATAGTGAGTTTGATCATTACTAGGTGCCTTATACTAATGCCCTTGATTAAGGTAAACAAAGTAAATATCCCTAACCGTAAATGAATTCGTGGATCAAGGAGAGTAAATGTCCACTTATATTTCCAATCTGCTTTATATTTAGATCATATTTTTTCTCTTTATATAAAATTTAGCCCAGTAGGCCTGGGCTATAGAATACACCGACTGCATCTATGCAAAGGGATAAGACCCTGCTCTCACAACGAGTGTCTTGGATATAACATCAAACAATCTTATTGTGAGCCTCAAGTAATACTGGAGCTTTGTGGAATGCAATGTACCCTTTCATTGCAATTGCTCCAGATCCACTGAATGGTAGGACCTGATAGGATACTATCAATGAGTCAAATAGAACTGTTTCACATTTAAACTGAGTGCAAATAAATGACATGCTAAATAGAAGTGTTAGAAATAGGACTGTGTGATCATTTAACTGTGTGTAAACAAATGACTGATGTTTAATTGAATTGTTCGTGATACATAGCAATACTTGGAACCATTTAACTTTGTTAACTTATGCTAAATTAAATTGTAAGAAATAGAACTGTTTGATCATTTAACTGTGTGTATCTATAAAATGTGTTTACAAATAATGTATTTAGTATATATGTAAAAACAGGATTTGGCATTAAATAACCAACAATGTTTGATATGCCATAAAACCAAACCAAACCAAACCTAAAATGAAAATGAAAAAACTTTCTTGGCATTGATTGTACCGAAAATAACTATGGAAGTAATAATTGTATGAAGCAAGATTTTAAAAAATACATATTGCCCAGTCAGCTGGGGCTGGAGAATACACCGACAGCTTTTCTGAAGAGGGGTAAGACTCCCCCGCCAACGAGTGTCCTGGATATAACACTAAACAATCTGATGGTTTTGGGAATGCAGAGTACCTCTTCATTGCCATTGCTCCCAGGTCAACTCTGGCTCGGAGTGGTAGCACCTGATTGGGTCCTATCTATGGGTCAAATAGAACTAAACTGCATAAATATGCTAAACTAAATTGTTTGAAATAGAACTGTTTTGACAGTTAAACTACGTACTTATGCTAAACTGAATTGTTTGAAATAGAACTGTTTTGACATTTAACTGCGTGTTAACAAAAATTATACTTATACTAAACTGAATTGTTTAAATTAGAACTATTTCCCAGGTTAAGTCATACCAAAGACTTAAAAAATGGTACTTGATGCCTCCTTGCTTAACACTCAGCATTATCAGGTACGGATCAAGGGTAAAGTGGAGCAATCCAGGGATAAGAGTAGTGCCCTCCCCTACACCTCGGAGTAGTAGCTATTGAAAATGGAGCATTCGGGTCACCCTCGACAATGGTCGCCAACTTTACTTTTACTTTTATTTGAATAAAAATGGATTTGGCATTAAATAACCTACAAAGGTTGATAAAACCCAAACAAACAAACAAACAAACAAAAATACATAAGAGGGAATTCATTGTTTTTTTGAGATGCAAATATCATTTGCGTTTCTAATATACCCATGATATATGTAAGAATGAAAGGACAAGCTCTTTTGGAGTAAAGTCAAAAACAAATACCTTAGGCTCTCGAGAAACAATTCATTTTTAATTGATCGAGGTTTCTAGTTAGCTTTATTTAAATGGCATATAAACATTCGTGGATTATTTAATGCTAAAGCAACTGCAAGCAAACAAACGAGCTCTGGTTTGTTTAAAATATCACCGACAAACGATTCATTTACAAAACGTATATTTAATGTTTATATGTATCAAGAAGATTTGGCACCAAATAATCCACAAAGGTTGATATGCCATAAATTCCAAGGAACCAACGAACGAACCAACGAACCAACCATTCAACCATTATAGTGTGTTCGTGAAAATATTATAATATCAGATAGTTTAGTGTCATATCCGTGATGCTCATCGGGTCAGTGAGTGGTGTCTTACCCCTCTTTAATCTTGCCATCGGCATATACTACAGCCCCTGCTTGCTAGGCTACACTATAATGTTAGCGAAATGAAAATTGTGCTGTATCTGTCATACGCCCCACCAGCATACGAGTATGGCACAAGGCCTTTTTTTAAGGTGGGTCCAGTCGCAGGGCCGCAGCCCAGACGCGTCCGGCAGTTCTAAAAATGCATCGGGCCCCGTCGGCATTTCCCCTTTCGGGGCGCCTCAGGCGCCAGTTGTGCTCTCTAGCATTAAAGTTAGTCAGACACTACTTACTTTTACGAAAAATATTGTTATCATGGCGTTATGAATTAGTAGAATATTTCTTTTTCGTAATATAAATAAAATAGATAAAACATGCAAATATATATATATATATAAATATATATATTTCATTAAACATAATAGACATTTTATGTCTACATATTTTCTTTTGGATCCGTTCGAATTCCCGTATTACTTTTATTGTATTCTGGGGTAATTGATTTATGTATTGTCCATAGTTCCATGTATCCCTAGTACTTTCTGCCCGACTTTGGGCCATCATCAGGGGAGGATCTACTACAAAAGTGATGTAACTTTTGTTTTAGCATATTACTACTGTGTAAGGGCGTCTTTGCCGTTGAAGGTTTTGGCGTGAATAAAAGTGAATGCCCCTTCAGATATAAAAAAGCAATTATTCATAATCTAATATCCCGTGCCAAACTAATCTCCTCCTCCAAAACAATATTTTATAAAGAGGTAGAAAACATAAAACAGGCTCTCATCAACAATGGGTTTCCTAACTATATTGTTGATGAACAAATTAAACGTATGATCAAAAATGTTAACCAACAAAATAAACAGTGTACTACTCCATCCAGCCAACAAACATATATCAAACTTTTTTATCGTAACCAAATGCACTACAATTACAAATCCGATGAAAAAATCTTGAAAACATTGATTTACAAAAACATACTCCCCACAGATCCTAATAAAAAAATAAAACTTGTTATATATTATAATAAGTTTAAAACCTCGAATCTAGTCATTAGAAATAATTCCTCTCCCTCGATTGGAGTTTTGCAAAAAACCAACGTTATATATAAATTTAAATGTCCTTTAGGAGATTGTATCTCTGATAATAATAATATATATGTTGGTTTAACCTCAACTACCCTGTCGAGGAGACTTACAATGCACCTTTCAGACACAAGTTCAATAGCTCAGCATTTAAAAAAACATTCATGCCCAACAACACAACTACGGAAAATTCTCACCGACAACACAACAATATTAGAACATCAAAATGATAAACAAAAACTTCAGATTCTCGAAGCATTACATATCAGAAACCTGCAACCGACACTCAATAGAATTAATTATCAAACCAGTGCTAATGTACTTAAATGTCTTTAGCTACTGGCACTAAATATAGAATCACATTCAAAAACTAACGCCAAAACCTTCAACGGCAAAGACGCCCTTACACAGTAGTAATATGCTAAAACAAAAGTTACATCACTTTTGTAGTAGATCCTCCCCTGATGATGGCCCAAAGTCGGGCAGAAAGTACTAGGGATACATGGAACTATGGACAATACATAAATCAATTACCCCAGAATACAATAAAAGTAATACGGGAATTCGAACGGATCCAAAAGAAAATATGTAGACATAAAATGTCTATTATGTTTAATGAAATTTGCATTAACGAAGAAATGCTGCCTAAATATACATATATATATATATAGACTTACAACTAGTAATATAAATGTTAGGCTAAAGACTGAAAGAACTGTAAGGAGAATCTTCCAAGAGTAGTGGCTAATGTGCTCAAACTACGGTATCGTTGTAAGTGCGTTCGAACTCCAGTCGCGCTATAGCTTTCATTTTCAGACTAACACCCTTTTGGAATGGTTGGAATCACCTTATCCCTCCCAGCTAAGGGTTAAATAGTACCACTGGAATTCTTTTACTAGGATGGCTTCGGCATGAAATAATCCATGAACATTGATATGCCATTAAAAAATCAAGGAAAGCAACCAAAGAAAAGCAATAAAAAATAATAGACACGAAGACAGGTTACTCGTGAGAATTACCAAAAATAAACCAGTTCAAAAAGTTATTTTCTCGGAGACCAATGACAGAATAACCTGTTAAAAAAGGCTACTTTTTTGGAAAAGTGAACAAGAAATTTGGTGGATTTTTCTATTTAAACGATAGAATTTTCATGGGTTCTACTCGTTGGAATGAAATTTTCAAGTAGTTTTACGGAGATTTCCAGACGAAAAAAAAAAGCAACAACAACATAGAAATGGCCATAAAATTCTAACATTGTATAATGGTCTTGGAGAAAGAGCTTGATGGGATCTGCACGAGAATGATGTGTGCTGTTTTAAACAAATCCTGGAAGCAGCACTCTACAAAATAGCAGCTGTACGGCACCTATCTCCCATCTCAAACCAATCAAGTAAGACGAGAAAGTCATTCTAGGTAGAGCTGGTTTAAGTAAGGACGAAATCATAAGCGACGTTCTGCCATGGACTCGTACACATGGACACACCAGTATTGGCCGACCAACAAAATCTTTCGTTCATCAGCTCTGTGCAGACACTGGATACCGTCTAGAGGACTTGCAAGGAGTGATGGGCGATAAGGACAGATGGTGATATATATATATATATATATATATATATATATATATATATATATATATAAAGATAAATAGAGAGGGATAGAGAGTCAAAGGAGTCTGTGCTGTTGGTACTTCCTGATGATTATGATGATTGCAGTTTTTTTTTTCTGGTAAAGATGACTGATACAAGAAAGTTTCGGCATTTATGGCAAAAGAAACCACCTGTGTTATTTATAAAACTGTAGTTATAAGAAAGACATACAGACAGAAAAGAAAGAGAAGAGGGTGAAAGAGAAGAAGAAGAAGAAGAAGAAGAAGAAGAAGAAGAAGAAGAAGAAGAGAGAGAGAGAGAGGAGAGAGAAAGAGAGACCTGGTTTAAATTTCCGCTTCTAATTATTCTTAGTCGTCAGACTATTTGTGTACATGGACACCTATTATTGCCTCCTGAGCGTCAGAAGTCGTTTCCTCTCGAATGTGATATTTCTTCATTGTTGCTTCGTATTTAGAGACGTTGGCGATAAAAAAAAAAAAAAAGAAAAAAAAGAAAGAAAGAAAAACAATATTCTCCGTGTCGGATTTGGGTAAAAATCTAAAATCGGCTTCACTGAAAATAAAACCAAAGAAGGAAGACTCACTGGTGTCATATCGGTGAAGGATTTCCGGTGTTGGGAAGTTTCGCGGTTTATTAAATAGAGTCTTTAAAAAAACAAACAAACCTGTAAAAATGGCAGTGAAGAGTGGAAAAGACAAGGTTTTGTTGCTGGCAGGTCGTTTTAAAGACGTTCAGTTTGATTACGAATTTCGCACAATTATACGACACGTCCATTTAACAGAATTGCAGCTGTCTTCAAAATGAAAATGTCCTTTTTTCTTTGTTAATAATCATAAATGACCTTGAGCAAAAAAAAAAAAAAAAAAAAAAAAAAAAAAAAAAAAAAAAATTACATGATATTGCTCGTATTCTGTGCAGTACACTTGGCACATCATTTCGCAAGTTTCTATAACCCTTCTAGAAATAAAATTTAGGACCCCACTCCTTAAAAAACAACAACAAAAGATCATTACTTGTTTTGACTGATACATTTTCAGCTAC
>OY757932.1:29289699-29409699 GCA_963585895.1 Sepioteuthis lessoniana | reverse complement strand
GTCACGACTAAATTGAAACGCACTCCTCCCCGAAAATACATTAAAGTGGGTCCTCTCTCTCTCTCTCTCTCTCTCTCTCATATAAAGACCAACCAAAGGCACTTTCAACCTAGTAGGTTGGTACTGTAGAATACACCGACTGCATCTCCGCAGAAGGGGAAAAGAAAACCCTCAAAGAATGTCCTGATATGAGACTAAACATTCTAATGTTGAGGCTTCAGTAATGCTGGAGCTTTGGGGAATGTGGAATACCCCTTCATTGCCATCGCTCCCAGGTCCCCTATGGCGCTGAGTGGTAGCAATGGGTCCAATAGAACTGTTTCACATTTAAACAGAATGCAAACAAATGACTTATATCTGATTGAATTGTTAGAAATAGAACTATTTGATTATTTAATCATTGATCATTTGTAAACAAATGACTGATGTTTAATTGAATTGTTAGTGATACATAGCAGTACTTAAAATCATTTAACTTTGTTTATTTGTGTTTATAATTCATGCATATTTTATATATATGTATAAACCAGATTCAGCCTTAAATAACCTATAATGGTTGATAGGCCGTAAAACCGAACCAAACCAAACTGAACCAAAGGCATTTTGATCAGACAATAGTCTTTATTAGACCCATGGATATATTATGCCAATATTACATTTTACATCGCTTTTCACATAGCATATTAACTCATTGAAATTGTTTTTTAAATCTTTGATTTGGTTTGGTTTGGTTTGGTTTGTTGGGTTTTATGGCATATCAACCTTTGAAGGTTATTTAACGCCAAATCCATTTTTATGTAAATAATCTGTTCTATTTAAAACAATTCCGTTTAGCATAAGTACACAGTTTAATTGTCAAAAACATTTCCATTTCAAAGTATTTAAGCAGTTATATGTAACAATTCAGTTAAGTGTAAATACAGTTTTAATGTCGAAAGACAGTTCTATTTGAAATAATTCAGTTAAGCATAAGCCCGCAGTTTAAATGTAAATACGGTTTAATTGTCCAAACATTTCTATTTCAAGCTATTCAGTTTACTCAAACAATTCATTTTAGCATAAGTATGCTGTTAGTTCTATTTAAGCCATAGATAGGAACCTTATCAGGTGCTACCACTCCGGGCCAGAGTGGACCTGGGAGCAATGGCAATGAAGGGGTACTCCGTATTCCCCAAAGCTCCAGCACTGCTGGAACCTCACCATCAGATTGTTTAGTATCATATCTAGGACACTCGTTGGGGGGGGGTCTTACCCCTCTGCAGAGAAGCAGTCGATCTATTCTACAGACCCAGCCGACTGGGCAATTTAAATCTTTAAAAAATGTCTGAAAAAAAAGCTTCCTTTTTTCAATAAAAATCTTTTCTCCTGATTCAATTTAACCCATAACTTGGAGGATAAGTGGGGACTTTGTTACTTGAAACTTATCTTACAAAACTGAATCTTCTTCTTGTTCGTCGTTACGAATAACTAAGCATATACATTTGTGTCTGTCAAAACCAGATCCAGTTTCTACTTTGGCTCAGCGCCAGTCGCTAATGGTGGGATTGACGCGAGTTTGTGTGAAACGAGATTCAACGAGATTTAGCCTGGTGACGTTCCGAGGAAGAATCCCATGCTGAGACAAAGTCATCTCACAGCTGCCTATCAGGTCATTTAAATATGACATTTCCTTAACAAATATGGTTGAGTCATTGCTACACAAAGCTGCTCATAAGTGAGATTACACTTCTTTACATAAACAAACATATAAAGAAACACACACACACACACACACACACATATATATATATATGTATATATATAATTTGATAAAAACTGAAATAGATAACAAATTATGTATAAGTATTTATATGCATTATAAAGATAAATAATTAATCAAATAAATAAACAAAAATAAACAAAAATAAGCAAGCAAATAAATAAATGACTAAATAATAATAATAATAATAATAATAATAATAACTCAAAACAACGCCATAAAAACAATTATATTAAAGCAAAAATCGATTATACACAACAGAATTGCAAGTGTAGATTATGTATAGAAAGAGATGAAACGATTAATCACTTAATAAGTAAATGAAGCAAACTGGCACAAAAGGAGTACAAGACTAGCCCCGACTGGGTAGGAAAGATGATCCTCTATGAATTGTGCTAGAGATTAAAATTTGACCATACAACCAAATAGAATATGCACAAAGCAGAATCCGTACTAGAGAATGTGACGCATAAGATTCTCTAGGACTTTGAGATATAAACGGATCAGCTCATTCCGGTCACATGATCAGACCTAGTGTTAACTAAACAAGAAAAAAGAATTTCCCGTCTCGTTGATTTGGTCGTTCCGACGAACCACACAGTGAAAATGAGAAAAAGCGAAAAGATAGATAAATACTTGAACCTTACCAGAGAACAAAAAACGCTGTGGAATATGAGAGTGACGGTGATACCAATAGTAGTTAGTTCCCTTGGAACGGTCCCCATAGCCTAGAAAGAAGACTGGTGGCATTGGAAATCAGAGTAGGAATCGAGACTTTCCAGACAGCATTGTTGAGAACGGCTGAAATATTCAGAAATGTCTTGAGATCTAAAGAGATTTGCTATCACTCAGACTCCTGTGAACGACCGCCAGCTAACGCTGGTGTAAAACCCCACTCGAGGTAAAATAGGTGAACTAAAGAATAATGAAATTGATGACAATACCCAGCGAACCACAGAGTAAAAATAAAAGGACGATCAAAAATACTTCGATCTTGCTGGAGAACCGAATAAACAGTGAAATGTTAGAGTGATGGTAACACCAATTGTAGTTGGAGCACTAGGAATTGTCTCCAAGAAAGGAAATTGGAAGAATAGGAGATTAGAAGAATCAAGACCATCTAGACCAGAACGTTGTAAAGATCAGCTAGAATACAAAGAAGTGTCTTGGAGACTTGAGGAGACTTGCTGTCACTCAGACTTAAGGAAAAAACCAATAGTTAAGATTGGTGTGAAAAACTCACCGGAAGAAAAAATAATGAATAAATTAAAACATAAAATAAATAAAACAAAATATCACGAAATTAATCCAATATAGCCACGTAAATAACCATTCAGTTTAAATAAAAGCGCTCTTCCCAGAATGCCTCACAAACAAGAGCGCCCTTCCCACAATGCCCCAAACAATAGTATATAAAGGGCCACCCACCGTTTGAATATCACTTGGTCTGATGATCACATAGACGAGAGACTGACAGTCACCAAATGCCGTTGAACCAGTGTCTACGCTATCCTACACATACACACGCGCGCGCGCACACACACACACACACACACACACACACATATTATAAAACGAGCATATGTCTTATACTGGCTTAGTGGGAGACCAGTTGAATACTTCCCTATATATATGCGTGTGTTTGTGTATATATATATATATATATATATGTATATATATCCAGGGAAGGAGTAGCGCCCTCCCCTACACATCGGTGTAGTAGCTATCGAAAAGGGAGCCTTCGGGTTACCCTCGACTATGGTCGCCAACTTTACTTATATATTATGAAAATTATTGGAGAACCTTACAACTTTCAATGGGGTTGTCATAGCAACGTGATTAGGAATACCTACTGTTTAAAAGTGGGAAATGAAAACTGTTTGAATTTGGGTTTATGACATTTAATGATCAAATGATATGAATGTATTACTCTTCTGTTTGAAGTGAAATGTTGCCAGTAAGACATTAATGTTAAATGGTATATCAAAATTAATTCATGTTCTGGATAATTTTTTGTGAGTGTTTGTTCTGAGAATGATACTAGTATTCATCTGATGGTAAGGCTACCATTCTAGAGATCCTTGGAGTGTAGAGTACTCCCTCATTGCGATTACTCCCAGGTCCACTCTGATCAAGAGTGATATTACCTGTTAGGGTCACACCTATGAATCAAATAGATCTGTTAAGAAATTATTCATATTTGATTAGACCATGCGTAAAAATAAATTCTCTTTAGAAAAACTACACAAAAAATGTAAATATCGATGGAAAATGAACGCGATTCCCTGACCTCAAAGCATAAAATGACCCAAGACAAGTTTATATGCCGTTAAAATCAATCAATCAATAAAACATGTATTCTCGAAGAAATCCTGATAAGAATGTTTGAAAGTAATTAATGTTCAAAATGTGCAGTCGATTTTGATGATATTTCGTTTTTTTTTTTTACAGCCTCAGAATATTCTGTTTTAGTAGAATATTGAATAGGTTCCATATTTGGTTGAGATAATAATATTCGATAATAATAGGAAGATTTAATAATAATAGATAGATAATGTTTGATGATACTTTGTTTTCTTTACAGCCTCAGAATATTATATATTCCAGTAGTAAATCGAATACGTTCCGTAATTGGATGAGATAATACTTGATAAAAATAGATAGATTTGATGATAATAGATAGATAATAATATTTGATAAAATTGTTTTTTATAGCCTAAGAATATTATGTTTTAGTAGTAAATTGAATTGGTTCCGTAATTGGATGAGATAATAATATTTGATAATAATAGATAAATCTGATAAACGAAATATTGTCAAAAAACGAAGTTTTATCAAATTTCATAATTATCTATTGATAATAATAATATTTGATGATATTTCGTTTTTTTTTACAGCCTCAGAATATTGTTTTAGTCGTAAATTGAATAGGTTCTAGAATAGGATGAAATCGAAATTTTTTTCAAGATTAATCAGACTATTCTTCAGTTATCACTTTACCTGAATCCTGCTTGCAAGATGATGACTCGTCTCATTCTTGCCTAATTGCTTTGCTGCACGCGAATGCTCTTTTTAACACTCCACATTTCTTATGCCAACAAAAAAGAAATCAGCAAAACAAAGTGGGAGGAGTTGACGTATTTGCATCTTATGAGATGATTCTTCATATTTGACTGTAGTCGACAAAACGTATCAACATATCGTCATACGTATCGTCATACGAAGACGTACGAAATTAATCACACATTAGAAGACGAATAATTGTTTAAAAAAAAAAACTGTTTTCACTCTGCCACATCAATATACAGTAGAACATCGACTTGCGAAAACCCCATTATACGAAAAAATTCAGAATACGAAATGGAATTCGAAGAAATTTCCGACCAATTAAAACGAAAAAATATTCAAGATACGAAAACGAAAATCGAAAGTACCGCCCGACAGCGACCTTCCCAGAATTCATTTCGTAGCATCATTTGAACGCATTGTTGGGCTTTTATACTTTTAACATTTATGTAAATGAGTATGTTGCCATTAACAAACATATTCCTTCGGGTAGGTATAATATTTATACTTTATACGACTGCTTTTGGGGGCTGTAATGAATTACGAAATTTAGAGAGTAATTCTTGTCGCATAATACGAAAATTCCAATATACGAAATCATCTCCGGAACGAATCAATTTCGTATCTCGAAGTATTACTGTACAAGCTTGTTTAATGGAGTGCACGTGTGTGTGTCGCTAATAGCACTGAGTCGTTTATTATCATTATTATTATTCCTTGCAAGTTTTTCATACGAGCATTATTTGATTTTTGTCACTGGAGTCTGAGTGACAACAAGTCTCCTCAGAAACTTTCTGAGTATTCTGGCCGATCTTAATTATGGATAGTCTCGATTCATCCTCCGATTTCCAACTCTTCCATTCCTCTTTCCAATACTTTAGGGGCAGTTTCAAGTGTGCCAATCACAATTGGTATCACCGACACCTTCCTCTGTTCCACAGCTTTTTAGTTCTCTGGCAAGGTCTAAGTACTTGACTCTTTTTTTTTTGTTTTCTTTGATTTTCAATTATTATTTTACTCTTTTCAGAGTTTTTCCAATCAGCGTTAGCTGAGAGTTTTTCACTGAAGTATGAGTGACAGCAAGTCTACTCAAGTCTCCAGGACTCTTCTCAGTATTCTGGCCGATTTTAATAATGCTGTAGTCTGGGTGGTCTCTACTTGTCCTTTGATTTCTAAGTCTTCTGTTATTAATATTATTATTATTTGACTCCCTGCGAGTTTTTCATGCCAGCGTCAACTAGTGAATTTTCACTGGACTCTGAGAGACACCAAATCTTTTCGGGTCTCTAGGACTCTTAGCAGCATTCATTTTAACAATGCTGTGGTCTGTATGGTCTTGATTCTCTTCCTCCTTCTTTCTTATTCCACCAGGCTATTTTCCAAGCCCTTGTCGACTGTTCCTAGTACACCAACTATTTTTGGCATCACCGTCACCCTCATGTTCCACAGCTTTTTTAGCTCTTTTACAAGATCCAATTATTTGTCTTCTCACTTTCTTTCATTTTTACTCAGTGGTCTGCCAGAACAGCAAAATCTGTAGCGGGAATTAGGTTTATTTACCACTGACAGACGAATTCCTGCACAGAAGTAAATTGGTTGAACTGAATTAAACAAATCAGCCGGTGGAAGAATACCAAAAGCCGGACCTTCTGTGAGGGAGAGGAAAAAACAAATTCGGCCATTTTTACCAGGAACTACTGTGGAGTTAACATAACAAAAACTGTTACTCGTCTACTAGGCTAACGGTTCAATAAACACGCACACACACACACACACACACACACACACACACACACACACACACACACACACACACACGCATATATATATATATATACACTTTGTTTACCAACGAGGCAGTATGAACTTTTGTATTCGCCTAAGGGACACCTCACGGAATACCAACAGAGGTTAGCAGAAACTCGTCCAAACATTACTACGTTGTGTAAAAGGATTTAAGTTGTCGTTGTCAACTTTCCAACAAGAATTGAGAACACTCTCAGCGACCTTAATCCCGCTTTACAAATCCACCAAATGACAAGTTCTTTTTTCTTATTAATTCATTAGATAACTAGATATGGTCTTCTGATCAGGATTAGGCGATGCCTTTGTATCTCAAAGTCCCAGAGAATTTTTATTGGGCATATTCTGACTGGGGCATATACCATTTATTAGTATGGTCAAATTTTGATCTCTTGCACAATTCCTTGTGGATCGTTTTTCCCAACCAGTGGTGCTTCGTCTTGGATTTCTTTTGTGTGAGTTTACTGCACTCGCTTATGTGATGGACTGTTTCATCTCTGTTTCCTCTTAATCTACACTTACTATTCTGGTGTGCATGATCAAATTTTACTTTGACATAGTTGATCCTTATGGCATTATTTGCCGCAATTTGAAGAGATTCAGTTTCTCTCTTGAGGTTTTCTTTATCTTAATCATATCTTGGTCATCACCTGAGCAATTCCCCTATTTTGTCACTTGAAGTATCCGTACAGTTGTTTTTCTTCCCATTTTTGTTTTCCAGATTTTTTGTTTTACTTTTTGTCTTTTGGTTGACATTGCTGTTATTTGCTGCTTTAATTTGTCTTTCTTTCTTGTTTTTTGTGCATACCTCGAATTGTTGCATCTACGCATTCCTCGATGCTGACGAATTCTCTTCCAGTTTCTTTTCTTGACGCATAGAGTATGTCTGTCATCTCTCAGGTTGTCTTACAGGCGGGACTGCTTAGGTATTTATTTCTTTCATGAGATTTTTGCTGCACTCAAACCCTAACCCTAAAAGATGCAGCCTTAAGGACAAGAGAATAGAACCTACGGGTTCGTAAATATTATGCTGTAATTACAAATCAAGTGAAAACAGTGAACTTAAAGACAAAAACCGTTAGAATGATTGCGTTATGCACTGGACTCGTTCTTGAACCTATTCCTTTGTGTTATGACAGCTATGTTGTTTTCCATTTTCGAGTATGTTTTCATTATTGTGACCAAGAAATATATGTACACACACACACACACACACACACACACAAATATATATATATACATATATAAAAAATAAAACAATATCTGGCTGTATTAGTCCAAAATTTGTATAAGCGTTTAAAAGTTGATGACTTGACTCTTGAAATAAAACCTAGAAGTGGTCACTCATCAGTTGTCCATTATGAAACGCAAAGTAGAAGAGAATTCGAGGAATTTTCTTGTTCTTCTGAGGTACTCTTTTCTTACTTTTTCTTTCATCTCTGTTCTATAGTGTCTGCTTCCAATGTTCCTAAGTATTCATAATTTTCTTTTTTCTCCGAGCGGCCTATTTTCCCGATTTTATAGTTCTATTTCTTTCTTTGTTTCTCTTTTTCCCTTTTCCATTACCATCGTGGAATCTTTTTCAATTCTATTCCTATTTGCCCACTCAGTTGGGACAGTAGAATACACTGACTGCACCTCTGCTGAGGAGTAAGACCCCACCCCCAACGAATGTCCTGGATAGGACACTAAACAATCTGATGGTGAGGTTCCAGTGATGCTGGGACTTTGGGGAATGCGGAGCACCCCTTCATTGCCATTGCTCCCAGGTCCACTCTGGCCCGGAATGGTAGCACCTTGTCAGAGAGCTAAATAAGTAGTAGAACATTAAGATGACGATGATATCAGAGGAAGTTGAGGCTCTTGAAACAGTCCCCATGAACCTGGGAAAAAGACTGGTTTAACTGGATACTCTAGGTAGAATTGAAGCCATCTAGACCTCAACACAACTAGAATTGGTTAGAATATTAAGAAGAGTCCTGAAGACCTGAAGAGACGCGTTGTCACTCAAACTATGAATACTTAGGAACATCCAGTTTTTCGCTTACTTTTATTTTCACTATTGTCTGCTGCAATAGCAAAAATCCACCTGATGACAATTTTTTTTCTTGTTTATACCGAGTTTGGTCTTCTTGTCTGGATTGGTTGATTCGTTTGTATCTCAAAGTCTTAGAGAATTATATTAGTTTGATTCTCTAGGACAGAATCTGTTTTGTATATGTACAATTTGTCAGTATAGTGAAATTTTAATCTCTTGCACAATTTCCTATGGATCACCTTTCCCACACAGTTGTGTCTCGTTTTGTGTTCTTTTTTGTGCTCGCTTGTTGCATTCGTTTATTATGTGATTAACTATTTTATTTCTGTCACTACATACCCATGCATTAATTTTTGCCTTGTTATGATTGGCATTATTTTGTACTACTATTATTAGGAATTCAGTTTCTCTCTTTAAGTTTCCTCGGTGTAGCCATGTCATCTCAAGTGCAATGACCTTTGTCGCATAAAGTATGCATACAGTCATTCCCCCCCCCCCGCTTTTTATGCCCAGTATCGTGGTATTTGGTGCACTGCTGACACGATGATCATTGCTTCACTTTACTCGTCTGTGGTTTAAAGATCATAGAGATGAACGGGCAACATCGTCAAATTAGGTCACATATGCTTTACAAATTCGAACAGGGTCATAAAGCCGCAGAAGAAATCAAAAACATTTGCTGTGTAAAAGAGAAAGACGTAATTTATCACTGTACAGTAACTAAATGGTTCAAGAAATTTCATTTGGGTTGCAAGAACCTCGACGATCAAGGAAGGTCAGATAGGTTTAAAAACGTTGATTTAGAGGCTGTCCCTCGACTCACAGAAGCTAATCTGACGAGAAATACTTGGAGAGTATCAGGTGAGCTGGACATATCACAGTTCAATGGGGTTCGCAACCTTCACAAAAGCAGCCGCAGGTTTTGAATTGTGCCTCACTTTACGAAACTATTGAAAAAAGTACATGAAGAAGGCGGATGAGTAAAATTGTTTACTCACCTTAGTATATCACAAGGAAATTTGTATTGTGTAAGAACATGGCAGTATCGTACAGAGATCGACCAGTTTTGCCTGCTAAATGACCTCAATACCACGTTTTGCTTATACTTAAGTAAAGATAAATTGGCCGCAGCTTTGGGTTGAATTCGTATAAACCACAGATCAGCTTGCCCAGTCGGCTTGGCTGTAGAATACACCGACTGCATCTCTTCAGAGGGCTAAGACTCCTTCAACATGTGTCCTGAATATGACACGAAACAATCTGATGGTAAGGCTTCAGTAATTCTGGAGTTTTGGGGAATGCGGAGTGCCTCCTCATTGCCATCGCTCCCAGGTCCACTCTGGCCCGAAGTGGTAGCAACTGGTTAGACCCTATCTATAGTTCAAATTAAACTAAACTGTGTGCTTATGCTAAACTGAATTGTTTGAATTAGAACTGTTTTTTCATTTATGTGTAAATAAATGACTAATGTTTAATTGAATTGTTCGTGATATATAGCAATACATTGTACCACTTAACTTTGTTGAATAAACTCAATTGATTACATTTAACATTCAAACTGTGTACTTATGCTAGAAGGAATTGTATGAAATAGAACTATTTATATGCATGAAAATGGATATGGCATTAAATAACCTACAATAGTGGATATGCCATAAAACCAAACCAAACTGAAGTTTTATCAAAATGATTTGATTCGGCATTAAATGACCCAAAAAGATTGATATGCCGTAAAACAAAACAACCAACTTTCCCCGATTTTTGTTTTCTAGATTTATTTTGTCTTCTTTTTTTTTATCGCCGTTACTGGTCGCTGTAATTATTCTCTATCTGCTCTTGCAAACTTCCTGTATTGCTCCATCTACGCAGTTCTCAATGCTTGCGAGTCCTTTTCCTCTCTCTATTATTATTTTTCTCAGTGCAAGTTTTTAGCCAGCTTTGATGGTTTTTCACTGTAGAATTCCAGGATTCTTCTAAGTATCCTGGCCGATTTTAGCAGTGCTGTGGTCTGGAGAGTTCCAATTCTTCTTCTGATCTCCTGTTCATTGAATCTCTTTTCCAGATTCCTGGTGATTGTTCCGAGGGCTCCGACTATGATTGGTATCTCTGTCACTTTTATGTTTAATAGTTGTTTCAGTTCTCTGGCAAGGTCCAGGTATTTGTCTTTCTTTCACTTTCATCTGCGGGAATTGCAAAATTCACTTTCGTCTGCGGGAATTGCAAAATAAATGATGTGATTGTTTATTTTTCTTGTTAATTAAAACTAGGTCAAGATTGGGTGATTATAAATAATAATAAATAAATGATAATAAATAATATATATATATATATATATATATATATATATATATATATATATATATATATAAATCCAGTGAATTCTATTCTTCTCATTTTCAAGGATAGACTCTGGTTTGTATATGTACTATTTGTCACTATGGTGAAATTTTAATCTCTTGCACAATTCTCAGTGAATTACCTTACCCACCATGTCCTGCCTGTTCATGTATTCCATTTGTTCTAGTTTGCTGCATTCATTTACTTTCGAAATTCTGTGCCAATTTTTTTCTTGTAGATGTTTGACTATCAGGGAGAATTTAACTTTGATGTGCAACCTGGAACATTATTTTTGCTTGTAGCCTTTTCTGAATACCAACATTTTTTACGTTCCACAGGTGCATTTTTTGTCGACATTTAAAGCAGATATTTTTCTTGAGTGGCTCTTATCGTTCAATTCGACTTACTGGCAAGAAAACGCGCGACTGAAAACGATGATAGAAGTTTACGAGGAAACACAAACCGGAGGTATTCAGTGTACGTATGACCCGATACATACATACGTACATACATTCACATATATATATATATATATTTATATATAGAGAGAGAGAGAGAGAGAGAAGCTCACATATACATACGGCCAAATACTGTTCTGTTTTGTTCCACTTAACAAATTATGCAAGCAAATCTAGCACCTTGAGACCCAATTTAAAACAATGCTTCAGAATTCTCTAAATCCTCTCTCTCTCTCTCTCTCTCTCTCTCTCTCTCTGTATATATATATATATATATATATATATAGTTCTTTTCAAAAGCTTTGAGAACTTGACCATGAAAAAATTAACCTAATTTAAGAAATTCGAATATTTTGTATAAACTGAATATGCTGTGAGTGTAGTATGTTTAATCATCGTTCTGACTAAAAAAGGACTACTTCAAGGTGACTGTGGAAACTAAGTATTAGGTTAATATTTACTTCATTAGCAGCTCTCTCTCTCTCTCTCTCTCTCTCACACACACACACACACACACACACACACATGCATGCACACAAGGTACGTCATAAAAGACGCAACCGTAAGGATAAGAGAATAGAACCTACGAGTACGTAAATATTATGCCGCAATAACAAGTCGTGTGGGAAGACTGAACGTAAAGACAAAAACAGTTGGAATGATTGCGTTATGCGCTGGACTCGTTCGAGAACCCATTCCTTTGTGCTGTGACTTTTATGTTGTTTTCCACTTTCGGGTGCGTGTTCATTATTGTGACCAGGAAACACACACACACATATATATCTCTATATATATATGTAAAACAATATCTGGTCGTACAGTCCAAAATGTGTATAAAGGTTTTAAAGTTGATGACTGGACTCTTGAAATAAAACCTAGAAGTGGTCCATTATGAAACGCCATGTAGAAGAGAATTCGACCTGCAGCCCCCAAAAATCATTCAGAAGAAAGATATATGAAACATTACGTCAGGTTTTACATTTCAGCTTTGTGCACTGGCTTGCTTTGCGGTTGAATCAGGTGTTTGATCAAAAGTTAAAACGCCTGGTTCCAGGACTGTGTTCACGGCTTGGTGCCTGAGCCTTACCCCATGGGAAATGCCAACGGGATCAAATATTTTTTGTAATGACCGTGAATAAGTTTCGATTTGTGTGTAGCCTCCCACATTAAAATGACCTTGTGTCAAATCTTACCTGTTGGCCGGGTGTTAGATGAATGTCCAGCTTCAAAAACTTCTCTCTCTCTCTCTTTCACTGGTCTCGTAACCTGATTTTAAGTTATGAGGGCTTTGCTTATGTCTTGGGTATGAATAACCGGACGGAGCTCCTTCTTCTACAGGTCTACAACTGGTTAGAATTAAGTAAATTTTCCTTCTGAATCAATTGACATACCCAGTTGAAAGAGTTCAGTCTATCCTACTATTTATCTTTTGCTGGAGGGAGAATAGTTGGATGCATACCTTTCCCAAGGGTATTAGCACTATGAAAAATGAAGACAACCTAGTTCAGGATTTGAACTCGAGTAGCCGTTTCCACTTCCTACGATGATAATCACGTGGACAACGAAATACAATGTCATGAAGTATTAACAATTACTTTTGCGAAAACTAAGTAGTGATACAATTAACAAAAACCACAGAGTTCAAACTCATTTTCTATTTTTAAAATAGATAAGATACCGTTAAAGAAGACCGCTAGACTTTGGCCTAAAACGACCATGTGTCTCATACTGGCTTAGTGGGAAGCTAGTTGAATACCCCCTCCATAAACTAAAGGAATATTCTCTCCACGTCCCACAAAAACAACCGTTACCCCACGAACGCCTCCTAAAAAACACAACTGATCAAAAAAAATAAAAACTTTTGATACACTCACATAAATTTCAAGGTACAAGAATGAAATAATTCTTTCTCTCGGTCTGTCTCTGTCTCTCTATATATATACATATGTGTGTGTGTGTGTGTGTGTGTGTGTGTGTGTGTGTGTGTATTTTTTGCATGTTTGCGTATATGTATATGAGTTTGTGTTCTTGTATGTATTTGTGCTCACGTGTGTGTTTGCGTTTGTTCGAATGCGTGCATGTTTGTGTGTGTGTGTGTGTGTGTGTTTGTACGTGTGTTTGTGTTTGAGTTTATGATTGCGTATGAGTTTGTGTGTGTGTTTGTGTTTGTGAGTGTGAATATATTTTCGCGTGTTTGTGCATATATGTGTGTGTGTGTGTGTGTGTATGTGTGCCTATGTTTGTGTTGCGCTTGTTTGCGTGCGTGTGTGTGTGTGTGTGTGCATCTTTGAGTGTATGTTTTCGTTCACGTGTACATGTGTGAGTGCGTGTGCGTGCGTGAGTGTGTGTGTGTGTGTGTGTGTGCTTGTGTGCGTGTGTGTGAATATATTTTCGCGTGTTTGTGCATATGTGCGTGTGAGTGTGTGTGTGTGTGTGTATGTGTGTGTGTGTGTGTGTGCATCTTTGAGTGCATGTTTTCGCTCACGTGTACATGTGTGAGTGTGTGTGCGTGCGTGAGTGTGTGCGTGTGTGTGTGTGTGTGTGTGTGTGTGTGTATGCTTGTGTGCGTGTGTGTGAAATTTCACTACAACAGCTTAGTTGTGACATTGACGCATTGGCGCCATGGATATGAGGCTAGTCTCTTTACTGGCCTCAACGCATTCCACCCGTTACCTACCCGGCTTGCTAACGAAACAGTTATTACCTCTAACCACCCAAGTGGGCGAAATGTCTCCCGGATTGTTGAACGTGTAAGTAAGCAAACACCCGAAAAAGAATCGGGGTGGGAGGATGAAAAACTAAACAAAAACAAACAAATAATTTTGTGCTATTTTTTGTTTCTCTTTCTTTGTATCTTTTTGAGCAGAAGACAGATTAGAATGAATGAAGGGAGAGAGGGAAGGGAAGGGAAGGAGGAAGGAAGGAGAGAACAAGAAAAAGGAAAAAAGGAAGAATAAGTATTTTAGCGGAAAAACGGAAAATTAAAAGAAAAAAGTAAGAAAAACATTGAAAGAAAAAAAGAAATTAATTAATTGGCTTTCTTTATTTAATGGCATATCAACCTTCATGGAGTATTTAATGCCAAAGCCATCCTTATAGAAGAACAGTAGTGGTTCTATTTAACCCATAGCGGTGGGGATAAGAGAGTTCATACCTTTCCCAAGGGTATTTGTCCGAAAGTGAATGTAATAGCGAAACTGGAAATCGAACTCACTTACTGAAATTTTGCACATGAACCACTACGGCAAATTAGCCACGACATCTACTCTATCCCCTTCCCCTAAAAAAAAGATATTCGAGGAATGAAAAAAGAAAGTAAAAAAAGGAATGAATGAAAAGTTAAGTGATAATAAAAACAACAAAGAAATAAATACCGTAATTATTCGTGTATAACACGTACTCGTGTATAACACAAATCCAATATTTGTTGCTGCCTCCCACCAGACAAGACTTAACACAAGGTCAATGACCCGAAGGTCGATTATAGTGGGGATTTCGGGGAGGGGAAGGTCAGGCAGGAGCCGAGGCTCGACCCCGGCTGGACTATGCTGGTCATCGACCCACTTAGTGCATCGTGGGCTGATGAGCCTAGCTTGTCTTGGACCCAATCTGAGTCCAGGCACGTATGCCTGATTATAGCTTAAACTAGACAGCAAAATCCAGTGCTATACAAGAGGGACAAAGGTACTATTTACCAACCCCTCCGCTCGGGCAGGATACGACACTAGGTCAATTTTTAAGCGGAGTTTAACAGGTTTGAATTCAGAGTTTTCCTTCTCCTAGACTAGTTGCCGAACCAAGTCTGAAGAACCTAGTCTGTCCTACTATTTACCCATAACTGGAGGGAGAATAATTGGACAGTGCTATACAAGAGGGACAAAGGTGTCAATGATGCAGCTCGCTCTGCCAAAGGTGACCCAGCCGAAGCCAGGGGCCTCACGGCCTCAAGTCTGCCTTTGTTGGACGGGGGCCCACTGGCGAACCTCTACGAAATTCTTGGGAACAAATTCACGTGTATAATACGCACAGACTTTTAAGAATTTGCAGCGGCTAAATTTAACCTAAATTTAGCATTTGGTAAACTTTTTATTGGTTTCTACAGAGTAAAAATAAAAATTTATATAGTTTACATAATGTTTTGAAACCCCAAATTTACATAGTATGTGATTGCCCATTCGGCTGAGACTGACGACTGCACCGACTGCACTTCTGCAGCGGGGTAAGACCAACTAAACAATCTGATGGTGAGGTTCCAATAATGCTGGGACTTTGAGGAATGCAGAGCTCCCCTTCATTGCTATTGCTCCCAGGTCCAATCTGGCACGGAATGGTAGCACCTGATTGGGCCCTATCAATAGGTTAAATAAAACTAAACTGCATACTTTTGCTAAACTGAATTGTTTAAAATGGAACTGTTTTTTACATTGAAACTGTACTTACCCTAGATTGAATTGTTTAATATAGAAGTGTTTTGATATTTAACTGTGTGTAAGCAAAATCTATACTTATACTAAACTGAATAGTTTGAATTAGAACTTTTTGACTAAACTGGAATAGCTTGAAATAGAAATGTTTTTGACAATTAAACTGTGTACTCATGCTAAACTGAATTGTTTGAAATAGAACTGATTATTTGTATAAAAATGGATTTGGCATTAAATAACCTACGAAATTTGATATGCCATAAAACCTAACCAACCAACCAACATAGTATTTAGGACAAACGAGCAGGCATGTTCACACAAAAATACAACAACCTTGTAGCAAAAATAATCTCCCATTAGGAGGAAAAATTATAAACAAACACATTCCAGCGGATATTTTTTCTTTAACGGCATAAAACACATAAGTTTAGACCATGGATATAACTTACTTTTGGTCGAACCCAGTCGGCTGGGGCTGTAAAATACACTGACTGCATCTCTGCAGTGGAGTAAGGCCTCTTCCAACGAGTGGCCTGGATATGACATTAAACCGTCCTATGGCGAGGCTCCAGCCTTGGATATTTGAGGAATACGGAGTACCCATTCATTGCCATTGCTCCCAGGTCCACTCTGGCTCGGAGTGGTAGCACCTGATAGGGTCCTATCTATGGGTCAAAGAAAACAAACTAAGTGTGCTAACAAATGCCTGATGCTAGATTATGACTGTTATATAGCAATACTTGAAACAATTTAACTGTGAGCAAAAAGAGATCAGGCTCATTTCAGAATGTTATCTACAAAATGTGTTATATATGCTCACCCATGGGGGTTGAGTACTCTGGAATTTTCGGCCGCCGCTCGCATAACGCAAAGCTCTTCGAAAGAATTAAGCACTCTGGTAGCCGATAGGGTATAAAAATGTAAACAAACGGACGCTGCTGCTACATAAATACCTTAAAAATTCCCTTAGCCAATGTGGTACTCTTGTTGGCCGAGTGGTCTGAGACTTAGTCTAACGTAAAGTTGGATGGGTTTCGATCCCGGCTTCGAGCATCCTATGTCTCTAGCCACACTGAAGAGTTCTGACAGAACGAAACAGTCTGTCTGACAATATATATATATATGATTTAATATATATGTGTAAACAGTATTTGGCATTAAATAACTTATAATGGTTGATATGCGATAAAACCAAACCAAATTACTTTTGGTCATTCTGTCCCAAATATGGAGAGGCATGTGGCCGGAAAAAGTTTATGATTTCGGCTAAAAAATCTGGAAAAATAATGCGTGTTATATACAAATAGATACGGTAATGGAAGAAAAATCAAAAGCAAAATAAAACGATAAGTTAAAGGGACGACGAGTAGAAAAAGGAATAATACAATGGTGCCGTCTATTTTGTCTTTGTACAAAGAAATAAAGGAGGAAAAAACGCGTTAAACGATATCGGCCATTTTGTCTCTTGTTTAAACATGTCAATCTCAGTTGCATATTTCAGCCCTGATTAATGCCAACACATAGCTGACCGATGCAAATATTCAACTGGGCACCTGGGAAGAATATCAGTTCCAATTTATCATTACAAGAAATAGTCGTTTGCTTCGTAAGAAAAGTAAAAAAAAAATTATTTGAAATTATGAGCAAGAAGCTTTTGAGCTATGTCGGTATGATATAACCAGAGATTTGCTTTTAGGTAATTATTTTATCTCGACTAAGAAGGCGGATGTTAGATATAGTATTAAAAATGTATGGCTACTGCTACTAAATGTGATTTATATTAAACATACGCTTGCACTTATAGACACGGCGACACGAGTTCAAATCCTGGACGAGACTGATTGCATTTCACATAGCACTAGTACCCTTGGGAAAGGTACGAATCCAATTATTCTCCCACCAGCTATGGGTTAGGATAGACTGAGTTCTTCAGCCTTGGTGAGGCAACTAGTCTAGGAGAAGGAATACTCTGAATTCAAACCTGTTAAACTCCGCTTAAAAATTAACCTTGTGTCATATCCTGCCCAAGCGGAGGGGTTGGTAAATATGATATACAAAGTCTGACAGGAACATACCTTGCTATTTCGAGATTGCTCCGTTGGTTTTACAGTAAGTTAACCCTTGTTGGGTTATTTAATGCCAAAGTTAGATAGTCTTTTGTTGCAAGCAGTTATATGTTTTCAAGTAACTAAAGATAATTAGGGCGTGTCCTCTTGGTGTAATGGTTAAAGCCATGGACAGCGGAATCGTAGTACGCGAGTTCGTACTCCAGTCGCGATATTACGTTCACTTTCGAGCAAATACCCTTGGGAAAGGTATGAACCCCCTTATCCTCCCAGCTATGGGTTAAATAGTACCACTACTGTTCTTCTAGGAGAATGGCTTTGGCATTAAATAACCTACAAAGGTTGATATACCATTAAACAAAGAAACCAAACCTAAAGATAATTATTATTTAATAAAAACTTTAGCTTCAACAAACTATTCTTAATAATAAATATTTGCACACAGTTTTATAGTTTCAAGAATTCCTATGTAATACTAATAATTTTCAAACAGATAGAACTGTGGTCGAGGTGGACCTTTTATGGTGGGTTTTACGACGTGTCAACCCTTGCCGAGTAATGTTATATCAAAGTAAGTTGAACAATTAATCTACAATTACATACGTCCCAGGTCGAGTCATTCCAAAGACTTAAAAATGGTACTTGATGCTACCTTGCTTAACACTCAGCATTATAAGGTATGTACAAGGGTAAAGTGGAGCAATCCAGGAAAAGGCGTAACGCCCTCCCCTACAACTTGATGTAGTAGCTATTGAAAAGGGAGCCTTCGGGTCACCCTCGACTACGGTTGCCAACTTTACAACTTACATGTCTTAAAAATGTATCTTCGTAATCCTTTTAAAAAGGTAAACACTCCATACTAAGTTGCAATATCAATGTTTTAAGAACCAATATGTCAATGCAGTTAATTTGAATACCATCTCAAACATATCTATTTGACCCATAGATAACTTTCTAACAGGTACTACCTCTCTTGCTCAGAATGAACCTGGGAGTAATGGCAATGAAGAGGTGACTTCCCATCTTAGAACTGTTTCCTCACCTCCAGATGCAAATCAGAACATTAGAGACTTAGTACAGCGTTGATAGAGCTTGTCAATCAAATAAAGCAGACATTACTGTACATCAATGACTAAACACACTCCTGTCAGAAGCATGACACTATTAGGTGAGGTTTGTGTACTATGTAACCGTTGGATTCGCAATGATTGAACTCGTACATTCTTCTCGTCTGGTATTATTTATTGGGAGAAATCGTGGACGAGAATAAGGAGAACGTGATGAACACGACGAGGTAACTGATGGCTATCTCGGAAGACAGCTTTTCAAATTGTTCCGTGAAGTGTTAAGTGTGTGAGATCCTAAGAAGACTAATATGTTATCATTTCTCAAAGTAGGTAACGTTTTCTTCAATATTCAGTGGCTGGATACTTTTAAAATAGAAATGGATAGCACTAGTCTATACCATCTGTAGTGCCAGTGTCTTTTGATTTTCTACTTTATAATTGTTCAATTTTTAGATAGTCTTGTAACCCGAAGGCGACCGTGGCTTAACGGTTATTGTCGTTGGAAATGAATATGGCAACCCGAGTTCAAACTCTGAACGAGGCTGATTGCATTTCACAAAGTACTAATACCTTTGGGGAAGTTATGAATCCAACTATAAAATCCAGCTCCGGCAAATAATAGTGGGATAGACTGGGTTCTTAAACCTTAGTATGGCAATCAGTCTAGGAGAAAGAAAACTCTGAATTCAAACCAGTTGTTGACCTGGAGTGGGATGGGCTCCACCTGGCTCTATCCTACCCAAGACACACCATATGAGAAGCGTTCCCACAAGAGAGAGAGAGAGAGAGAGAGAGAAGAAGAAGAAGAAGAAGAAGAAGAAGAAGAAGAGGTTCTCCCATAATCATATACCGGACCCTTGGTCTAATGAGTACAGTGTTCGCCAATGGTCCGGAAGACCGGGGTTCAATCCCAGGTCGAGTTATACCAAAGACTCAAAAAATGGTACTTGATGCCGCCTTGCTAAGCACTTTATCGAAAAGGGAGCCTTCGGGTCACCCTCGACTAAGGTCGCCAACTTTTTATTAGTTATATGGTAAACATCCAAATTGCCTACACTGAAAATGACTTAGAAGATAAAATCATTTAGCCAAGTTCTGTTTCTGCTCATAGATGCCGAGGTGATTTGGAGATGAATGTTTTTGAAAGGCATGAACACTTATCTCCTTGAACGTTTGCCATCATCAGGCATTCTGATTTTTGGTTTTGTCATTTAAACCCGACAGTCTCGATAGAAGATGCCCACATCAGCATATAAAATACCAGATGCTGATAAATGATTTTCTTTAGGGTGGCCCATAAAAAATTGAAAAAAACAGCTTTTACTGGAGCCTCCGGGCAAACACTTTTGTAATGATCGTTTTGTGGGAAGTCATGGTGTAACGAGTTTTAAATCTGTACTCTAAACTTTTTCGAATGTTTGTACTTGGAGGACTATCAAAACTGTAAATCTGCCCGTTGAATTGTAAAATTCTTTTATTTCAGTATATTCCTTCACGCTGTAGGTTTGGTTTCTTTGTTTAATGGCATATCAACTTTTGTAGGTTATTTAATGCCAAAGCTATTCTCCAAGAAGAACAGTAGTGGTGCTATTTAACCCATAGCTAGGAGGATAAGGGGGTTCATATCTTTCCCAAGGGTATTTGCCCGAAAGTGAACGTAATAGCGCGACTGGAGTACGAACTCGCGTACTACGATTCCGCAGTCCATCGCTTTAACCATTATACCACGAGGACACCCCCTTCACGCTGTAACTTTTTATTACATTTTCGATGATTAAATGTTGTGTAAAATTGGCGACCTTAGTCGAGGGGGGCCTGAAAGCTCCCTTCTCCATAGCTACTATACGGACCTGTAGGGAAGGGCACTACTCCATTCCCTGGATTGCTCCATTTTACCCTTGATCCGTACCGTATAATCCTGAGCGTTGAGCCAGGCGGCATCAAGTACCATTTTTGAGTCTTTGGTATGACTCGACCTGGGATTTAACCCCAGTCTGCCGAACCATTGGCGAACACTCTACCCATTAGACCAATTTGGGGTCCCGATTACTTGTAATATCAGGCAAATAATCTAAAAAGTAGATTAAAAACAAGAAAGTCCTGACCTTTTAAAATGTGTTAGTCTTTTGTGGGCCACGCTGTATCACGATACCAAACCCTGAAACATGTAAATACAGTTATCATTTGGCATCTTCGAAGGCTTGGTCCCAGCCAATTTTCCTGTGAATACCAAAACCAACAAATTCTCAAGTACCTGTAAGGATTGCGATAGCAAAAATAAATAAAACAAATTGAAATGAAATATATATGCTGAGGTTGGACAAAATAATGGAAACACCAAGAATCTTAGTATCATAAATTTGAAACTCCTGTAAAACCATCAAACGTTTGTTATTTTTATGGCTTGTGCTTTATTATTAATTTTTCTTGTCTTATTTTACTAAAATTGTTGTTGTTTTTTACAGGTATCATCAGAAGAAATTAATCAAAATTCATTAAAATGGCAGATCTTTCAGACTTTAAAAGAGGTCAAATTGTTGGTGTTCGTATGGCAGGCGCAAATGTAACAAAAACCGCTGAATTATTTGGTGTAGCAAGAAGTACCGTCTCGAAAGTAATGAATGCATTTGAGAAAGAAAGAAAGAAAAACCTCCTCACTGAAGCAAACCTTTGGAAGAAAGTGAAAGCTGTTTGATTGGGACCATCAGACTCTCACGCGGATTGTTAGGAAGGATCTCAAGAATACTGCTCCGAAAATTACAGCAGAGTTTAACGAGCATTTCGAGAACCTAGTTTTCTCAAAAACTGTAAGACGGGAGCTGCACAAAACCGGATTTCGCAGGAGATCTGCAATCAGAAAACCATATTAAAACAAATTTGTTTGAAATTTCCAGGTGTTTTCATTTACGTTTGAAAACCAATGATGTAAAAGAAAAGTGGCAGGAAAGAAGTCGTTTCCTCCCTCATACCGGCATTGAGATGTAACAGACGTAGTAGCTGAAGCTAAGCCACCATAGTCACGTGGGAGAGTATGTAGGATACCCAACCCCTCCTCCATGAACAGAATGTGAAACACGGTCATTTTATAAGCGGAGTAAAGCAGGTTTGAATTCAAGGTTTCCTTTTTCCTAGATTAGTTGCTTAACAAAGACTAAAGAACCCCTGCGCAACTATTTACCAATGACTGGGGAGAAGAAAAGATGGATGCAGGCCTTTTCCAAGGGCATTAACACGAATTGAAACGCAAACGACCTCAACTAAGATTTGAACTCGAGTCGCCAATCCTATTACCTACGACGATAACCGTTAACCTAAGCGCACACAACACAAGCGACGAATGAATGAGACGCAAAGGGAACAACGAATGCTAAAGAGGCTCAGAATCTATGAAGGAGCGGAGAGCTACTGCAGAATATTCAACAAGATCATTTTATTCACGTGGGTTCAATCAAGACCTCGGGAAGTGGTAAATTCGAGTTTTTGATTTTTGGTACTTTTCTGGAATTCAAAAAAAATATTTTTGGATTCGACTTTCGCTAAATCCGCTAATGTGAAACCCGCGGATACAGTGGGTCGACTGCTTTCCCATTCTTTCTGTCAGTCGTTCTTTTTATATCCAAATGAAAAATCTCCAGAACAAAGAGCTAGAGGTGAGAGATAAAAAGGATCGATTGATTGATTTTAACGGCATACCAGCTCGTATAGGGTTATTTTATGCATAGAGGTTGCGGAATTGCGTTCACTGTACGAAGATTTTGATTTTTTGTATAAGTAAGTAAGTAAAGTTGGTGACCTTAGTCGAGGGTGACCCGAAAGCTCATTTTTAAGTAGCTACTACACTGAGGTGTAAGGAAGGGCGCTACTCCATTCCCTGGATTGCTCCACTTTACCCTTGATCCGTACCGTTAAGCAAGGCGACATCAAGTACCATTTTTTGAGTCTTTGGTATGACTCAACCTGGGATTGAACCCCGGTCTACCGGACCATTGGCGAACACTCAACTCATTAGGCCAATTTGTGGTCCGATCAAATACGAATAGTTTTTAAACAAATCTTAATTGATCCATAAATGGGACCCCAACAGGTACTATCATTCAGGTTCAGAGTGGACATGGGAGTAATGGCAATAAAGGGGTACTCTACACCGGCAGAGTTTCAGAACTGGAGTCTTATCGTCAAATGCAATGTAGTGTCATATCCAAGACACCCTTTTTTTCTGAGGTGGCTTTTATCTCTCGGCAGTGGGTACAGTCAGCATATTTTAAGCACCGCCGATAGGGCAGAGAACGTAGAAAGAGGGTGAGACAGTTCTTGAAATTTTGTTCTTCATTTTCTATTCAGAGAGCAGCGTTCTTTCCGCTGAGTATCAATCCTCAATTTTTTTTATTATTCCACCCCCACCTCCTCGTCCTCGTCCTTCATCTCTTGCCTTCCCTTTTATCAAAGTGGGGAAGAGTTTGCCCAAGGTACACGAAGGTCTCTATTCATAGCCGAGGTCATTCCGTTCAGGAGGGAAAAAAAGTCCGTCAGGTTGAGCTGAGGAGATGAATTGACGGTAAACTCAGGGTCAACAACCCAAACAGAAGGATCCATTGAAAGTCGGGTCACGTGACCTACTTAAAGCGACAAAATGGCTGCCGTTGTTTCAGATTTACGGCGTCTACTGTATCTTTGTGACAAGCTTTAAGAGGCTCACATCTGTCGGATGTTAATATGAACAGGAAAAAAAGTGAAACCCGTCTTCTATTATGAGTGTGTTATTTTGATACGCAAATGTTATTTGTCATGATCGACAATGAAGATAACAGCTTTTTGCTGTCACTGCTTAGGTGAACGATTCAATCATGGGGAAGATGTTTGCACAAGTTCTCACACAATGTCTACTTTGTCAAGAACTGAGACATGCCAGCTGGAATTCGAACTCTGTTCGCTAATTTTGTTTTACATGCTAATAACCATAATGATTGCTGAGGCGTACTCAGAGTCGAAGGAAATGGAATCGACGATCCAAGTTCAAATCCAGGATGATACTTTGTATTTCACGTAGCGCTAATGCTTTTAGGAAAGACATGCATCCATGTCCATAGAGCCTCACCATCAGATGCAGTTTAATGTTATACTGAGAACACCCCAGGCCAGTGAGCTGGGGCTTTAGAATACACTGACAGCATCTCAGCAGAGAGGTAAGACCGCCCCGCCCCGCAACGAGTGTCCTGTATATGACACTAAATAATCTAAGGGTTCACTGCTGGAGCTTTGGGGAACGCGGAGTAGCCCTGCATGGACATCGCTCCCTGGTCCAGAGTGGTAGCACCTGACAGGGTCCTACTATGGGCCGAATAGAACCGTTTGACATTTAAATTGAGAGCAAACAAATGACTTATACTAAATTGAATTGTTTGAAATAGAACTGTTTGATCATTTAACTGTGTATAGACAAATGAATGATGTTTAATTGAATTGTTAATGATACATATTTGGAACTATTTAATTTTGTTGACTTATGTTTACAAATCATATGTATCTAATATATATGTATAAACCGGATTTGGCATTGAATAACCTACAATGGTTGATATGCCATAAAACCAAACCAAACTAACCAATCAAAATACCCCTTTTCTTGGAGGGTGTCTTACCCTCTGCAGGGGATATAGTTGTTATATCAGCGTATGGTTGCAAAGAAAGTACAAAAAAAAACACAGTTGCAAAAACAAAGAACACGAAGGCACGTAATAATTTTAACAATTGTATTGGAAACAAATGAATAAAAAGTCCAAATAGCTGGGTTTGTAAAAACGTGTTGATAAGGAATTAAAAAGTAGAAAAAATGTCCTATGCTTAATAATGGTAGGATTGTTGGACTTACGCGTATGCGGTCAATCAGATGTTACGGGTTCAGAGAGGAGAGGGGTATTCGGTGATTTACGAGTTAGTCGCCTCCTTCAAAGCGGAAAAGAGGAAGGTCTATGTGGGTGATGCGTTGTTTTAAGTTTCGCCTTTCTCTCTCTCTCTCCCCTCTCTCTCTCTCAGTTGAAGTTCTAGTCCGTTAACTGTCGTCTGCCTTCTTTTGATCTGCCCCGCTGTCGAGAAATTTGTCTTTTATATCGTTTTTCTCTTCAGATCGGATCAGATTGGGTTTTCTTTGGATTGGCCGAAAAATTACTTTTAATTATTTTCATTTTTTGACAAATTTCATCGACATTTCGCTATGCGCTGATCCTATGCGCAGAACCCCCTTTTTTTTCCATTTTGAAGAAAGTCTCAGCACCGATAACTTCCGGTGAATGCTCTCGTGGGCGCTAGTTGCAATCATTATTTTGTGTGTACGATAAATTAAAAAGAGATCTCTTTCGGTCATATAACACATACAACGTATTCCAAGTTTCGTCGACAGGCTGATCTGAGAGTTAGGGTTTGAACCCAAGTGTTACTCAATTACAAATGTATGATATTTGTCTTTGCCTCCCACTAGACAGGACTTGACACAAGATTGTTTTTTAAGTGAGAGTTTTAGGGGAAGGGAAAATCGGGCAAGAGTCACGGCTCGTGCCCTCCTGGGCTTATGCTTGCCATCGTCTCAGTGCAATGTGAGCCTGCTGGACTTGGACTAAATCGATATATTACGTGAGTTGGGCACTTGTGACTTTTCATAGCTTAAACGAGACCTGAGTGGTCAATGCAGCTCACCCACCCGAAGGTAGTCCAGCCAAAGCTGGAGGTTGGGGCATACGACCTCGAATCTGACATTGATCTTGGATACCCTAGCCGGCACAAATGCCTGACGGCCCAGCTAAAAAGCCAGGTAAGTATTGGAAAAATTCTTTGAGAACAATGACTGGCGTTCTTGTCCAACTCGTAAAATCATACAGTTCAGTTGACTCTCTAATCAGGGAGGTAAGATGGCGTTATTCAAAACAAACATAAGAGAACATAATTTATTAGAACTTATTTTTATTCCATTCGAGATCAAAACAGTAACATTGTACTAGCTTCGGCAGTACATAGACTAAAATAGCTACATTAAGACTTATTATGAAAATAAATAAAACCTACAACAATTCCCAAGTTAGTTTTTAATCAATGGAATTGGAATTTTTGTAGGAAACACTTGATAATAAAACCAGCATGATTGCACTTTTTACGATACTTTTATCGGCAATAAATGGTTTCCAGGTTGTCAAATTGTTTTATTTTAGTGTCATGTGGTAATAAATACTTCCTGTTAAATATAAACTCCTTGATCTCTTTTCGATGAACTTAATAAACTTTTTGTCATTATTTAAAGCCTTTAAATTCACAAACCTTGAGTCATACTGAGTCGGAGGGTTTGATAAATACATGCAGGTTATTTTAATAAAAGCCACACACACACAGACACACACACACGCACATATATATATATATATATATATATATATATATATATATATAATAAGAGTGTATGGTTGTCACTATATTTCACTTGGTGGGTTTGTGTCAGACCAAAGTCTTCTTATATCTGGGTCAAGTTGGCAAAGAAAGTGCCTCATTTATAAATTTGAAAAACAAAACAAAACAAAAAGCAAACAAAAAACCCCCCACTCCAACACAGCAACAAACGATCTAACACAACCACCCGAAGATGACCAGCGAAATGGTCGAAAGCACTTCGGTACTTTCTTTACAAACTTGACCAAGACATAAGAAGACTAGTGAGAAGACTTGAAAGTTTTCACTTGAAGATTTTAAAAAAGAAACAATTCTTGGATTTCAACCAAACCTGTTATATATATATATATATATATATATATATATATATATATATATATATATATATATATATAACGTTCAGGATCTACGTGTATACGTTTTTAAAATATATATATAAATAAAAGAATATACATGTAACGAAAAACGAACGAGATTGTAGCTTGACCTCAAGTTTTATCGGAATATAAAACAACTGTAGTCAGTTAGGGTGGAGCATGGTTAAATATATGAGTGGCTGACCCAAGCGGAAACAACAATAGTTGACTTCACCTCAGAACACCTATTTAGCTTTTATTTCGTTGTTGATTAGTTCTCTGATCTTTAATTTACTGATTTTCATGTTACTTTTACTGGTGGTGGTGAGCAGAGACGTTTTCTTCTTCGTTTTCGGAAATAATAGTTAACCAAACTGCCAAACCTGTCACATAGGTTATTTGAATTCAACGTTTTCCTTCTCCTAGACTCGTTGCCCAAGCAAACTTTAAAAGAGCACTATTTACGCATAGCCGTGGCAGGGAGAAGATATGGATACATGCCTTTTCCAAAAGGGAATTAGTGCGAGGTGAAATGCAAAGAGATTCGTTCAAGATTTGAACTTGGAGCCACTGATTTCATTTCCTTCGGTGATAAACGTTACGTGTCCTGCACCCCATTATTCGAAAAGCATCAATCACGGAAATTAAGTATTATTTTTATTTGATACATATTTACCAACCCCTCCGCTCGGGCAGGATATGACACAAGGTTAATTTTTAAGCGGAGTTTAACAGGTTTGAATTCAGAGTATTCCTTCTCCTAGACTAGTTGCCTCACCAAGGCTGAAGAACCTAGTCTCCCCTACTATTTACCCATAGCTGGAGGGAGAATAATTAGATTCATACCTTTCCCAAGGGTAGTAGTACTATGTGAAATGCAATCAGTCTCGTCCAAGATTTGAACTCGTGTCGCCGTGTCCATTTCCTACGACGATAACCACGGTAGAAGCTTTTTAGGTCTTCATTTTTGAGTTTATCTGGCACAAGGTCGCTCTATTTGGGCATCCATTGAATGAATTGATCTGGGGAAAATGAACTACCGCCACCATTACTCTAGAGTAGGAGACCAAGGATATTACAATGGACCAACATTGGTCGAATCACAGCTTGTGAGTCGTATGCATTTTATCTCAAAGTGGTTCCCGTAATTATATTCAGTTTTTTGTTTTGGAGTTGGGGGGTGGGGTTGTGTCCTAGTGATGTAGACGCCAACATGCTGGACTGTGACATTGTAGCAAGCGAGGTCGAACTACAGTCGTGCTACAATATTCACTTTCGGACTCTTACCCTTGGGAAAGGCATGAACCCCTTTATCCTCTCAGCTATTGGTTAGATACTACCACTACTATTCTTCTACAATGATTGCCCACAAAAGTTGATATTCATTAAACAAAGAAAGCAAACGTTTGGCGATATGGTGGTGACGTGAGTCACAGTTCGCCAGCTCCAAATGCTTTTGCCGAGGTCGTAAAAGTGACGAACTACACTGGAATGTGAGATGGTGAGCTCGCCTGATATTCTCTTTGTGCTACTCATCGAATCTGCTGAGGTTGTGAAAGTAACGAACTACACTGGATTGAGAGATGCTGGGCTCGCCTGATACTTCCTTTGTGCTACTCACTGGATCTGCCGAGGTCGTCAAGCTACTACGTTCATTTTTGGACTAATACTCTTAGGAAAGGTACAAACTCTTTAATCCACCCCAGCTTTGGTTTATATACTACCCCTACTGCTCTTCTTCAAGGTTTTAGCATTAAATAGCCCATGAACGTAGATATGCCATTAAACAAAGAAACCGTATCTAGTACCACTTTTGTTTTTCTACAGGGATAGCTTTGGCATTAAATAACCCACAAAGTTTCATATACCATTAAACAAAGAAACCTTGAATAGTACCACTTCTGTTCTTCTACAAGGCTGGCTTTGGTATTAAATAGCCCACAAAGGTTGATATGCCATTAAACAAAGAACCCAAACCGTCTTATTATTGAGGCTTTTTAGATAAAGCATTTTTACTCTTATTGTTTCATTGCTAGTTTAAATGCATCTTACTTTTGTTTCTTTGGTACACTTCAAGAAGTAATCCATAGAAAGTTTGTTTTTTTTTAAAAAAAAGAAGCATTCACATCCTAATACCCATCGTTGCGTTAGGATTAAACAAAGAAATTAAACCGAACTATTTTATATAAATAATAGTCGAGATTCAGACTAACATACTGTCGGAGAAGCAAGGACGAACTCATCAGTGATGTTCTCCAATGGAGCCCTTCACATAGACGTGCCTGTGTTGGCCGATCAACAAGAATAGCTCTGTGCGGACATAGGATGAAGTCTGGAAGACTAGTACTGAGCAATGTATGATAGAACGGATAGAGAGAGGGGGGGATCCTTGCAAGTGGCACGACTTGATGAAGATAGAATCCATAGTTAAGAGAATGAAATTCAATTTGGAAGGACAAATTATCGTGGGGGTGTCCTCGTGGTGTAATGGTTAAAGCACTAGACTGCGGAATCGTAGTAAGCGAGTTCGTACTCCAGTCGCTCTATTACGTTCACTTTCGGGCAAATACCCTTGGGAAAGGTATGAACTCCCTTATCCTTCCAGCTATGGGTTAAATAGTACCACTACTGTTCTTCTAGGAGAATGGCTTTGGCATTAAATAACCAACAAAAGTTGATATACCATTAAACCAAGCCAAGCCAAATTATCGTTTTTAGAGATAACCAGCGATTGTAGACGGCTAAAAGCGACACCATTAAATTCAAATATAAACTGTTGTTATTTATATAAAAAAGTGTTTATGTGTTCTCATCAAGACGGTGCCATTTCCTCATTAAATAGGAAACCTTTGACATTTGTAGACTTGTTCATATACATCGGTAGCAATTTCATTTACTGTAAGCAATATCAACTTGCACATAAGTAAAGCATGAATTGCTATAGACAGGTTAACGACTTCATGGAAATCTGATCCCTCTGATAAAATAAAACGGGAATTCTTCCAAGCTGTAACCGTGCCAGTACTACTGTATGGTTGCACCAATTGGACTCTAACGAAACGCTAGACGGGAACTACACAATGATGCAGCATGCCTTTCTTCAACAAATCATGGAAGCAGCACCCTACAAAACAGCATCTGTACGGCTGCTCACCTGCCATTTCACAAACCATCCAAACAAGTCGAACAAGATATGCTGGTAAAAGCAAGGAAGAACATATGAGCGACGTTCTACTACGAACACGTACACAGGAGACACCAGTGTTGGCTAAACTGTAAAAAAAATATATATATCAGCTCTGTGTTGACACTGGATACCGTCTACAAAGACTTACCAAGAGCAATGGCTGATAGGGATGGATAGTGAGAGATAGAGAGTCAAAGGAAGCCATGCTGTCGGCACGCCTTGGTGCTACTGTTGCTGATTTATTAATCTTTTGGCTTTGTCTGGCTCACAGACTTTTAAATTGCTTAGAGTACCTGCTGTCGTTAAGTGGTCACCCGTCTGAGTAGGCTTATCACTGCTTAACTTTTGTGACCTGTTTGGAACCAGTGCGTTCACTTCGACTTTACTATAAGTAGCAAACAAATAAACTGTTTGTTACCTTTTTTTTTTGCTGCACCCGAGACTTCCGCGGAAAGTTATGATTTCAACTATTCTTTCCCCTACTTTTAGTTATACTCAGCTTAAAAATTGACCTCGCGTCGCTTCCTGCTTTTGGCAAACGGGGTTGGGTAAAGAAATACAAACATTGATAATGTTTTTGCTGCACCTGAGACTAATCAGGAAATTCTGCGAATGAAAAAGGAATGAAGGTTTGTTGGAATTTCCTTTTGACACTCCAGACAAATCCAGAAAAATAATCTTGACCTCAGCCTAAACTTTTAATCTCATTCCGGCACGTGTGTTTTTTTTTTTTTCAGAACAGGATACTTAAGCCGAAATTGACAAAATTTCACATAGCCAAAGTACTTAATGATAGTCCAAATCAAGATTGCAAAAATCACATAGTCAATCATTTTGTTTTTTGTGGGTTTTTTTAAAAAAAAGGTCATGAGACAATTAGGAATGCAAGTATGCATTAATTAAAATTGATCCCGAGAATCAGTTTTGCTAAAAATCAAAATTCTTTAAAAAGAAAAACACAACCGATTTTACTTGGTCGAGTCAAAAGTTTTGCGGGTGGGGAAGTCACTGTGGCATCGTAGCTAACGTGCTGGACTACGACATCGTAGGGAGCGAGTTCGAACTAGAGTCGTGTTACAATGTTCACTTTCGGACTGTTACCCTTAGGAAAGGTATGAACCCTTTTATTCTCTCAGTTATGGGTTAGATACTACCACTACTATTCTTCTACAATGATAGCCCACAAAAGTTGATATTCATTAAACAAAGAAAGCAAACGTTTGGCGATATGGTGGTGACGTGAGTCACAGTTCGCCAGCTCCAAATGCTTTTGCCGAGGTCGTAAAAGTGACGAACTACACTGGAATGTGAGATGGTGAGCTCGCCTGATATTCCCTTTGTGCTACTCACTGGATTTGCCGAGGTCGTGAAAGTAACGAACTACACTGGACCGTGAGATACCGAGCTCACCTGATACTCCCCTTGTGCTACTTAACGGATCTGCCGAGGTCGTGAAAGTGACGAACTACACTGGAATGTGAGATGGTGAGCTTGCCAGATACTGCCCTTGTGCTACTCACCGTGACAAAATTGACGAACCACACTGGACCGTGAGATACCGAGCTCATCTGATACTCACCGAGCGTTAATCACGACCTCGGAATCCACGTCTTTACGCCAACCTGACTTTGGTTGATTGTCGAGGTTCTTGCAACCCGAGCAAAATTTTTTTAACCATCTGGTTACTGTCCTGTGATCAACTGTACTTTTACCTTTTGCACAACAAATGTTTTTGGATGTTTCTGCAGTATTATGGCTCAGTTCAAACTCATAAAGCATCAGTTCCCAAATTAGACTATGTTGTCCATTCATCAAGGCAGCTTTCAAATCACAAATTCAATCAATGTATGTGTAGCATAAACAACTACTACGATACTACCAACCACAGCTTGAACTGCTTCAGTCACATGATATACACGCCACTAACTAGCACTTACTAAAATATTAGAAAACTTAATTAACACTAGAATATTACATCATGGTCATATATTATAGCATATTGAGAGAGAATACTGATACTTTATGTGAATCTTTTTTAAACAAAAATGGTTCTAAAAATTCTCAGAATATTCTTGACAACTCTTAGACATAAATAGCAACAATTTGGATATCCCAGTATTACATTCATCTAGAGATAACCAATTTTATGAAAAATCTAAAGCAGCAAGTTGTAGAAAGTACCTGATGTAGTTCATAGAACAGTAGTTCTTAGTGTGAAGATATATTGGGCATTGCTTTACTTCATGTGTAATTTGAAAGCCACACAGATAAATATGAACTGTAATCTAATTCAAGACCTTATGCTTTACAAATTCAAAGTGTGTCATTACACAGTAGAAGCACCAAAAAACATTTCTTAGGCAAAAAGTTGAAGGTGCAGTTGATCACAGTACAGTAACCAGATGGTTCAAGAAATTTTGTTCAGGTTGCAAGAACCTCGATGATCAGACAAGGTTAAGTAGACCTCAAACCATGGATTCTGAGGCCATGCTCCAAACCATAGAGGCAAATCCAGGTTGGTTTGGTTTGGTTTTATGGCATATCAACCATTGTAGGTCATTTAATTCCAAATGCTCTTTATACATATATACTAAATATATATGATTTGTGAACACATTTTGTTGATAACATAACAGCAGTCATATCGATACTGTTATATGAATGCACTACATGGACGCTAACTAAACATATGGAGAAAAAGCTCAACAGCAACTACACAATAATGCTACAAGCAATATTGAATAAAGCAGCAGCTGTACGGCCACTTACCACCCATTACGAAAACTATCAAAATTAGACGAACTAGACATGCAGGACACTGCTGGAGAAGTAGAGACAGCATAATGTCAGCGTAAACAACTACTATGATATCATATTTACCCAACCTCTCCGCTCAGGCAGGATATGACACAAGGTCAATTTTTTAAGCGGAGTTTAACAGGTTTAAATTCAGAGTTTTCCTTCTCCTAGACTAGTTGCCTCACCAAGGCTGAAGAAATTAGTCTCCCCTACTATTTACCCATAGCTAGAGGGAGATCAATTGGATTCATACCTTTCCCAAGGGTATTAGTGCAATGTGAAATGAAATCAATCTTTTCCAGGATTTGAACCCGTGTCACCGTGTCAATTTCCGGCGACGATAACCATTACACCACGGGCCCCTCCTAAACAACTACTATGATATAACCAACCACAGAGGGTACCTAACACAGCTTGAACTACTTCAGTCACATGGTACACGCGCGGGAGGTCCTCGTGGTGTAATGGTTAAAGCGATGGACTGCAGAATCGTAGTAAGCGAGTTCGCATTCCAGTCGCGCTATTACGTTCACTTTCGGGTAAATACCCTTGGGAAAGGTATGAACCCCCTTATCCTCCCAGCTATGGGTTAAATAGTACCACTACTGTTCTTCTAGGAGAATAGCTTTGGCATTAAATAACCTACAAAGATTGATATGCCATTAAACAAAGAAACCAAACCAAACCAAGATACACGTGCCAATAACTAGCACGTACTAAAATATTGCAAGACTTTTGACTCACCCTAGTATCTATGAAAACGAGTCTTATTTAAAGTGACTGACAAGGTAAATCTTAATTTTTATTTATTCATTTATTTATTTAACTTCTGTTGTTTTCTTTCAAGGGAACGTATGTAAGAGTCAAAGGTGTATAAGACATCTCTAATCTGTTCCTTTGGATTCGAAAGCTTTTAACTATTCGCTGGCTGTTATCAAAAAAAAAAAAAAAAATGAAATTTGGATATGGTTGTCTTCGGATAAAATTAAGATGTTGAATTTTTTAAATGTTTTACTTTTCGGAAGATTTAAATACACCCTCTTAGTTTTATCCGAAGACAATTATACTTCTGTATAGTACTGTATCCTTACAATGTCCAGAAAAGAGCAAAAAAGTCAGATTAACAAACTTGCAGAGTTTTGACTTCTCATATATATACAGGGTGGAACGATAAAATTGTCGCCCTAGAAAAGACCACATGATTCCATTTCTGTTTAATGAAAACCGCTTTTCTTTTTTTGTTGCAGACCATCTACTAGTTGGCCAGTTGTGTACAAATCCCAAGAGCGATAGGAGCCTTCTATCATGTCTGAAAGTGACACAATGTTCAAAGTGTGAGATTGGAGATGCACCGCTTTACAACGCATGCTCTCTACCGATCCAAGTTATGACAACAGGACCGTTGCCAGAACCCTCAAAATGCAAATCTGGATTGCCACGAATAACAGGGACGTACCCAGGGTGATGAAAACACAGTTTCCGGCTACGGTTATGGTCTTTGGTGTGGTTTCAAGTGAGGGCCACATCATGCCACCTCACATCTTCGAAGTCGGCTTGAAAGTCAACACCAAAGTGTACCTGGATGTGCTGAAGAGTGTGGTAATCCCCTGGTGCAATCAGGTGGCCGGTGGCAGACCCTGGGTGTGGTAGCAGGACTCGGCGTCGGCCCACAAGTCCAAAGAGACCCAGGCTTGACTTCAGAAGGAGTGCTATGACTTTGTACTCGTCTCTCACTGCCCTCTCCTGCCCTGACCTGAACCCGCTGGAGAACTTCGTTTGGTCATACGTCGAAAACATCACCAACATGACCTCCCACAACACCAAAGCCAGCTTGAACGCCGCTACCCGCCGAGTATTCGCCGAGCTCCCGCCGGCGCTTGTGGAAAAGGCATGCTCTGTATCGGATCCGTATCGAGGCGGTGATTGAGGCTGAAGGCGGCTACATTGAATAGATGTCAGCTCTACTACATAATCAAGTTACCTGAATTGATTTTTTCAATAAAAGTTCTAAAATAAAGCTGTAGTGTTGTTTTCTTTAGGTCGACAATTTTATCGTTCCACCCTTTATATACATATATAGAGAGAGAGGGAGAGAGAGATTAAAGAAATTTTATCACTTGGGGTTTTTGGACTATTGTCTTCATCGTTATTGTTATATTCACAACGTTTCGGCCGATATCACCTCTGGTCTTCTTCGGGTTTTTCTTGTCAAACTCGGGAGCCTACACGGAACTTCGAACCACGTTATTTATTTAATCCACGGGGTCGCTTGCTCTGACTCCGTTAACCATAACCGGGTTCAAGTGTGAAGAAGGCCGGAGGACTTATCGGCCGAAACGTTGTGAATATAACAATAAAGATGAAGGCAATAGTCTAAAAACCCTGAATGATAAAAATCATAAAGCTTCATCTCAGAAATTCAGACAACTGAGATAAAAGATGTTGAATAAAAAAAATATTAGACTTTCTTTTTCTGTCACTTTCAATAAGATTTGTTTGAATGTAAAATTGTTGCTTATATATATATATATATATAGAGAGAGAGAGATAAACAGACAGTGACAGAGAAATAGAGAGAAAGACAGAGAAAGACCAAGAGAAGGAAACAAAGAGAGACGAGAGAATTTTAAAATAATTGAAAAAATATTCCATAGATTATTCAGCTATCTCCATTTTTGTTGTTTTATTACTGTGTTTCTGCCGATACGTTTTGTAAGCTCCTTCTAGGATGTTTAGCATATGGTAATATTTCTAGTATCTCTAATCTTATCTATTATTTGTTTGTTTATTTTTAAAAAATTTCATCAATGCCCAAATTAGGACTATTCACAGATTAACGTCGAAGAGGTTTATCCAAAAACATTTCTGTTCGTAAATTCGTAAAAAAAAAAAAATCAAATCCTGTTTTTTTTTTTTCTTTTCTTTTTGTCTAGATTCGAACTCCGACCACTGGTGTTAATTTGGTGGGAAGACTGATGCACTACTTTAGCTTGTAAGCAGGTTTTATATCAACATATCAAGATAAAAAGTACATCTAAGTCATGATTGTTGGTAAGGTAAGCAATATTTCAACGATTCTTTCAATGTCTCCTGTCTTTTGCCTGAAACTTGTAACAGAAAGAACCTTGTATTTTTTGTTTGGCGCGTAATCTAATTTGACCGTTAGAGTCGCCGAACATTTTCACCCCATCAGGATGACCTGTCTTCAGCCCAAACCATATTTCCTAGCAGCACCAAAAATTGAAGAAAGCCCGCGAAACTCTCTCTCTCCCTCAGAAATCCTCAATAGGAACAGACGTTTTATTGTCTGCTCTTGAATAGCGGCAGCAGCGTCATCCACTATAAGGAGAGCCATCTAGTTTACAGACCCCCTTGCGTCTATTCTTCTAGACCAAGGGATCCTAGTTAAAAACAAATTAGATGATACACTCTAACAACTTCCTACCTTCTCTCCTTCCTACGAGACTCGCAGCATACCAGTGTAAACCCCTTACTTCATGCTGCCATTAAACCTTAATTTAAAACATAACGACGTCTTCGTTCTTCTCCACCACCTTTATTTTCCATCAACATTTAGTGAGGGGATAACAACCAACGAAATACCAACACAACCATAGAAATACCAACGCAACCAACGTAATATCAACGTAACCAATGTAATACCAACATGACCAACGCAAAACCAACTTAAACCAAAGACCTAATAACAATAATAATAATAATAATGTCATTCCCATCGCTATAAACTTACAGTTTGGAAGTCGATCGAATTCTTTCATTGATATTTGAAGAAATGAAATAAAAAGAAAAAAAAAGACAGAGAGAAAATGAAGTAACATGAAATAAATCATTAAGAGAACGTTCAGCCCATACCTATTAATATATTTATATAAGTTTATTTACATCTATCTATCTATCTATCTATCTATCTATCTAAGTCTGTTTACCTTCATCCATCTGTCGGTCTACCTCTTTCTCTGTCTCTTTCTCTGTGTCTCTCACTAACTCACTATATTTATATATGTATCAAACTCAGTCACGTTACATCTATCTACCTATTCATCAATGTCTGATCCACCCATCCGTCCGTCCGTTCACTTCCCTTATCTATCTATCTATCTATCTATCTATCTATCTATCAAAGATTCTTCTTATCTCTCTCTTTATATACGTGGTGCCTTCAATAAGTTTCCAGACTTTTTTCGTTTGGGCATTTAAAATTGGCGTAGACTCTTGAAAATTCAGCATGTTATTGCTATACATCTGATGAGATGACTGACCAATTTTTATTATATCAGGTTCAAATAAACAGCTACAGCAGCAATTGGAATACACTCTACTAAAGCCTGATTGTCACAGCAGGTGAATTTCAAAAATGCAATCTGACACTTGAGAAGAACGATATGCAATAAAATTCTGTTTTAAACTTGGAAAAATGCCATAGAAACGTATGAAATGCTTCAGATTGCTCTTCGACCATCTTGCATGGATAGAGCTTCATTTTTTGAGTGGCATAAGAGATTCAAGGAAGGCAAGGAGTCTGTGAGGGATGATGAGAAGTGTGGGAGGAGTAAGGAAGTCAATACACCAGAGTTGATTGGCCAAACGGTTAGGGTTAGGGTTACTATGTTGAGGTTTTAAGGGAGTTCAGGAAGAGATTCCGCCGGAAGAGGCCAGCACTCTTCAAATCATGTCAGTGACATTTCCAGCAGGACAATGCACCTGTCCACAACTCCATCCTTGTCACAGACTATTTGAGCAAGATGGAAATCAAGGCAGTTCCTCACTCTCCCTATAGTCCAGACCTTGATCCCTGTGACTTTTGGTTATTCCCTAAGCTCAGAGACTGTCGTTATGAGACAATTGAGGAGATGAAAGAGGATGTGACGAAAGTCATTTACACGCTCACACAAGAGGACTTCCATGGGGCCTTCGGGAAGTTGTTGGAACGGTACAACAAGTGCATTGCAGCCGGAGGAGGTTACTTCGAAGGAGACTAGAGTTTCATGTGTGTACTATCAATAAAAGTGCCCATACGAAAAAAGTCTAGAAACTTATTTAATGATTCTCGTATATATATATATATATATATATGAGGGTGGGCTGTTAAGTTCATATAATAATGTCATATCTGATGACTTTATCTTGACCTATGGAATCCAAGCACTGCAACACCAATAGAAGAAGTGTATGAACCACAAGGGAACTATGTTGAAAATTAACCTTATTTAGTCACATTTCATGAGAGTATGTTGGTCAGCCTGTGAACTTTTTAACCGAACCTCGTATATCATATATATATATATATATATATATAGAGAGAGAGAGAGAAAGAGTAACAGACATATAGAGACAGAGACTGAAGCGGAGTTAAACATGCATTTAAGTATTCGTATATCTTTTTTTCTATTAATGTGCATCACACAAACACATGCAATGTATATATATATATATATATATATATATATATATATACATGCGCATGCATGCGAACTTAAATACACAATATTCACTCATCCTCGACTTAACCGTCTAATTTTGGGTGAAAGTAAACAATTGGACTATATCATCTAATCTCACTTAATCAAAGCCACTTTATACACACGTCAAGGACGTCTGTTGCCTGTCCTCAGTTTTCCTTTAAGTGTACGTGAAATCTGTTTCCTATTTGATTTCAAGCACGTGCGCCTCTCTTCCTGTTCACTCTTTCCTCCCACTCCCCAGCAAGACATTCAATACACCGGTTGATATACACTGGCGTAGATATAAATAGAAACACATTCATATAGAACACGTAATACAATAACAGGCATATTAATATCGAGGACCTCGTAAAGACATACCAATACATATAGGGCATCTATCTATCTATCTATCTATGTTCACCTCCATCTATCTCAGTCGGTTTACTGCCACCTATCCAGCATTTTCCTCTCCCTTCCTCTTCTCTCTCTTTCTCTCTCTCTTTTTTCTCGACCTATCTATCTATCTATCTATCTATCTATCTATCTTCACCTCCATCTATCTCAGTCTGTTTACTTCCATCCATCCAGCGTTTCCCCCCTCTCTCTCTCTCTTTCTCGATCTATCTATCTATCTATCTATCTATCTATCTACACGATGCTGTTAAAATTCTATTGTACACAAAACTCAAGCGCAAGTTAATCTTGCACATCACTGCTTGGGACATGAGTTCGATCCTCACTTCAGTTACTTGTAAATATCTACATGACAGTAAAGTATCTAGACAAGTCAAGTTTATCTCACAGATCCTAATTAGTATGGCAATTCTATTTTTTGATTCTTTTATACGTCCTTTTATGTCAAATGGTTATGACTTGCTTAGCATTTTAAATTTTAGCCCAGTTGGCAGGGGGTTTAGAATACACCGACTGCATCTCTCGAGAGGAATAAGACATCACCTATACCAACGAGTATCCTGGATACGACATTAAACCATATAATGGTGATGGTTCAATTCTGGAGCTTTAGGGAATGTTAAGTTCGCCTTTATTGCTATTACTCCCAGGTCCACTCTGACTCGAAGAGGTTATAACTATTAAGGTCATATCCATGGGTCAAATAGAACTGTTTATTCATTTACCAGAATTGAAACCATTTAACAGTGAGCAAACAAATGACTGTTGAATTGAATTATTAGTGTTAGATTGCAATACTTGAACCCATTTAACAGTGAGCAAAAAATGAGCCCTGGGTCGTTAAAAAATGAAGTTACCGACAAACTATTCGTTTACAAATTATATTTCCTTAATACATATGTGTAAAAAGGGTTTGGCATTAAATAACCTGTTGATATACCGTAAAACACAGCCAACAAACCATGTAAAATTTGAGTAAGGAAGCTCGTACTCAGATGTTTGTATATTTAGTGAGTTTGATCTTAAATGGGTGCCATACTTGTAGACGGTTATGCTAATCATCACATGAACACTTGTATTTCCAAAGACTGGTCTGGCTCGTACCAGCATAGATATGCATATATAAATGCCCTGTTTTACCAGGTTATGTTTACAAGAGAGTCTAAAAGAGAGTTAATGATTTTGATTTCTACTGAGTACTCTACTTGTATAACGTTGTGCCAGACAAAATTGAACTTTGTAAATATCCAGATTTTTGTTTATTGGTTGATTGATTTTAATGGCATGTCAATTTGTCTAGGTTATTTTATGCCTGGAAGTTTGGCAATCGTGCACATTGTGCGTTCATATTTTCATTTTTTGTGAAGTTGTTTAAGTTTTTTTTTTTTTTTTTGCACGTGGTTCTATGGAAGTTGAATAATTTTTAAACAGATCTATTCGACTAATAGCTGAAACCCTAACGAGTACTCCGGGTCAGAGTAAACATAGGAGTAATTGCAATGAAGGAGTGCTCTTCACTGCCATACTTCGCTACCTTTTCTATCTATCTATCTATCTATCTATCTATCTCGCCTTGTTGGATGGGGCTGTAGAATACGCTGATTCCACCTCTGCAAATGGGTAAGAATATCCCAACAGGTGTTCTGGGTACAACAGTAATCCATCTGATTGTGATGCTTCAGCCCAGGAGTTTGAGGGAATGTTAAGTACCCTTTCATTGCCATTATTCCCTGGTCCACTCTGTTAGGGTACCATCTGTGCCAAACAGAACAATTCAATCATTTACGATACTTGAAACTTTTTAACTGTGTGTAAACAAATGATTAATATTAAATAGAATTATTAGTGTCACGCAGGACACTGCTGGAGAAGTAAAGGCAAGCTCATTAGTGATGTTCTCCGGTGGACCCCTTCACACGGACGAGCAAGGGTAGGACGAACAGCTGGAACCTATCTACAAGAGCTCAGTACTGATACAGGATATAGCATGGGAGACCTGCTGAGAGCGATGGACGATAGGTACAAGTGGCGGGAAAGAGTCCGGGAAATCCGTGCAAGCGATGCACCATAATGATGATGATGAGAGTTAAATAACAATACTTGCACCCATCTTACTATGTGCAAACAAATGAGCTCAGGCTAATTTAAAAATGAAGTTATCAAAAAACTATTCGCTAACAAATCATATATAATATGTTTAGGTAAAATCAGGATTTGGCATTGAATAATCCACAAGGACTGATATGCCATTAAACACAACTAAACCAAACTAAATAGCAATATTTGAAATCATTTAACTATGTGCAAACAAATGAGCTCTAACTCGTTTAAAAATAAACTTACCTACAAACTATTTGCTTACAAATCATATATATATATATATATATATATATATATATATATATATATAAACAGTATTTGGTATTCAATATCCATCAAGGTTTGATATGCCATTGAACTAAATAACCTAACCTAACCTAATCTATCAATCCCATTTTCTCCTCTCAGTCTGTGTGTGTACGCGTATTTACCCAGGATGTGACACAAGATCAATTTTTAATTTGAGTTTAACTGGTCTGAATTCAGAGTTTTCTTCCTTCTAGACAGGTTACCAAATCAAGGTTAAAGAGCTCAGTCTATTCTACTATTTATCTATCGTTGGAATCATACCTTTACCAAGAGTATTAGTACTACGTCTATTGCAAATACCCTCGTCCAGGTTTCGAACTCGGGTCCATTGTCTATTCCCTATAACGATACCCATTACGCCACGAGTATATATATAACAACAGCTGTAGGGCCACTTATTTCCCATCTTACAAACCATTCAAGTATGATGACCAAGACACTGCTAGGGAAGTAAGGACGAACTCATAAGCGACGTTCTCTGATGGATTCCTTCACATAGACGTGCCAGTGTTGGCCGATCTGTAAAGATTTACATACATCAGCTCTGTGCAGACACAGGATGCAGCCAAGAAGACCTGTCAGGAAAGATGTGCGATAGGGATGGATGGCGAGAGAGAGAGAGAGAGAGAGAGAGAGAGAGAGTCAGGAAACTCACTGCTATCAGCTCGACTTAATGATGATAATAACACACACACACACACACACACACATATATATATATATATATATAAATAGCTACCAATCATGCAGGTGTTAACGACCACACGCTTTTGCAATCATATCAGCAGAATTGTTCCCACACCTGCACAAATAACCCCCATTATACAAAATACCTTACCCGATATCGTTCAAGGTATTGTTAGCCCTACCTCTAGTTAAATGGATTCTATTTTTTTAATACTATTTTTTTATAGCATTGATTAGGAAAAAGTCAGGGCATTTCCTGATGTCTATTATTGTAATAGGTGTGCTTTTCGGTGGATTAAACCGGAACTGAAATAGTTAGATTATGTTTTGTTCATGTCATAACTAAAATATCGTCGAATAACGTCACATAGCGAAGCTGTTAAAATTGCATTGTGTTCAAAACTCAACACAAGATCCGGCCTAGTCGCCGGGCCTGCAGAATAAACGGACTGCATCTCTGCAGATGGGTAAGACTCCTTCAACGAGTGTCCTGTGGCCCAGTCGACTGGGGCTGCAGAATACACCGACTGTATCTCTGCAGAGGGGTTAGACTCCCCCGACTAGTGTCTTGGATATGACACTAAACAATCTGATGCTGGAGCTTTGGGGAATGCAAGCTACCACTTTAAAGCCATTGTTCCCAGGTCCACTCTGGTTCATAGTGGTAGCACTTGATAGGGTCATATCTATAGGTCAAATGGAACTAAACTGTGAACTTATGCTAAATTGAATTGTTTGAAATAGAACTGTTTATATATAAAAATGGATTTAGCATTAAATAACCTACAATGGTGGATGTGCCGTAAAACCAAACCAAACCAAACCAACAGAAAATCACATCCATTATTTTCTAATCGTCGATATATCGAAATAAATAATAATTAAGCTACTTTAATAGCAATGTAAAGAAACGTCTATATAAAACGAAAGAAAAGTGTAAGGAAATAATAACTAATTATCTAGCTTAGAAAATGGGCAAGTCCGTTGGGTGCCTCTTTGGGTGTCACATGACAGTTCGAGAAATTCATTCTCGCTTTCCTTTGCCTATGTTCTTTGTACAGTAGAAACGTCGTCTTTTGCTTTTTCCATGAAACACTAAATATATATTGTACTTTTCATCATATTGCTCGTTCATAGAACAATATATGCATATTTCTAGCCGGGAAGTCATCGCTGCGTAATGGCTAACGTAGTAAGTGAGTTCGAATTCCTGTCGAGCTATTACGTTCACTTTTGAGTTAATACCTTTAGGAATGGTTTGGACCTCATTATCACCCTGGGTATAGGTTAACTAGTACCACTACTGTTCATCTACAAGGATAGTTTTGGCATTAGATAAACGACAAAGTTTAACATGCCATTAATTGTTGGTTTTCATTGATTGGTTTTAATGACAAATCAACCGGTCTCATGTTATTCTATGCGTTGAGGTTAGAGTATCAAGTTCATTGTATTTTCATATTTACATTTTTGTATAGTCGTTTCTCCAGGGTTCTTTATTTTGTGCACACTGTCCTATCAGATACAAATAATTTTAAACAGATCTATTTGATCCCATGATGAGACCCAAACAGGTTCTAACACTCCGGGGCAGAGTGGACCTGGGAGTAATAGCAATGAAAAGGATACTCCACACTCCCCATTCTCCAGGACTGGACCTTCAACATCAGATGCAGTTAAGTATGGGTCTTACCCTTCTGCACGGAAAACAGCGTATTCTAAGCCTGAATAAAACGACAGATTTCCCCCACACACCTATATATATATATATATATATATATATATATATATATATATATATACCATCTGCATTGGCTGGATATGACACAAGATCATTTTTAAGCGGAGTTTAACAGGTTTGAATTCAGAGTTTTCTTTCTCCTATAATGGCTGCCAATCAAGGCTAAAGAACTCAGTATGCCCTATCATGTACCCATAGCTAGAAGGAGAAAAATTGGATTTATACCTTACCCAAGGGTATTAATACTATGTGAAATGCAATCATCCTCGTCCAGGATTTGAACTCTTGCCGCCGTGTCCATTTCTTACGGCAATAACTATTACACCATTATTTATATATTAAGATTGTTTTTGGTCCAACAAGAGAAAAGTAAATATTTTCAAATGAATAGAAAGTCTAATGAGTAGAGTATTCACCATTAGTCCGGGAGACCGGAGTTCAATCCCCGGTTGAGTCATACCAAAGACTCAAAAATGGTACTTGATACCACCTTGCATAGCACAAAGCACTAGAAGGTAAGGATCAAAGGTAAAGGGGAGCAATCCAGGGAATGGAGTAGTGCCCTCCCCGACACCTCGGTATAGTAACTATCGAAAAGGGAGCCTTCGGGTCACCTTCGACTAAAGTCACTAACTACAAGTATCTAAAATAATAAAAACCTAAATATTAAATTCAGATTCATTTGCGAACCAATTTATTTAGCATACACACACACACACACACACACATATATATATATATATATATATATGTGTGTGTGTGTGTGTGTGTGTGTATACCCTATCTCAAAATATTCCTGAGTAGAATCCAGCCCATACATTAAACACACCTCGCAGCATTCTTTCTTTTAGAGACGTCTGCCATCTCTCCTATCAAAAATGTTTGGGAATAATTACTTACCATCACTTGCAGTACGTTTTTTTTTTGTCTTAACTAAGAGTCAGGCCGCTTTTTACATCCACTTAACAGAGAAAAGACTGAGATTAAATGTGTTCTGATGAAGACAGCAGAAACGAGAATGTTAACGAGATTCTCTTATCTCGTTTTGTAATTACGAGAAAATGACTACAAGTGTGCATGTGAACACTCTTGTTGAACAAGAGTGTTCACATGTTCACTTAAACACTCTCCGTATTCGGAACCAGAGTGATGTCGCGAAATTAAACATCTGCTCGCTCTTAAATGCAGATACAAGAATATAAGAACCAAGTTCAAAAGAAGACAATCGTATATTTGCCTTGTCGGCGGGGCTTAGCATATGCTGACTGTATTCCCGACAGAGGGATACTCTCTAAAAAAGGGTGTGGATTTGTTTGGACACTAAACTGCATTTGATGTTCTGGAAGTCAGGGAAATGTGGGTAGCCCTTTATTGCCGTTACTCCCTGATGCACCCGGAGTGTTAGACACCCGGTGGTAAGCAATGTGGTGATTGAGATGAAGCAGTTTATCACATAATAACTACCCTGTCGACAAGATAGAGTATGGGCCGATTGTATCCTTTGCAGAGAGTTAAGACCCTTCTCAAGAAAAAAAGAGTATCCCGGGCACGATACTAAACAACAGTTGATGGTGAGGCTCCAGTTCTGGATCTTAGGGGAACATGAAAAATGCCATCATTGGCAGTACCTGTTTGTGGCCCATCTAAGAGTTAAATAGATCTCTTTGCAAATTATTTGTATTAGATAGAAATACTTGCTATCACAAATTGATCTCTCTAAAAATATTTGTATTAGATAGGAATATTTGATATAAAAACTCTGAAGAAATAACTAAACAAAATATGTAAATATGAACATACAATGTATTAAATTCCCTAACATTTTGGCATAAAATAACCTCTAAAGGGTTGATGTGCCATAGGATCAGTCAATCAATCAACCATCTAAATTGTGACTTGTAAAGAGGTAGTCTACACTTTTCAGATCTTCAGAACTGAAGCCTCACCATCAGATGTAGTTTAGGGTTATACCTAAGATACCCCTATTTTGTGGGGACGTGTCTTACCTCTCTGTCGGGAATACAGTCGGAGTATTCTAATCCTCACCAATTCGACGGCACTATTCAAGATATTGCTGTACGATTTTTTGTGCCTTATTTTGTAACTGAGAATAAATATCTAAGTGACCGAGCGACTGGGTTGTTTGAAATCGAACTGTTTTTACATTTAACTCTAAACAAATGACTGATGTTTAATTGAATTATTAGTGATACATAGCAACACCTGAAAACATTAAACTGTGTGCAAACAAATGATTTATATATTGGTATTCGATAGAAATAAGTGAAATTATTTGACGCTGTAAAAAAGAATGAGCTCAGGCTCGTTAAAAAAAGTGCTATCTCCAAAACGTTTTTAGAAATCATGTATATTTGATATATACGTATAAAAAGGATTTGGCAGTAAATAACCTACAATGGTTGATATGCCATAAAACCAGACCAAACCAAATAAAGCCATGAAACACCAACTGCGATGGGTGGGCCAGTTTGATTGTGACTCGTTTTATTACAAGTATATTAGTTTTATTTCATCTTATTTCGGATAATGTAAATTGAATGATGGGCTTATGAATCAGGAACACTCCCACAGTGTTCAGGAGCCCATTGCTGAGCGACAGCGTCCTGGAGACTTTCCGAGCAAGCCAAGAATTCAGTGGCCCAAGGGTAATCTGATAGCTACGTGACCAGGAGCTTTCTTTTTTACTCACTACCTATCTGAAGGGCCCCATTGATCAACAAATGACATCTTTCTGCAAAATTATATATGACGTTTGTCTGGAGTGGTTTGGTGCAGTAAAAAAGATAAAAACGAAGAAAAATGACCGAATAGACGACAGATACAGAAGAGAAAGTTAAGATCGGAATAGAGAATGCTGAAGCGCTGTTTGACCACGGTGCAATATGCATCAAGTTGTATTTGGCCGAGAGCGAAAAATCTTCAGAATGAATTAAATGCACGCGTAATCACCATTCCAGTGTGATTACGTAACATCAAGAAACGGTTACGGTAAGCACAAAATGACATCAACGGCCGAAAGTAAACGCGTTTTTATAAATCACAAACTGCGCTAAAAATGAAGATTAACCTCCAATGTAGTCTCTGTATTTAGTTTATCTGGCGTATATATATATATATATAATTCAGATTTTCAGATTAATCATTTTTACTGTTTGATTCTATTTCAAATTTTACTCTATACTTATTCTTGTTGTGGAGTTGAAGGGATTCCAGTTTAATGACAAAACCGCGTTGAAGGCAACCCTTCAAAGAAAAGTTAACTACGAAATCAAAACTGGAGAAGGAAGCTCTAATATGTTGAATTGTCGGTATCCTTTAACGAATAAAGTCGAAGTGAAGCTACTCTGAAATAAAATTTGCAATTTGCATAGTTACCACTTATCTTGCTATGCTTGTGCACCGTATACCAATACAGGTACGGGCCAGATCAGTTTTTAGAAATACAAGCATTCATTTAATTAGCATAACCGTCTAAATGAGTGGCACTCAGTTTGGAACAACATCACAAAATCTGCAGACACTTGAGTGCGACCTTCTTGTTGCTATTTAGACCCAGAGAGAGGCATAAGTGTCGTACAAGCGGATGTCATTATAATCCAACGATGTACAGATGTCTTATTACCTTATCATCTTAGGCATCTTGTATATTTTGAATCAGTTATTAATCAGGAAGTTTAAGTTGTAATTTTGGTGATTAAAACAGCTATCGTCAATCAAGATGTGGCAGTCATCATCATCATCTGTCAAGATGTGGTAATCATCATCATCATTCTTGTTACTATTTTCAAGGAAACATTTTTACTATTATTCTATTATTAGTTATATTCCAACTTATTGCAAGGGGGCGCATCCCATGGCATGGTGGCTAACATACCGAACTGTGATATCATAGTGAGTTTGAACTCCAGTCGGCTATTATGTTCATTTTCGGACAAATACCCTTGAGAAAGGTATGAACTTCCTAATCCCCCATAGCTATGGATTAAACATTAACACTACTTCTCCTCTACAAGGGTGGCATTGGCATTAAATAACCCACGATGGTTGACATGCCATTAAACAAAGAAATCAAACCAAACCATCTTATTATTATTGATTTTTAGATGAAGCATTTTTAGTCTTTTTGTTTTATTGTTATTTTCATTACATCTTATTGTTTCTTTGGCAAACTTCATGAATGAAAGCTCAATTGAGTAGTTCATAGAAAGTTTTTCAAAAAGCAACTTTCGCTTCCTGATACTCAACGTTGTGTAGGGATTACATACCTTGCTTTCCAAAATAGTATTTCTAATGGCCACAAGGTGGCATGACCAAAGTAAGATTATTGTGGAGATTGAATTAAAAAAAAAAAAAACAATAACATGAAAAAATAAGATAAACACAAAGTAAAATAGATAAATACAAAAATTGTAATCTCTTAGAAGGCCTCTGACAGGAAGTAAAATCGGCGCATACCTAAAAAGAAGGGCTTCCTGGCGTCAAAAAGAAATTCTTTCTCATTTCCTGTGATACGTCTCGACTGAACAGACAACCTTTTTCTCTCGACAGCCAGTTAGAACTCACGTGTCTGCCAAGGCATCTAACTAAGCAGCGCGTTGTGTCTCCCTGTCGCAGCAGCCTCAGCTGAATATATCGACTAGACCCAAAAACACATGGAGGACCTGCAAATTCACAATTTTCTAAAATGATTCATGATATTCCTCTAACGCCTCGACCAAGAAGCACGGCTATTTTTGCTAGTTCAAGAGAACGTTCCACACCCGAAAATAGTCGTAAACCCAGAAAAAAATGCGTTTTAAAGGTAGCCTTGACTTTTTTCGCGTCATTCCTTTTCCTTGCAACAAGTTAAAAGAAGGTAACGTATGAATGGGGGATAAGAAGAAAAGGTCAGTTACCAACGTCAGTATCTCCCAATAACATTTTACCCCCGAAAACTTTTCTTCAACCCCATATTATAAAACGCACCGCAAAGTCGAAACTATCTCTTGTTCCGGCCTCGACGGCAAGAAGCGTACACGAATGCGTTCTTCTCTCGACAAGGAAGAGAAACTTTTGGTCTAACAAACCTCGTGTCATACCACACACGGTAAATCTTTGATATAAATCTTTACACCACAACTTTGTAGCATAATGTGTTCTTAGAATTTCATGCAATTCCTGTATCCTTTCTATTAGGTTTGCTCTGGCAGTAGATGTTCTATTGTTAATTTGTTCTAGGTTGTTATAACTATTTGACAGCTGCCCGCATTAAGCCCAAGCACCAATATGATTGTCCCGACCGTATTCTTCAAATTGCTCTGGTGTTAAAAAGAAACCAAACCTATCTTATTTTAAAGAAGAAAGAAGGCGGTGACTGAGGATCAGTCGCGGTGAGATAGCAATACTTGAAACTATCTAAACTGTGTGCAAACAAATAATCAATATTAGATAGAATTATTTGTGTTAGATAGCAATAGTTGAAACCATTTAACTGTGTGCAGACAAATGAGCTCTAACTTGTTTAAAAATAAAGTTACCTACAAACTATTTGCTCACAAATTATATATATATATATATATATATATATATATGAAATCCTGTTTATATATATATATATATATATATATATATATATATATATATATATATATATATATAAACAGGATTTCATATTAAATAACCCACAAGAGTTGAAGTGCTATTAAACGAAATAACCAAACCAGACGGGTTGAAATGCCGTAAAAATCAATCATCTTTGTATTGATTCTCTCAGGTGTGGGTTATATAGACTTATTCGAAAATTATAGGATAGGAACACGTGAAACCATATAACTATGTGCAAACAAATAATTATTGACAAATTACAATTTAAAAATGCAACAGGGCATAAAAAATGAACTCAATTTTGCCATTAAGTGACCCTAAGGAGTTGATATGCCGTTGAATAAAACAAAGTTAAGCTGTGATCAATCTGCCCAGTTCTTAGATGGGTGTAGACATTCAGGTAAAAATCTACGAATTTGATTACTGATTTTCTGGGCTGACAACCTCCACCCCACTACCACTTACATAAAAGATTGGAATAATACGATTGTCCTTGTATCGTACCAAGTTTAGTAAACAACGAAATAACATAATCACACAGGAAAAGTTTTGTCAGAAAGCCAAATAGATGCAAATGAGACAGTTTGTATGAAAAATACTTTGAATCTAATGTGAAAGCACACAACATTTTGTCTTGAATGACGCGTTCATGGTAGATAGGAGGATTAGGGGGTTAGAATGAGGCCAGAGAGTAATCCGATCTTAAACTTTTGCGTAATGACAATCTTTGTTATAATTGCATCATACCAAGATGTCATTCTTGAAGTATACTACCAACACAGATAGACACAGACACACACAGATAGACACAGACACAGACACACAGATAGACACAGACAGACACACAGATAGACACACACACACACACACACACACACACACACACACACACACACACACACACACACAGATAGACACAGACACAGACACACAGATAGACACAGACAGACACACAGATAGACACACACACACACACAGATAGACACACACACACACACACACACACACACACAGATAGACACAGACACAGACACACAGATAGACACAGACAGACACACAGATAGACACACACACACACACAGATAGACACACACACACACACACACACACAGATAGACACACACACACACACACACACACACACACACACACACACAGAGATAGACACAGACACAGACACACAGATAGACACAGACAGACACACAGATAGACACACACACACACACACAGATAGACACACACACACACACACACACACAGATAGACACACACACACACAGATAGACACAGACACAGACACACAGATAGACACAGACAGACACGCAGATAGACACACACACACACAGATAGACACACACACACACACACACACACACACAGATAGACACACACACACACACACACACACACACACACACACACACACACACACAGATAGACACAGACACAGACACACAGATAGACACAGACAGACACACAGATAGACACACACACACACACACAGATAGACACACACACACACACACACACAGATAGACACACACACACAAAGTCGGAAAGATGAAAGTGTTAAACGTCTCGAGAGGGTTGTAATAGTTAGGCTAATGTATAGACATAGATAGTGTGTATTATCTATATCTATACATTAGCCTAACTATTACAACCCTCTCGAGACGTTTAACACTTTCATCTTTCCGACTTTAGTTCCATCGTTAAAGACCTGAAAACATATTCGTGCCGTTCCTCTAAATACGCAAAAATTCTTGAAGATCTATATATAAAGATCAACAAACCTTCCTTAAACCAGACCAACTTCGAATATAGCAACCTCATCCTAAAATACCTACAACACATTTCCTGTTAATTTTCCTTCTCCCCACCCTGAATCCTTATACCTCCAATAAAGCTATTCTAATAATGCACAATCTTCCATAAATTTCTTTTCCCACTTGCACTTCTTCGTACTCTTTATACAAATATATGTGATTCATCATTGTGTTTGTCATTTTATTATTTGCTCCACTAAAAGATGGTTCCAGAAGAGACCAAAAGTGCTTATGAAATGTACGGCACCTTCCTAAACTCATTGCAAAAGAATTTGGTGACTTGAACGAATCGAGGACAGAACAAGCAGACACGAACTTTTTATCTTATTTAATAAAACATGTTTAAAAGAAAAAATGCTGCATATATATATATATATATAAAGTGTGTGTATGTGTGTGTGTGTGTGTGTGTGTGTTTATGTGTTTGAAAATTGAATATTAAGGAAGACCCTTCGATGGGGCTTAGAATACGCTGACTGAATCCCTTGTAGAGGAATAAGAACCTCTCTCAAAAAAGGGATGTCCTTGGGATTACACTACTTTGTATCTCATGATGTACTCGTAATGGTCACATCTGTCGGTCAAATTGATCAATTTAAAAGTTATTTGGATTCGATTGGAACATTTGCAGGGGAAAAAAACTTTTAAGAAATACAAAAAAAAAAGAAGAATTAAACGTGACGTTCAATGAGCCCGATTCTCAAACCATTTAGCATAAAATAACCCTAGACAGATTAACATGCCATTAAAATCAATCAATCATATGACGTTCTTATAATTCTACGCCTCTAGTTCACTACATAGAAACGTTCAATGGAGTTCATTATTGAGTATTTGAGCAGCATTTTCTTTTCTTTCACTTTCATTCTTCCTGTGTTTACTTTGCTTAATTCCAAATAGGAGGATATGTTGGGAGGAAGATTGTGCTGCGCCATCCTAAACAAGTTATATATACTGTACACAAATTATACATAGAGTATATATGGTTAGGGCTGACCTTAAGCCGATTGGACCAGTTGCTCCCGGTTGGGCGCTGTGCCTCAGGAAGCCTCGGGCTAGATTGGAGGGGCCTCGTGCTAGAGTGAAGGGCCAAGAGCTAGAGGGGGTGGCTCGTGCTAGAGTGTAATCTTTTCTCGGCTCGTCAAGGATACACAATAACATATTGCAATGTATATGTTCGTAGTTTTGATCCCACACATAAAGCCAATTCTGCATGTGGTAATTTACTAAGCATTTTGCTTAGATGTGGCACCAGGCCATATGAAAGAGGCACCCAATGAGACTCGAACTCACTCGCGTAGGTTTGCTAGTCGAGCTTGCTAACCATTACACCACCAAAGGTGCCTAAGCCAATCCTGCATGTGGTTTCAGTTTTATCTTCGGTCAAGTGGTTGTGGACACAAAATCTTGAAACATTTTTTTAAAAATACTGCCGTAAAATAAATGGCCTACCCACCTCCAGAAATTTAACCCTGCATTCATCTCAACTCAGTTCATTCGTTAAGTTTGGTTGTGATTGACTTCATAAAGCATCTTAGCCTTTTTATGTTTTTTCTCTACCAGCGACGACAAAGACTTTTAAACATTTCGTCCACAGCTGCGCATGCGTCTTCTACTAAAAATTAAATTGAAATTATTCCGATAGAAAAATAACAGGTACTACTACTCTAGGTAAGTGTAGACCTGGGAGTAATGGCAATGAAAAAGTACTCTACATTCCCCGAAACTCTAAAGATTGGAGCCTCACCATCAGATGTTTTAGTGTCATATCAGGACATTAATTGAAAGAGGTGTCATGTCACTCTGCAGTGGATATTTGTCGCTGCCTCCCACCAGACACGACTTGACACAAGGTCAAAAGCCCGAAGGCCGATTAAAGTGGGGATAAAGAGGAGGAGAGGTCGGGAACGTGCCGAGACTCGAACCCTGCTGGTCTGTGCTGCTCATCGGCTCACTTAGTGCAATGTGAGCCTGATGAGGCAAGCAGTTTCACGAACCCAAATGTGGGTCCGGGCACGTATGCCAGTTTACGGCTTAAACTAGACGCTCGGTCTAGTGCCGTACATGGGTGACAAAGGAGACAAAAGTGCAGCTCGCCCACCCGAGGGTAGCCTAGTCGAAACTAGATGCCTAATAAAAGGCCCCAAGTCTGCCATTGTTCCTTTTGCAAAGCCACGCTCCGGACCGAAGTCCAGAACAGGCTCCGGGGTGTCCTACGCAAAGGACGGGCCTGGAGCCCTGTCGGGGTTTCATGTCACTCTGCAGTGATGCTGTCTGCGTATTCAATACCCCCTGACAACAACGGGTTTAATTCACAACATCTAGTATTTAGTATGCATTTTTCATGGTTAAGTATCATTAGATTTTATCAAAATAAAAAATAAATCAGTTGTTAAATTATAATTCCAATACTGCTGTTGTATTTCAACAAATGTGAGACAGCATGAAGAGTGGCTAGGGCAGATATCTTGGTGAAGTGATCACAGGGAGAGCTGGTGTGCTAAGAGGGTAATAAGAAAATCTGTTGTTATGCCATTATCTTATGTCACTTGGATCAAACGTACTTTTTATTAGTAGAGTACGAGAATTTCTTATTAGTCAACAAAGAGCCTAGTCGGCTGGGGCTGTAGAATACACCGACTGCATCTCTGCAGAAGGGTAAGACCCCCACCCACCCAAACAATAGTCCCAGATATGACATTAAACCATTTGATAGCGAGGTTCCAGCCTTGGAGATTTGGGGAATGCGGAGTACCCTTTCATTTTCGTTTCGTTTTATGGTATATCAATCCATTGCTCCCAGGTCAACCCTAAACCAGAGTAGTAGAACCTGATTAAACCCTATCTATGGGTCAAATTAAACAAACTATGTGTGCAAACAAATGACTGATGTTAAACTGTGACTTTCATATAGTTATACTTAAAACCATTCAACTGTGTGCAAAAAAAGCAATCAGACACGTTTAAGAACGTAATCTAAAAATGTGTTTACAAATCATATATATATTTGATATATATGTGTAAACAAGTTTTGGCATTAAATAACCTACAAAGGTTGATATACCATAAAACGAAACGAAACGAAACCAATCAGTAAACACAACCAACCAGCCATCATTACTCAGTTGTGTGATCAGGTCGCTCATGTGGTATGCAACTTCCAAATTAACAGACACTGGAACCAAAGATTTATATTAATTCATATTAGTTTTTATTAATTTAACAAACAGGAAAAACTAGAAAAATCTTTAGTTTAGTTGTTGTATTTATCGCATTATTATCAATCTTGATCTAAAATGAAAAATAAAGTGTTACATTCTATTTCGTTTAGTTGGTTTCTTTATCTAATGACAGATCAACCTTCATGGGTTATTTAGTGCCGAAGTCAACCTCGTGGAAGAACAGTTGTGGTTCTACTTAACCCAGAGCCGGAGAGGATAAGACACCTCATATCATTCCCAAGGGTATTTTGTTTGGTTTGGTTTGGTTTGGTTTCTTTGTTGAATGCCATGTTAACCTTCGTGGGTTATTTAATGCCAAAGTCAACCTTGCAGAGGAACGGTAGTGATACTGCTTAACCATACCATTCTCAAGGGTATTTAGTTTGGTTTGGTTTAGTTTGGTTTCTCTGCTGAATTGCATGTCAACCTTCGTGGGTTATTTAATGCCAAAGTCAGCCTTGTAAAAGAACAGTAGTGGTCATATGGGTCAAGGGTTCATAACTTTCCAAAGTGAATGAAAGTAAATGTAATTTCGACAAGTGTTCGAACTTTCTTCTTACAATATCACAGTCTACCACGTTAAGTACAACACCAGCAGGACCCTCCTCACATTTTTTTCTTTTATACAGGGTTACATATACTCCAAATACAGTGTTATCTACACTCCAAATTTATACAGTGTTATCAATACTCCAAATTTAATTTAGATAGCCCCACGCGAAGTAAAATAAATTATAAAAGAAACCAAATGTGATGCTAATTTTGGTAAGCAGATTTTTACTTGCTGCTCCGCCTATAAAAAAAAAAAAAAAAACATAAACTAGATGCTGTTTGGTTCCCTCATAAGCCATGACAAAGTGTATGTATTTTACCCAGTCCATCCAAGCAGGATGTTTCACAAGATCAATTTTTAAGCAGAGTAAAGCTCATTTTGAATGCAGAGTTTTCTTTCTCCTAGACTGTTTGCGTATCCAATGTTAAAGAACTCAGTCTACGCAAATATTTTCCTATAACTATGAAGATAAGAGATAGATTCACTCGCTTCAACTATTACACTTCATTTTTCTTTAAACATTAAAATTTCCAAAGATATGACTTGAAAGTATATGATTATGAAAAAAAAATCTCATAATTTTGAATTGAAATCTTTTTTTTTTTTTTGCTATCAAATGTTTTGCTTCTATGGAATTGTTTAATTAGTCTGAAGAAGTATAATGAGATAATAATAATAATAATAATAATAATAATAATAATAATAATAAATATATATATATATATATATATATATATATATATATTCCGCCCCTTCGCCACGAGTAAGATGTGACATAAGGTCAATTTTTAAATGGAGTAAAACTGGTTTGAATTCAAATTCAAAATCGATTTTTACACGAAGTTCATATTCGTATCTATCAATCAAAAGAAGAGTAGGAGACGGAGAGGGAGATGGAGGAAATACGTCAACAATTGAAAACTGGCTCATAATTATATCGGTTCATGTCACCCAGGGTTGCAATGTGCAACTACATCCACTTCGCATGCCGCGCTCTAATTCCAGTTCTTTCATGCAGCCCCTTTGTCACAGGTAGAATGTAGCACAAGGTCAATTTTTAAGCGAAGTACAGCTGGTTTGAAATCAGACTTTTCCTTCAAGACTGGTCGCCTAACCAGGGTTATTGAACCCAGTCTTTCCTAGTATTTTCCCATAGCTTGGAGAAGAAGAGATCAATTCATGCCTTTCTCAAAGGGCTTCAGCGCGAAGAGAAATGCAACAATCACGTTCAGGATTTGAACTCTGGTTGCCAAATCCATTTCTTACGATGATAACCGTTACGCTATAAACCACCTGTGAGTGTGCGTAAAAATCCGTTAGGCCAGATGAAGATGAAAAAGTTTTGAACAAAAGGAGACGAATGGGGAGTGAGTAACTCTGAGCGGAAATTCAGGGTGGGAGAAAAAAAAACAGGAAAGAACTAGCCGCCCCCTGAGGTGAATTACAATTTTAATACCTGTTTCGTTTTTATTTTGAGATTATCACGCGACATTTAAATCTGATCCCATTGCATTTTTTAAAATCTTTTTTTTCTACCCCTTATACAGCCAGACTCAACTATTCGACTACTCAGTTAGACTTTATATAAATGCGACTTCAACCTTCTAAGGAACTTTAAGCGTGTTTAAATCTCCCGTTGACAATCATGTGCCTCTGACACGCCCCTGTTAACTGTAGACCAACTAAAAGTACTTTCTAGTTCTTGTCTTGCCTAAGAATTAAGAGCGCTTATAGCAGTAGCATGAACATGCTAGTTTTACAAGCCTCTAGGAGAGGAGGTGAATTCTAGAAATGCGGCCTTAGGCCAAAATGGGCTTAACCTAACGAAAGGGTGACGCAAAAGAATCTTCCTACTGCACCTCTATTTGTATTGTACAAAACTGGGCCGAATAGATATAATTATTTCTTTAAATCAGTTTTTTTTTCAATATTGATAAAACACAGTGGATTGATTGATTGAGTTTAACGAGAGATCAACCCGTTTTGGGTTATTTTATGCATAGAGAATCGCGTTCATTGTATATTCATATTTACATAATTGTGCAGAGTTTTTTTAAAATAATTTTTTTGCACACGGTCCAAAGGAAAAGGATTCATTTTTAAACAGATTTGACCCCGAGATGGGACCCTAACTGGTACTACTACTCTGGTTGGATTGATTTGGTCTCTTTGTTTAATAGCATATCAAATTTCATGGGTTACTTAATGCCAAATTTGTCCTAATTAAAGGACTGTAGTGGTACTATGTAATCCTGGCCCAGTCCGTTTTGGGCTGTAGAATACATCGACAGCATCTCTGTAGGTCATTCCGAACGAATGTCCTAATATAGCATTAAACCATCTGATGGCGTGGCTCCAGTAATGCTAGAGCTTGGGGGAATGTGAAGAACCCCTTCATTGCCATTGCTTGCAGGTCCACTCTGGCAAGCAATGGTAACACTAGATAGGGTTCTGTCAAATAGAACTGCTTGACATTTAAATTGTGTGTAAACTAATGCTAAACTGAATTGTTTGAAATTGAACAGTTTGACCGTTTACGTGTGTGTATGCAAATGAATGATGTTTAATTGAATTGTTGGTGTTAAATCGCAATACTTGAAAACTTTGAACTATGAGCAAACAAATAATTACTTGTAAATAGAATTATTCGTGTTAGATAGAAATAAGTGAAACTATTAAACAGTGTGAAAAGAAAATGAGATCTGGTTCGTTTAAAAATGTCATCCACAAAATGTGTTTAGAAATCATATATTTAATATGTATTGACATTAAATAACCTTCAATGGTTGATATACCATAAAACCAAACCAAACTAAACCAAACCAAATCATATATATTTTACACATGAGTATGAAGAGGATTTGGCATTGAATAACCTACAATGGTTGATATCACATAAAACACAACCAAACCAAATCATCTATATTTGATATATATGTTTAAAGAGGACTTGGCATTAAATAACCTACAATGGTTGATATACCATAAAACCAAACCAAACCAAACTATGTATCCCATAGCTGGGGGATAAGAAGGCTCATACCAAATTTATTTGATCTATTGATGGAACCCTAACAGGTATTACGACTCTGGGCCAGAGTAGACCTGAGAGTAATGACAATAAAGAGGTAATTAACACTCTCCCAGATCTCCATAGCAGGAACCTTACCATCAGATGCATCTTAGTGTTATACTCAGGACATCCTTTTTTGGGGTTATTCGTGGGTCATTTAATGCCAAAGCCATCTTTGAGGAAGAACGGCAGTGGTACTAATTAACCCATCGCTGGAGGGGATAAGAAAGGTCATACCTTTCCCCAAGGGTGTTAGTCCGAAAGTGAATGTAATAGCACGACTGGAGTTCGAACTCGCTTACTACGATGTTACAATCCAGAACGTAAGCCACTACACCACGAGTCCTCGTAGCGCAGTGGCTAAAGTGCTTGACTGCAACATAGTAGAAAGCAAGTTCGAACCCCAGTCGCGCTATTACGTTCGCTTTCAAATTAATACCCTTGGGAAAGGTATGAACAACTTAATTCCCAAGCTATAAAATAGTACCACGCCAATCCTTCTACAAGGATGACTTTGGCTTTAAATAACCCACGAAGGTTGATTCGCCATTAAAACAAAAACCCATCATCAAAGTTATGATGACCACCCTGTCAAAAGGGCTTAAAGTGCACTGACTGTATCCCCAGCAGGGGGATAAGACCTACCCCTCAAAATGGTGTCTTGGGTATGATACTAAACGGCATTATGCGGCACCAGTTCCTGAGATCTCGGAAGTATGGATCATCATTAGCATCATCATCATCATGTCGTGCAACTAGCACTGATTTCCCTGGCCCTCTTTCGCCACTCGTCTCTATCGTCCATCGTTCCCGACAGGTCTTCCAGTCTACATCCTGTATCAGCACAGAGCTACTGTAGATAGGTTCTAGCTGGTCGTCCAACCTTTGCTTGTCCATGTGAAGGGTCCATAGGAGTACATCACTTATGAGTTCGTCCTTACAGCTCCAGCAGTGTCTTTATAATTGCCATTGAACTTTTTCTTCATACGCTTTGTCAGTGTCTACGTGGTGCATCCATATACGACTGCTGCTTGGAAAAAACTGCGTTTTGTTTTATCGGAAAGGTCTGACTTCTATTGTTGCATATTGACCTCCGACCCGGCCAAGCTGTCAAAATAGGAAATGCACCTGTGTAAATAACAGGTGCATCCGGTCGAGGAATATCAGGAAATAACCTTGTCGGTCGAGGGGTTGAATTGAGTGCGAAATTGTGACGCTCGCAGGAAGAAGAGTGGGCGTCAAATTATTACATAGCCCCGGCGACAGGAAGTTCAGGTTAGTTGGAGATAAGATGCTGTAGAGAGAACCAGCACCCAGAGAGGCTGGGCCCTCAGGCCCCCGATTGAGCAGTTGCAGTTGGAGAGAAGATGCTATATGAGGACCATGTCCCATAGAGGCTGGGCCCCCAGGCCCTCGGTTGAGCAGTCAGGAGAACGGGAAAGAAACGCTGTTATGGCCATAAGAGTGGGGGTCAATATGTTGCAGTTCTGTTCAGTCTCCAACTCCTTCTCACACGTGACCCTTTCAATAAAGTGAGAGGTATATTTTTCTAAAGTACTGTATCGCTCGTCTTAATTGCGTCGTTATGTTTTTGCATGCATCTGCATATGAGTATGCAACACTATATGACCGATAGCCTACCGATAATTGCTCATGCCTTTGCTAGTCGCGTGCTGATGTCCTTTTCGGTTGATGGGACGCTGCTTCCGAGGTAGGTGAACTTGTCCACGAGTTTGAGAGAACCACCATTTAGTGTGGAGATGTCTCTTTGATTAAAGCACATGTATTCTGTTTTTTTCTGCGGTCACATGGAGGCCTCTGCCACCTGCTGTCCGTTCCAGACTATGTGGCAGGGATTCGGCTTGGGAGGATGTATTTGAAGCGCTATGTCATCGGCGTAGTCTATGTCCATGATAGTTTGTGCGGAGTAAAATTCAGCTTATACAACTCGTCAAACAGAACACCTAACTGATTTCACGCTAGAAAATAGATTAACATGCCTTAATATTAAATTTCAGAAAAGAAAGGGACGTATGATGTGCCTCTTTATTTACATTACTCGCAGGTCCACTCTGATCCGCAGTAACAAAACTTGTTAGGATCCTATCTATGGGTAAAATAGATCTATTTAAAAATTATTTGGATTCAATAGGACCGTATGCAAAAAAAAAAAAAAAACTCTTTAGAAACAATTACAAAAATGTAAATATAAACTGTAATATTTTGACCTTCGCCCCGGCCCAAAAATGCTATTCCAAGGTAATACACCGGAAGGAAGTGACACATTCCAACGGCCAGTAATCGAAAGAGATGTCATGGGCGGATTAAGGCTTATGATATGGGAAAAGGTGAAGGTCCCATTCTGCCATTACAGTCATGCACCGGAAGAGAGTAACCTCTGAACTGCATGACAGTTATTTCCGCTTGATGACGATTAAACATTCGATTTCAAAGATCCAGTAGGCGATCGTGTGGGCGTTGAGTTATTATTCAACTCAGTTGAGTTTGGGTCCCAGAGCAGTTGCCAGTAGAATTCCAGACAGTAGAGACCAGATGTGGTAGGGAAGGCCACACCCGACCGAGGGGGACCTCGGAAAACCCCGATGCAGTTGCCAGCAGACTTCCAGACAGCTAGAGACCAGATGTGGTAGGGAAAGCCACACCCGACCGAGGGGGCCCTCGGAAAGCCCCGATGGAGTAGACCCCAACATCAGAAGAACAAGAACGACACAACGTGACGGTCATAACAGTGGGGTCAAAATATGAAGTTTATGTTCGGTCTCCAGCATCCTCTCACATGCTAACCTTTCGAACCCTTGCAATAAAGTGAGAGGTGAATATTTTTCTAAAGAAGTCTTCTTGTGTCTTCCTTCCTGCATCTTAATTCTTCTTGCGTCTTCCTTCCTTCATGCGTCTTAATTATGGTGTCGTTGTGATGCTGAATGAACGTGTAAATAACAATATAACAAAACGTCCTGTGAGTTCTGTTCCCCAAAATTTAGAAATAGAATGACTCTAGACGGGTTGTCATGCCATTAAAATTTTCGTACTCAATAATATATCAAGTATTCCTATCTAATGCAAATAATGTGCTTACAGTTATATGATTTTAAGTATTTTTATCTAATACAAATAATTATATGGTTTTAAACAAATATTTTAAATAATGGTCATTTATTTGTGCACAGGCTTCAAGTAACGAATAATAATCCTTAGTGAGCAATTTTTGCCTTAAAGTGACTCTTTTTATTACAAATGATTTACGGGTAAAGTATTACTATTGAATACAAATCATCTTTAAACAGATCTCTTTGACCCATTGATGGGGCCGTAACAAGTACTACCATTCTAGGTTGGAGTGGACCTTGGAGTAATGGCAATGAAGAGGGAATCCACACTTCGCAGAACTTTTGAACTGGATCTGTCAACAGGATTCAGTTTAAAGTCTTACTTAGAATACCCCTCTTTTGAGAGCGGGGTGGAGTCTTACCCCTCTGCCGTGGATACTGTCGGCGTTTTCTGAGCCCCATCGACTGGGAGGTTAAAATCTTTGAATTTAAAACGGATGAGTAATTAGCGTTGTTTTCTTTATTTTATTTTATTTTTTTTATAACTTGTGTCTTTAAAAATAATTTAAATACAAATTGTCAAAGGATAAAAGAGCGGCGTTCTTTTTTTAAACAGTGTGTGTATCTGTGTGTGTGTGCGTATAAAGTTGTGCAAAGATTTATAAACACACTGTGTGTTATTTCTACTTTGTTCTACGCAAATCTTCTGATGTCAATGTTTTAAATACAAATCCTGTTTGTCGTCTTTGTCCGTAATTTTAATGTTAAACCTATTATTATTTCATTGCTGAACTTGTTGGGGCGAAATGAAATGTTAACTAAAAGACAATCAGAGAAAGAAGAAAAAAATCAGTTTTTCTGTAAGGGAGGAGGGGGGGAGGACGGATTCTTAAGCGCAATAGTCGTGGGTGGGGATGGGTTGGAACATTGAAAAGGAAAACATTCCATCAGTAACGAACTGGCGGGAGGTGATGTATTGTTGCTTGTTAAATACCTGTTAATTTTTATTTTTTTTCATTTTTGCTTTTTTTTTCACTTACCTCATCAGGTGTGGGTGATTTCTTTTGTGTTAATCTGCACCCACCACCCCTCCCACCAACTTGCAACCTGAATTTTTAGTCCCTCATCCCGTGAGAAATTCTGAAATGCAAGACCTTAACGAACACGTGTAAATCTTCTTCTTCTTCTTCTTCTTCTTCTTCTTCTTCTTCTTCTTCTTCTTCTTCTTCTTCTTCTTCTTCTTCCGAACTGCAGAGATTTCTACAAAATCGCAATGAGAGTGTTTTAACTTTTCAAGAAATATGTCGAGACTCCGTATACAATCGCGTAAGATCCGCTCGACATTATTTACTAAGCCAAGTCTGGCACAAGGTCAGAAGTACGATGGTTTGGTTTAGTTTAGTTGTGTTTTATGGCACATCAATCCTTGTGGGTTATTTAATCCTGTTTGTATATATATATATATATATATATATAGAGAGAGAGAGAGATCTTATTTGTAAGCGAATAGTTTGTAGGTAACATTATTTTAGTACAAGCCAGACCTCATTTGTTGGCACACAATAAATTTGTTTCAAGTATTGTTACTCTTATTGTTTGTACACAGTTAAATGCTTTCAAGTATTGCTATCAACCATTAATAATTCTATCAAATATTAATCATTTGTTTGCACACAGTTAAATACTTTCAAGTATAGTAAATAATTAAACAGTTCTATTTGACCCGTAGATGGAACTCTAACAAAGGACCTAGGAGTAATGGCAACGAAAGGGTACCCCACATTCTCCAAAGCTCCAAGACTGAAGTCTCACCATCAGATGCAGTTTAGAGTCATACCCATGACACTGGTTCTATTTGATCCGTAGATGGGACCCTAATTGGTACTACAACACCGGATTAGAGTGGACCTAGGAGTAATGGTAATAAAAGGATATTACTTCAGGACTGGAGCCTCATCACATGATGGTTTCGTTTCATATCCAAGACAATCGTTTACGAGAGGGGGGTCTTACGCCTCTGTCGACGTATTCAACAGCTCTAGTCGACTGGGTTGTCTGGAGTACGAGGCACACATTTGACCTAGTCGGCTGGGACTGCAGAGTACACTGACTGCATCTCTACAGAGGAGTAAGACCCTTCCCAACGAGTGTCCTGGATATATATGATGGTGAGGCTTCAGTAATACTGTGGCTTTGGGGAATGCAGAGTAACCCTTCATTGCTATCTCTTTCAGATCTACTCTGGCCCAGAGTGGTAGCACCTGATAGGGTCCTATCTTTGGCTCAAATAGAACAGTTTGACATTTAAACTGTGTACTTATGCTAAATTGATAAAAGATCTATTTTTACATTTTACTGTGTGCAAACAAAAACTGTACTTATGCCAAACTGAATTGTTTGAAATAGAACTGTGCTGATCATTTAACTGTGTATAAACAAATAACTGACGTTTAATTAAATTGTTAGAGATACAGAGCAATATTTGAAAACATTACAAAATGATTAAATGTACAAAAATGATCAATTGTAAATAGAATTATTGGTATTTGATAGAAATGAGTGAAACTGTGTGCAAAAAAAAAAAAAAAAAATGAGTTCAGTCTCGTTTTAAAATAAAACTTGTTTAGGAATCGTATTTTTAATATACAAGGATCATTAAATAAGTTTCCAGACTTTTTTCGTATGGGCACTTTTATTGATAGTACACACATGAAACTCTACTCCCCTTCGAAGCAACCTCCTCCGGCTGCAATGCACTTGTTGTACCGTTCCAACAACTTCCCGAAGGCTCCATGGAAGTCCTCTTGTGTGAGCATGTCAATGACCTTCGTCAAAGCCTCTTTCATCACCTCAATTGTCTCATAATGACAGCCTGTGAGCTTTGGGAATAACCAAAAGTCACAGGGAGCAAGGTCTGGAATATAGGGAGAGTGAGGAACTGTCTTGATGCCCATCTTGGTCAAATAGTCTGTGACAAGGATGGAGTTGTGGACTGATGCATTGTCCTGCTGGAAATGAAACTGAGCCGATTTGAAGAGTGCTGGCCTCTTCCAAAGGAATCTCTTCCTGAACTCCCTTAAAACCTCAACATAGTAACCCTAACCCTAACCCTTTGGCCAAACCAACTCTGGTGTATTGATTTCCTTACTCCTTCCACACCTCTCATCATCCCTCACAGACTCCCTGGCTTCCTTGAATCTCTTATGCCACTCAAAAACTGACGCTCGATTCATGCAAGATGCTCCAAAAGCAGTCTGAAGCATTCCATATGTTTCTGTGGTATTTTTTCCAAGTTTAAAACAGAATTTTATTGCATATTGTTCTTCTAAGTGTCCTCATCGCATTTTTAAAATTCACCAGCTTCGGCAATCAGGCTTTAGTAGGGTGTATTCCAATTGCTGCTGTAGCTGTTCATTTGAAGCTGAAATCATAAAAATTGGTCAGTCATCTCATAAGATGCATAGCAATAACATTTTCACGAGTCTACGACAATTTTAAATGCCTGTACAAAAAATGTCTAGAAACTTGTTGAATGCACCACTTATATGTATAAAAAGGATTTGGTATTAAATAACCTTTAATGGTTGATATACTATAAAACCAAACCAAACCAAACTAAATCATATATATTAGATATATATGTATAAAAAGGATTTGGTATTAATTACCCTACAATGGTTGATATGCCATAAAACCCAACCCAACTAAATCTTCTATATTTAATATATATGTATAAAGAGGATTTGGCATTAAATAACCTTCAATGGTAGATATGCCATAAAACCAAACCAAAAATACGAGACACACAGTTAAAATTGAACTCACTAACAATAGTCTGCAAGCCTAGTTCGATAATCATTTCCCACCAAGAAGCGTCCACTTGGTTTACGGTAGGAATCTCATACTCAGGGACTCAAAGGGGTCATTACGTTCTCAGGGAGAGGCACAGCGGGCCTAAAGTAAAACGAGGGGGCCATGATTTCTAACATTTATAATGCTAATCTGAACATGCAGCGGATGTTTTCAACAAAATGAACACACATATAATAAGATGTGGGATATGTGAATTAGTACGAAATGAAGGGGGACAAATTATTTCATTACAAATTTTCTTTAATTTTGTTTTTACTTTTGATACATTCCATTTTTCCCATTATATTGTATTTTAGGGGTAAATTGCAATAAATTTTACAATGAATATCATTAAAACAGGAAATAAAATCAAAATTAAAAGTTTAACCGCATTTAAATATTGAGATTGAATTCATGTTTATTCGACCATTCGTTCTCAAACATTATCTGTAATTTTCTACTTGTGTGTGTTTTCTGTCATCTCAGATACACCTTCCCCATGTCAATATGTGTTGATGCATCAATTTCTTTTTATATTATGAAACAAAACAAAAGATTCCTCGTGTTTTGCTGTGCATGACTGTCATTTCAAGTTCTCCCTCCATGCTCATATGAGTTATCAAATCTACTCCTGAAACAAAACAAAAAATTCCTTGAGTGAGAGTTAGTTTCTTATTATCTCAGTCTCCACAACAGGTTTTGAGAAATAAGTCAATGTCGATTTAATTAACGTTTTTATAAAGAATTTTTTAAAAAGTAAGTATAAAATTTTGGATTATTGCAACTTTTATTATTACATAGAATATTCGGATTTTGACCTCTTCTTAATTGTTATAATCAAAATCTTTCGGCTGATATGTCCTTCTTCAGATGTTTCATGTCCAACTCGGGAGCCCACACAGAATCTCGAACTGAAACCTTTATTTGAACTGCATAGGTAGACGGTTCCACTCCGGTTAACCATGACTGTGTTCATTTATTAAAACGATAATAAATATTCCTTGTTAATCTTCCCTGTTGTTGGGATTGAACCAGCACCCTCGAGATGATTTCACTTAAAACGCCTTATCCACTGTGCCATGTGTCCTTGACATTTTTGGTGGGGGAGGTTGTAGGTTCAGTCCCAACAACAGGTAAGACTAACAAGGAATACTTACTATAACTTAACACTTGTAACCTGTTATGGTTAACAGGGGTGGAACAACCTACCCCTGTAATTCAAATAAAGGGTTCAGTTCGAGATTTTGTATTGACTCCGAGTTCGACATGACACACCTGAAGAAGGCCGAAGGACATATCGACCGAAGCGGGATTATAACAATAAAGATGAGGCCAATAGTCCGAATATTCTATGAAATAACATAATCAAGCTTCATCACAGAAATTTAGACAAATAATTTTCACTTTTTGATCTTGAAGACTGATATTGTAAAGTATACTCTTTTCTTCTCAGGGAAGAATTATAGTTAGGGGTGAGGGACAATTTTACAAGTTTTAGAAAAAAATTAGTCACGAACATTTTTCTACCGCGTGATAGAAAAAAAGTAGATTGCGGGCCACATGGGACCTAATGTACAAGTTTTTGAGGCACAGATTCACAATCTCAAAATTATTATAAAATATCATTTTGAAACAACGAGTTTCTCTTTGTTCTTCTCATTAGGTTGACGTAGATTTTTACCAAATAATTAGGTTGCTCCTTCGACTAAGGTTGTAAAATACGTCGACTGCAACTCTGCAAATTGGTAAGACTAAACAACTGTCTTGGATATGACAATAAACTACATCTTATTGTGGGTCCTGGAGATTTGGGGATGGTGAAGCACCTCTTCTTTGCTATTACTCCCCGGTCCACTCTGACCCGGAGTAGTTTTTGTTAAAATTCCGTCAATGAGTCAAATAGAATTGTTAAATCATTTACAAAGGATTATTGATATACATCAGTTGAAATCATACAACTGTGTACAAATTGTACGAATTAGAATACTTAATAAATAAGTTTACTGATGTCAAATAGTGATACTTGAAACCACTTAACTGTTTGCAAACAAATAATTAATATTAAATAGAATTATTAATGTTTGATAGCAATACTTGAAACCATTTACCAATATGCAAACAAATGAGCTCTAACAACTCGTTAAAAAGCTAACAATTCGCTCACAAATTGTTTATATATATATATATATATATATATATATATATATATATATATATATATATATATATATATATTCACTTTCATGGCATTAATTCACTTTGTGAGATTGAAAGAAAGAAATTTTTCTCGTCCTTACTGTACTAATGTTAAATAACGCGCTGCGCATGTACCTTCACATACACATACACTATACACCACTTACACATACACACACAAAGATACGCAACTATAACCTACACACACACACACGTAAAGGTTTCTACACAATCTCAACGGTTTTTGACTGTATCTTTCGAGATTTGATTCATTCATTTCCTTTCGTTATCTGCCTGAAGATTGTTGTTTGTAAAAACTTCATGAAACCAAAGGTCGCAGACAAACTTCCATGGCATTAAATATGTAAATCTAACACACACACACACACACACACACACACACACACACACACACACACACACACACACACATATATATATATATATTATATATATAAACCAGGATTGAGCATTTAACAACTCACAAAAATAATTAGGTTTTCAAAATACGACTTAAACTCAAGTATATGCGGTATTTAATAAGTTCATTTTAGTGTAGCCTGTTACAGGTGAGGGCTCTCAGAGGATGGGGCTTACTACATTAAGATAGTGTGACAATCCTTGTTTATCTTCGCACTGAAAAAGATAATCTACCACCCGGGCCTTTAGGCTGTGCTTTAGTAAAGCTCCCCGATTGACCTTGCTACTTTGCCCTGCCCTTTGTTGAAGAGAATAGAATAAGCTTGAGTCCATGTTAAATAACTTAAATTGCTCTACTATGACGACTTTATTGCATCATGAGTTGGTATTGTTACTTCAGTATGAAGTCCTAGAAGAATCACTTCCAAATATTTATATGATTTATATGAAAATAAAATAGTATTTGTAATATTACATTTATATATATATATATATATATATATATATATATATATATATATATATATATATATATATATATGTGTGTGTGTATGTGTGTATGTGTGTGTGTGTGTGTATTTGGGTAGCATTTCTTCGTTAAAACATATTTCATTAAACAATAAAGATATCCTTTGTCTATACATTTTTGTATATATCCTTTCGAGTCGCTGCATCGATTTTATAGTATCCGATGTTACCCCTGATGGTAACCCAGGATCGGACAGAAAGTTCATTTACCAATTCCCGCCGGAATATTTATATATATATATATATATATATATATATATATATATATATATATATATATGATCAAAACTACTGAAATACCATCCAAAATAATCATGTGTACACTCAAACCATTTTATTTTCTCAGGTTCCTCTTCCTTTCAGGAACCCTCTCATCTGGGATTTTCTCTCTTTCAGAACTTCCTAGTTTGCAGAGTCCCTTCTTTCTGAGATCCTCTGCTTTCTGTTCCCTCCTCTCTGGGTCTTCTTTCTTTCACCGCTTAAATCAACTCAGTTTTGATCAGTCTGTCATAGCCATCACACCAAAGTCAGAGGCCTTAGTGGCATCGTGGTTAACCTCGTAGTAAGTGAGTTCGAACTTCACTTGCACTATTACGTTCAATTTCGGAGTAATACCCTTGAGAAAGATATGAACTCTCTTATCACTTCCAGCAATGGGTTAAGTTGTACCACAGCTGTTCTTCTACAAGAATGGCTTTGGCATTAAATAACCCAAGAAGGTTGACATGGCATTATACAAAGAAACCAACCCAAACCATGTAACTTTGCAAATAAATGAATATTATTAAAAAGGAAAAGTTGCATAAAACCATATAATTCTCTACAAAATATTTGTATTTGGTAGGAATACTTTAAACCATATAATTGTGTGCAAATCATTTGTATCAGATAGGAATACTTGATACTTTGATTTAAAAAAAACTTTTAGAAACATCTACACAAAAATGTAAATATAAATATACAATGAATGCGGTTCCCTAACCACTAGACATAAAACAACCCCAGATGAGTTTACATGCAGTTAAAATCAGTCTATCAACACTAGTTTGTTAACCTTCACTCTATAGGGGACACTCTTCATTAATATGTGTTAATGGGTTAGTGTACAAATTTTATGTGGTCGCTAGGCTGAAAGAGTTTTAGCAAGCTGTGAATTTGTTTATCAGTACAGGAAAATGAATTTTCGCATCCCATTTTCTTCTCTCCTCACCTCTCATCATTCCCAATGTACTTATTAGCATTTATTTTGGACACCTTGTTACAGTGTTGTGGTTAATAAGCTCGTCTCTCAGATTCATAACAACTGAATAGTGAGTTCGATTTTCATGGAATGCCACGTATTTTCGGCCTTGAAGAGGCACTTTTAGTGCAGCGGCTATCATTGTTGGAAATGGAATCGGAGACCAGAGTTCAAATACTGGATAAGGCAGTTTGCGTTTCACTAATGCCTTGCAATTGATAAGTTGTTGGGCAGATTGGGTTCATTAGCCTTGATTTGGTAACTCGTCTAGGAGAAGGAAAACTGAATTCAAAACAGCTATATCCCGCTTAAAAATTGATTTTGTAGCAGAAGGTTGATTTGATTTCTTTGATCATATCAACTTTCATGGGTTATTTAAAGTCAAGACTATCCTTGTAAAAGAACAGTAGTTGGACGGGAACTCTTTCCGAGGCGGAAAGATTGGATAAATACATAATTGTGGCCTTGTGCCAAATCTAAGCAACATTTAGTTTTTAAGAATGTACCGCATCTTAAAAAGGTTAGTGAGCTTGCAGAACATTGTTAGTGAGTTCAGTTCTGTTTAGGTGACTCGTATTTCTGGTCTTGTGCAAGATCTAAGTCATTCTTGAACAAGTCCTGGCGGCAACACCCCACAAGACACCAACTGTACGGCCACCTGCCTCCTATCACGAAAACTATTTAAGTTAGACGAACCAGACATGCAGGACACTGCTGGAGAAGCAGGGACGAACTCATAAGTGATGTACTCTTATGGACCCCCACACATGGCCGTGCAAAAGCAGGACGACCAGCACGAACATACATTCAGCAACAATGGGAGGATACGGGATGTTGTCCTGAAGACCTGCCTAGGGCGATGAACAATAGGGAAAAGTGGCGAGAGAGGGTCAGGGATATCCGTGCTACCAGCAAGACATGATGATAATGATGATATATATATATATATATATATATATCCAGAAAGTTGACCAGGTATGTATTATTCATTTATCATCATCAATATTCAGTCATTATCATTGAATAAGCTCTCTTGCGGTGAGTCACCACATTTAAGAGCAATGGTCGATGTTGTTAACCAACGATCAACAGAAGACGCTAATATTTAAAAAAAAAAAAAAAAAGATAGCTTTTTCAGTGGGTTTAAGAATACGCTGACTGTATCCTTTACGGAGGAGTAAGACTCCCCCACCAAAACTAAAAAAAATGAGGAAGTCCTTAACTGCATCTGGTAACGATACCCCAGTTCTGGAGACCTAGGAAGTGTGGAGTACCCCTTCATTGCCATTACTCACAAGTCCACTCTAACCCAGAGTGGTAGTCCCGCCTTTGGGTCAAATAGACTTGTTTGAAAATTATTCGTATTTGATAGGACTATGTACAAAAAATTATTTAAGAAACAGCAATACAAAAATGGAAAAATGAACATACAACTAACGCGATTCCCTTACATCTAGGCATAAAATAACCCTAAACGGGTTGACATGCCATTAATATCAGTCTATCAATATATCAATATAGCTGTTTTTAGAATTATTTCAACATTTTTCAGACAAATTTGTTTTTATTTCTGAAGTAAGTTTAATATTAAAAAGATGTGATAAAATACAAATCTCACGGACTATTCTCAAATGTAATGAGTTGATCTTTATTATGACATTGAAATTCTGCTTTGTAGTGATTTACAAGAATTATTCTCTTTTTTGATTGATTGATTGATTGATTGATTTTGAAAGCATGCCGACCTGTTTAGGGTTACTTTATATCTCGAGATTAGAGAACTACATTCATTGTATATTCATATTTACATTTTTGTGTGATTGTTTTTCACGATTTGTTTGTTTGTTCGTTTGTTTGGGTTTAATGGCATATCAACGTTTGTATGTTATTTAATGTCATATCCATTTTTATACAAATAAATAGTTCTATTTCAAAAAATTCAGTTTAGCATAAGTACACAGTTTAATTGTCAAAAACATTTCTATTTCAAGCCATTCAGTTTAACCAAACAGTTCTATTTCAAACAATTCAGTTTAGTAAAAGTATACTTTTTTGTTTACGCGCAGTTAAATGTCAAAATAATTCAATTTCAAACAATTCAGTTTAGTAAAAGTATAATTTTTTTTGTTTACGTACAGTTAAATGTCAAAATAATTCTATTTCAAACAATTCAGTTAAGCGTACAAAAACAGTTCTATTTCAAACAATTCAGTTTAGCATAAGTACGTTGTTTAAATGTCAAAACAGTTCCAATTCAAACGATTCAGTTTAGCAAAAGTACGAAGTCTAAATGTCAAAACAATCCTATTTCAAACAATTCAGTTTAGTGTCATTACATAGTTTAGTTCTATTTGACCCATAGATTGGACCCTATCATGTGCTACCACTCCACTAAATATCTTGATTCAGCGCCATACTTAGCCAAATGAATATTTTTGCATACGTCAAGAAAGAATAAAGTGAAAATAAATAATGGGGCAGACTATGCTCCTTAATATTGGTATGTTAACCGGTTTAGAAGAAAAACTTTTAATTCAAACCATTTGCAGACCTGCAGAAGGATGGGCTCCGCCAGGCTATTCGTTACCAAAACACACTACATGAGTGGCACTCCTACTACCAAACGACGTTACGGGACCAGTAAGAATAGATAATAGGGAAGACTTGGTTCTTTAACTCTGGTATGGTAGTTTAGAAGGAAAACTCCAAATTCAAACCATTTTTAGACCTGGAGAGGGATGGGCTACACCAGGCTATTCGTACTCAAGACACGCTACATTAGTACTCCTACGACTAAATGCCGTTACGGAACCAGTAAGAATAAATAATAGAGAAGACTGGGCTCTTTAATATTGGTATGGTAAACGGTCTAGGAGAAGGAAAACTCTATATTCAAACCAGTTGTAGATCTGCAGAAGGATGGGCTCCACCAGGCTATTTGTACCCAAAATATCCTTCATGAATAGCACTCTTATGACAAAACGACGTAACGGGATTCGTGAAACGAGTATAGGACTTTACACTCCTATAAATTATTTTGGGCGGTATGCCACTTGTTCCCACAAAGATGGCAGACGCTCACATATTCAGTCTCGGGAAACCATTGGCCAGGAGGACCACGTGACATGTTTAAAACTACGTCCGCGCGTAAATTCAAGTCCTGCGTTTTTGAGCCACCTACAAGACGCGTATTTGCTATAAATACGTCGTCTTCAAACACCCTTGTTCTCTTTGACCAAATTTCTTCGCAGCAGCAACACACCACCTTCAGCGTGAATCAACAGGAGAGAAAAGCAACACCATGGATGGGCCTTGCAGACATTCATATACAATGACTATGAGACGCTTTTCAGTCTCAGAGAAACTGCCCGTTTCTAATCATAAAAAAAGGACATTTTAACGTAATTCTTTTGTAGCTTAGTTGTGTTAGACACACACATACATTCACACTCACACATATACACACACTATTATTTTGTTAGTAGAGTTAGTAATTTCTTTTATGTATCAATGTAAATTTTATTGTTGTAGAATATAAATTTGTTTTTGTTCGTCGCCTTGTTTTAAATATTCATTTTGTCCACGCCGTTGCATATCTTCATTTACCACTTTATCCATGTCCCTATATTATGTCTATATTATTCTACCTTTAATTCTAAACTAAAAATTGTAGGGGACCATAAATACATTCACTCACTCCACCTACACGAGAAAGATGAAAAGTATTGAAACTCTATTAAAAATCTAATAGAATTTTTTTATTTATAAATACGAGTGGTCAATGTTCTTTAACTCCGTAAAAACTTTTGGGATGTTCCAGAAATACATCACTAGGGTACGATAGAATCGCAGTTTTCATTTACTACTTCCCCTTCTTGCATCGAGACTGTCGCTGTTAAGGTCAATGAGCTCGCAACCAAACAAAATAATGACGTAATTATGCAACGTAATAGAGTTGAGTTACAGCGCCATTGGCAAGATGTTAAATATTCCTGCATTGGATTAATTTTCATGAAGTGGAAGAAATTTGATATCACTTCCTCGAACTGGTACTTAACAGAAACTTTTGACACAAGCAGTTCGAAAATGACTACCAAAAGAAAAGAAAGGTAAAAGAAAAACACGTAGAGAAACCCAAGTTCATTTAAGAACAGCTGGGACATCGGTTACTAAAAAAACTAATTGTAATAAACGGCTCAGTATAGTTGTAAAATATCGTAACCGTACGGAAAACATCTTTTATAAAAAAAAAATTTGACTAATAGATACACTGCGATTCTGGGTTTGAGAGTATTTAGAGAAGTTTTTGTAAAAAAAATTGATTAATAAATACACTGTGATTCTTGTATTTGGAAAAGTTTTTGTAAAAAAATTAATTTATAAATACACTGTGATTGAGAGTATTTAGAGAAGTTTTAGTAAAAAAAATTAATTAATAAATACACTATGATTTTTGGTTTGAGAGTATTTGGAAAAGTTTTTGTAAAAAAAATTGATTAATAAATACACTGTGATTCTGGGTTTGAGAGTATTTAGAGAAGTTTAGCCGGTTTGAGAAAATTTAAAGAAGTTTAATTACTTAGGAAGAACGTTCTTAGATCTGTAGGGATTACAGACCTTGCCTGTCCACGAGTTTTGCTGTTTGGTTCTGGGGGTACAAAATTCATAACCTCCCGTGTCTGCCAATTGCTGCTACGTGGTGTGGACAAAGCAGTGTATAAAAGAAGCGCTCGCCAAAGTTAAACTCCTTTCCGACCTCGAAAAACCCCTGTAATCCTATTTACCCAACCCCTCCGCTCAGGCAGGATATGACACAAGGTCAATTTTTTAAGCGGAGTTTAACAGGTTTGAATTCAGAGTTTTCCTTCTCCTAGACTAGTTGCCTAACCAAGGCTGAAGAACCTAGTCTGTCCTACTATTTACCCATAGCTGGAGGGAGAATAATTGGATTCATACCTTTCCCAAGGGTATTAGTGCTATGTGAAATGCAATCAGTCTCGTCCAGGATTTGAACTCGTGTCGCCGTGTTCATTTCCTACGACGATAACCATTACACCACGGGCACCTCCGTAATAGGCGGGGTTTTTTTTTTTTGTCTGCTGCGAACATCTTGTTCGGTAGTCTTCATTAAACACTTTTAATCTCTCTTATAAGTAGTAAGTAAAGTTAGCGACCATAGTCGAGGGTGACCCGAAGGCTCCCTTTTCGATAGCTACTACACCAAGGTGTAGGGGAGGGCGCTACTCCATTCCCTGGATTGCTCCACTTTACCCTTGAACCGTACCTTATAATGCTGAGTGTTAAGCAAGGTGGTATCAAGTTCCATTTTTAAAGTCTTTGGTATGACTCGACCTGGGATTGAACCCAGGTCTCCCGGGCCATTGGCGAACACTCTAACCGCTGGGCCAATGAGTCAACTTACGTTACAGTTTCTTTCAACCATTAGGACAACTTCTCTTCATAACGTCTTTATGCATTTATTTTATTCTATGTCATTTCTGTACCCAAAATGTTAAGTCTGTTCTGTCAAAGAAACGTTGTTGTTTTTAAGACGTCTTGAATTGTTCTTGCATTGTCTTGCACGAGGAACTATTAAACTATTATGATATCTTTTTGTTTTTGTTTTTGATATTGTAGAGGAAGGGAAAATTTCGTATTTTGGTTTGGCGCGCAATTTAATTCGACACTTGATTTCACCCAATCAGGATGACCTATCCTATTCAACCCGGACCTTTCATTTCCGGTCCACAAATTGGGTAAGCTGCCAAAAACACTCTCTTTGCCTTGAGAACGCCGCCCAGTGCAGACGTCTCACTGGGGGCTCTTCTAGCAGCAGCATGGACACACGAGGGAACCTGTCTAATTTATGGATTCCTTGCAAGGAATCCCAGTTGAATATAAATCAGATACATTCAACAAGCCTCGCACAGGCACAACTTTATGTCACCCCAAAATTGGCTATGTCAACGCGACGCTTTTATTCCGCAAACGACAACTAGCTCTCAATTCACCTCTGGGCCACTTTAATAGAGACCAATACACGTCTTCTTCCCAAGTTACCAGATACACAAAACTACACGGTGACTCTAAAGTTCAATCCCCTCACACGTCCGACGACACACGCTGCCATCTCAACCTTCTCAACTTCTCATAACTCAATTTCGTCTCAATACTCACAACCTTTCACGAGTCTTGCAGCACCAAAAGCAAGCCCAATATTCCATGCTGCAAATAAAACTTATTCCTAAAAACACCTTTCGACTATCGCCATCTTACTTCTTCATCATCCTTCCTTTAATACCTAACAACAATTAGCGAAAGACCTTACACTCTTAGCGAGGAAATAACTCAACGTAAACACGCACCAACGTTACAACCATTCCTCGCTAACAACAACAAAAACTCTGGTTAAAAATTCTCGCTAAAATATGCAACAAGAAGATACGTGTTGAAATGAATAAAAATATGTATTATGAAAGTTTACATAAATATAAATTTTTGTAATTGTCCTTAAATGCCTTACTTGTAGCAAGTGTGTGTATTATTTTCTTTGTTCTGAGGAGTTCTGTGTTGATAACAGCATTCGAATTTGTCAAGCTTTAAATTTCATGGAACGAAAATAATCAGGTTCATTCTGGTCGGTGTCTTACTACTGGTCTCTAACTCCTTTTCTGTTTGGGGAAGTTGCTCCCAACATCCTTTTTATCACTTAGAATATTCGGACTATTGTCTTCATCGTTATATTCACGACGTTTCAACTGATACTTCTTCAAGTGTTTTTGGTCGAACTCGGAAGCCTACACAGAACTACGAACAGCAACCTTTTATTTAATCTATAAGGGTAGATTGTCCTAACTCCGTTAACAATGTCCGGGTATATGTGTTAAGCTTCAGAAAATATTCTTTGTTATCTTACCTGCAGGTGGGGTAGAACCTGGGACCTCCAGGTGACTTCACTCGGGAGTACTTTCAGACCAACACTTTATCCACTGCACTATGTGTGGATTTGGGGGATTTATAAACCTTATGTCTCAAACAGCCTTTTTTTTTTTACCTTAGCTCATATTGTAATTTTTTTATCGATACATTTTGATTAATGGTTCCCAAATCGTATTCATCTCTATACATGGTCTGCTCAACAGGTTACTGTAGCCCAACATATGTGCTGCTTCTTTAAGACGTCTTATTCTCCAGATGAAGGTCAAAGGGCAAATCGACCGAAACGATGTGATTATAACAATGAAGATGAAGACTTTAGTCCAAACATTCTAAATGATAAAAATTATCAGGCTTTATCTCAGATATGTAAGCAAATTATTGTTCCTAACTGTTCGAGACTGGTTTTTGGCGTCAGCTGAAAGGTAGCATGATGAAATATCGTACTTTTTTTCATTATGGAATCATTACGTTATTGTACCTAGTTAGGACAAACACACAAATAATGTTAGCTGTGCGTTATTGTACCTTGTTAGGACAAATATACAAAGACAACCTTCAAGCGTCCAATACCATTGCCTTTCGCTACAGGTCAAACGAAACAAAAACTGATTTTTTTTCGCCACAACCCAGGTCATCTTATATGGTGAAAATGATGAATGGATATGCACTCATTATAGAAAAATTCCATCCCAAGAGTAAAACACGGAAGTGGAAGTATTACGATGAAGATTTGCTTTTTTTTTTAAGTATGGGAGTGTTTCCTGAGATTAAAGGAAACTTGAATAAAGTCATATGTCGGGGTATTTTGAAAACTAATTTGTTCCCCTTGGTGTAACTGTAGGAACTTGAAGAAGATTGGATATTTCAGAAAGATAACGTTCCGAAGAAAAGACACCCGTGAATGGTCTATTCAGAATAATTTAGAGAGGAATCTATCCGAATTAATCCTACTTTTGAATCCAATTCAAAATTTTTGACGAAGATTCAAGAATGGAATTTATCAGAACTCCAGAAATATTAATTACATGAAGATCTAAATATTTCTTTTCCCATTAATCTAAGTCTTTTAAATCAATTTTTCTATCTCGATCTTTTTATATCTATTTATCTATCTATCTATCAAAACTAGTCAACTCAAATTGGCATGGGGAAGGTGTAGCTGAGATAACAGACAACAGACACAAATAGAAAACCAAAGAAAATATCTGAGAACGGATTATCTATTAATCTATCCTTGTGTCTCCATATCTATCTATCTATCTATCCCAGTCTCTGATAGATATGGGTCTATCTGTCCATCTATCGTAAGATAGACCCGAACAAAAATAGTTTGCTGAAAAAAAAAGAAAACAACAACATGTGACATCTGTGTCAACAAAGAAAAATCTTTTTTTTTTTAATAAATAAATAAATAAAACGTGGAAATTGTGATGTGTTTCTTGAAATTATGACTGATTCATACTGCCGAATTCAGTGAGCCTCATTTTGAAACCAATTAAATTCTCATCAGGAAATTAATCAAGTTTTGATTTCCCTCTCCTAAATTTCCGGAAATTTACAGAAAATGCAACAACCTTAGGTGTGGTCAGCTTCCATAAAACTGACAGCGATCACCGGTCATGTCTGAGATCGGGTCCAATTTCCTCACAGTCTCTTATTTTCTTTTCGGCCTTTTTTTTTTTCACCGGAAGAAACTTTTTTCTTTTTCCGGTGACTAAAATTCGTTCGAGAAAAAATTCGTTCGAGAAAAAAAAAAAAAAAAAAAAAAAAACAAATAAATAAGATAAAAAAATTTTTTTTAAGATAAAAAAAAACGTCTACGTTGATATGTTTTAAGCTAAGCTTAATTCAAGCTTAAAGTCTAATGGGATTGGAATGTCAAAATTTGTTGTGCCATTCTTGCCATTTGCTCTTTATCACAAGCATCTATTTAATAAGCTTGGTTTAGTCTGACACATGGCCACAAAAAATCTATGATTGTAAGTGGTTTTATAACCGAAAAAATATTTTTTGGGGTTTTGTTTTGTTTAATGGCTTATCAACCTTTGTGGGTTATTAAATGCCAAAGCCATTCTTGTTGAAAAAAAGCAGTGGTGCTATTTAACACATGGCTGTGGGGATAAAAGAGTTCATAACTTTCCCAAGTAAACTTAATTGCGCGACTGGAATTCGGACTCGCTTATTACGTTATGTCAGTTTAGAACGTTAGCCACTACGCCACGAAAACTCCTCCAAATACATTTGAATAAAAGAATGTCAATTAATATCGTCACTTTCATTCATTATTTTTCCATGAAGCTAAGTCATCCATACATTTAATGCATTTTAACACAAGTTTTTTTAATCTTTTGAAATTTTTACTGATTGTTTTATCGTAATTCATCTGGATGATCCGGTGGGTGAGTGCTGAGATTAGCTTGAATACTAAGATATGCCCTGCTAATCCGGAGAGTGAGTGTGACCATTCAGATCGAGGCACTGCTGAGATTAGCTTGAATACTAAGATATGCCTTGCTCATCCGGAAAGTGAGTGTGACCATTCAGATCGAGGCACTGCTGAGATTAGCTTGAATACTAAGATATGCCCTACTCATCCGGAGAGTGAGTAAAACCATTCAGATCACAACACTGCTGAGATTAGCTTGAATACTAAGATATGCCCTGCTGATCTGGAGAGTGAGTGTGACCATTCAGATCGAGGCACTGCTGAGATTAGCTTGAATACTAAGATATGCCCTACTCATCCGGAGAGTTAGTGTGAGCATTCAGATCACAACACTGCTGAGATCGGCTGAAATATTAAGATGTACTTGGCTTGTCCGGAGAGTGAGTATGACCATTTAGATCACAGCACTGCTGAGATCGGTTTGAATACTAAGAAGTGCCCTGCTGATCTGGAGTGTGAGTGTGACCGTTCAGATCACAGCTCTGCTGAGATCGGCTAGAATACTAAGAGCTTGGGTGACTTGATGTCTCTAGGACTTCAGTGAATGCCATCATTTAGCACCGGAATTAAAAATCGCATAAAGTAAATAATGATAATCAGGTAATAACAGTTATAAATAGAGCTCTCAGGCCAATAAATAAAGAAATAAAAATGTTTGCTGCACCTCTGTTAATACCGACACACAGGCTGTCCAGAAAATCACTCTACTTGGGACATTACACAAGGATTTTGTCAATAAAGTGACAACGCTTCTATTACATCTCAGGATCAAAGTTTAGATCCAGCTTGACAGAATAAATAATGAAAATGAGTCCCGACGGACCACAGAGTGAAAAATCAAAGAAAACGAAAAAAGAGACGAGTACTTAGACCTTGCCTGAGAACTAAAAAAAAACTATAAAACATGTGACGTTGATACCAATCTTAATAGGTACGCTCGGAAGATCCCCAAATGATTGCAAAAGGGAGTGGGAAAAGTTGAAAATCGGAGGACGAGCCGAGACCATCCAAACTACAGCCTTATTGTGATCGGCCAGAATACTGAGAAGAATCCTGGAGAAGAATCCGTAGTTAATTTTAGTAGGCTGATTGGTTGGTTGGTTTCAAGCATGTCTACCTTTGTTATGTTACATGATACTTTTTTAAAAAGCAATTAAATAGTTTCAACTAATAAATATTATCTAATAATAACAGTTGTATGTTCTCAAGTATTCCTATCTAATGATAATAATTTTCAAACGTACATTTGATCAATGTACTACCACTCCACATCAAAGTGGACCCGGGAGTAATGGCGGGGAAATAATACTCTCTACATCTCACAGCTCCAGACCTGGATCCTCACCACTGAATCATAAGACATAATTCATTTAGTTTCAACATTTTCAAATTATGGAGGTGGTATTTGGCAAAGTTATCCGCGATACCAAAAATGATTTCCTTGTAGAACCCTCTGTAACCTTGAGGCAAGTCTATCTGTTTGTTTTTGAAGCTTCTGTCAACGTATCTGGTAACTAAATATGGTACGTCTAAGAATCCATCGTGATACTTTTATCAACATAAAATACTTTCTAACTCATAGTGTCACTGTAGAAGTGAAGGGATTTGTGCAAAGATTTCCATTTTACCCTTGTGATTAATCCAGATAAAGCGGCTTTAATCCCGTTTCAATGTCAACAGCCGATCAACATTTGTTTGAAGACACGTAGAAGAGACCTGAGGGATTTAGATATGCCAGCTTTGCTTACCGGCTGTGTAAATAAATGGAGTGACATGTTGAAGCCGGTGACTTCATTTCGAGGTGACCAGAAGAAAGGTGGGTCGCCTTTTGATTTGAAACGAATAATAATAATAATAATGATAATAATAATAATAATTCATAACATGACCCCAATGACGACGACAACGACGACGGGGAGGAGAGATACGACGATCTAAAGTAAAAAAAAAGCTTTCACATTTGATAAAGTTGCGAAGTTACCATGAACATTTCCAGATTAAAACATGGCGTCTTTTTTTTAAATAATGTCGATGCTAAAAACATGGCCGCCATGGATCTTTTGTACTGTAACGAACCATAACCTCTGATTAAAAAAATCACCAAAAATCATAGATTTTAATGAAATTTTCAGTGGTCATTTACTAATGCGTGATTTTTATAGTGCATAAGTTATTCTATGAACAACTTGCAGATTTTTTTCAAGCCAGTAAAATTTCTCCGAACCTATGTAACGCTATCTAATCAGTAGTGATATATAATATGGCAATTATTTTCTGTATACAATAAAAAAATAAAAGTCTGAAAGTGTGCAAAAGATAGAGAAAAAAATCAACTAGGAAGTTGTTGGAAGAAAATAGTATTCCAATTGTAAATATTAAACTTTTCTAAAATTGTTTATTCTTTTAATACCATGATCTAAATATATAATTAATTTAAAATATTTTTACCAATCGAAAAATATACATTTTAAAGGAAAAAACTAGGAGTAGTTTTTTAATTTTTGATTTTTATTTATTTCATAAGATTTAAAAATGTTAAACCCCTCCCCACAAATAAGTATGGAAACCAACTATAACACTTATTTAAGCAATTTCTAATATTTCTTTGTATTTTGGTTAAATATTTAAATGAAAATATAAGGAAAGAAACAAAATTTTATAATGAAAATAAGAAATTTAAAAAGGCAAAATGAGTGTTTTAGGGGCAATAAAATATTTGTAGATTATAAACTGGTAAAACATTGAATATTAAAAAGGCAATTAAAATGTATTATTATTTCAATGTTTTGATAATAAATTTGTACATTCAAAAACGATGTCAACGTGCTTATTTTCCTTTTTCAAGATTAAATTTAAAAAAAAATAAACATTGCTGATACGATCTTCTAAACTTAAAAAACTTGATTCTTTTTGTGTGATTGGCCTTCCATACCAATAATTTTTGCGGGAAACTAAAGCGCATCTTTATAGTTTGTTGTAAAGCTTATTGTAAAGATATTCAGCAGAATATCTTTTGTCATTAATTTTGAATTTATACTTGAATTTAAATACCATAGTAAGTGATATAGTTATCAACGCGTATGTAATATTTTTACGTAAACTGATTTATTAATGTTTCTAGTTACTAATTTCACTCAAAAAAACTTTTTAGAATCTTAATAATTTTTTTTTTATTTTACCTAACCTCTAGAAGGGTAAGATCGTCAACTTTCGGTGAATTTAAATCATTAAAGTGCATTAGAAATTGATTAGATATGTAATGTTATTTTGCATTTTAATATTGATTATTATGATTATCGTTCAAATAAAACTAAAATTTAACCCTAAATTATAACTTTGATCATTTTCTAATTCATTTTAAGGAAAAAAAAAAAAAAGAATAAATGCAAACAGCAAAATTTTGTTAGCACTTATATCAACAACAAGGAATTCATCCTATTTTGTATTTTATATTTATTATAAAAAGACAATCATGGTTATAAAAAAGATACTTTCAAAATAATTCAACATTAATTATATCGGTTAATTTAATATATCTTTATTTAATATATTCTAATTCAATCTAATCTAATCTAATATATTAATATATTTTAATTTAATTAGTTAATTTTAATATACTTAGTTAATTAAATATATTTCAAATATATATATTTTAAACAATTCATTTTTCATTACATGGACCATTTTCCTTGACTATATTGTTCACTATATTTCGGTTGTTGACTCCCCGGCCTTTTCCTTCTGGGTATGACACTAACTTGTATCTGATGGTGGGGCCGACGACATTAATTTGCTGTTGGCTTTGACCCCAGCGGGCATTGTCCAGAGAAGGCAAACTTGAGGCCGAAAGGCATCTAGCTTCGGCTGGGCCACCTTCGGGTGGGCGATCTGCATCATTGACACCATTGTCACCTTTGTATAGCTCTGGACCTTGCTGTCCAGTTTAAGCTACAACCAGGCATGGACCCTGATTTGGGTCCATGTCTAGCTAGGCTCATCCGGCCCACATTGCACTAAGTGGGCCGATGACCAGCATAGTCAAGCAAGGTTCGAGCCTCGGCACGTACTCGACCTTCCCCTCTCCTAATCCCCACTATAATCAAACTTCGAGTCATTGACCTTGTGTCAAATCCTGTCTGGTAGGAGGCAGTGACAAATATCGACCACAGTTCTTGATATCCTTGGAATATGAAGTACCTTTTATAATCTTTACTCCCTGGTCCACTCCAATTCAGAATGGTGATACTTGTCAAGATCTGATCAATGAATCAAACAGATATGTTTACAAATTATTTGTATTCCATTTACCCAGTCGGCTGGTGCTGCAGAATACACCGACTGTATCTTTGCAGAGGGGTAAGACTCCCCCAAAGAGTGTCCTGGTTATGACACTAAACAATCATCAGATTGTTTAGTGACATAACCAGGATAGTTAGGCTTCAGTAATGCCGGTGCTTTGGGGAATGCGGAGTACTTCTTCATGGCCATTGCTCCCAGGTTCATTCTGGAGTAGAAGCACCTGATAGGTTCCTATCTATGGGTCAAATAGAACTGTTTGACATTTAAACAGTGTTCTTATGCTAAACTGAATATTATGAAATAGAACTGTTTTTACATATAGCTGTGTGTAAACAAAAAACTATACTTATACTAAATAGAACTGTTTTTACATTTAATTGTGTGTAAACAAACAATTGATTTATCTAAAAATGTGTTTAGAAATCATATATTTAATGTATTTGTATAAAAATAGATTTCGCATTAAATAACCTACAATAGTAGATATGACATAAAACCAAACCAAACCAAACCAAACGTATCCCATTTGAATATCAACCATTGTTGGTTATTTAATGCCAAATCCTCTTGATACATATATACTAAATATATAGGATTTGGTTTGGTATGGTTTTACGGCATATCAACTATTGTTTGTTATTTAATGCTAAATCCTCTTTATACATATATATCAAATATATAGGATTTAGTTTGGTTGGGTTTTATGCGATATCAACCATTGTAGGTTATTTAATGCCAAATCCTTTTGATATCCTATTTACCCAACCCCTCCGCTCGGGCAGGATATGACACAAGGTGAATTTTTAACAGGTTTGAATTCAGAGTTTTCCTTCTCCTAGACTAGCTGCCTCACCAAGGCTGAAGAAAACAGTCTGCCCTACTATTTACCCATAGCTGGAGGGAGAATAATTGGATTCATACCTTTCCCAAGGATATAAGTACTATGTGAAATGCAATCAGTCTTTCTGTCGAATACAATTCTATTGACTATCAATCATTTGTTTGCGCACATTTAGGTGGATATAAATATGATTTGTAAGTGAATAGTTTGTTGGTAATTTCATTTTTAAATGATTTGCAATAAATTTGTTGTATTGTTTCTACACAGTTAAATGGTTTCAATTATTGCTTTGCCCAGTCGGCTGGGGCTGTAGAATACACCGACTGCTTCTCTGCAGAGGGGTAAGAACCCCCCCCCTAACGAGTGTCCTGGATATGACACTAAACAATCTGATGGTGAGGTTCCAGTAATGATGGAGCTTTGGGGAGTGCGGAGTACCCCTTCATTGCCATCGCTCCCAGGTCCACTCTATCCCGGCGTGGTAGCACCTGATAAGGGTCCTATCTATGGGTTAAATAGAACTAACAGCATACTTATGCTAAAATGAATTGTTTGATTAAACTGAATAGCTTGAAATAGAAATGTTTTTGATAATTAAACCGTACTTAGATTTAAACTGCGTGCTTATGCTTAACTGAATTATTTCAAATAGAACTGTTTTTCGACATTAAAACTGTATTTACACTTAACTGAATTGTTACATATAACTGTTTGAATAGTTTGAAATAGAAATGTTCTTGACAATTAAAATGTGTACTCATGCTAAACTGAATTGTTTTAAATTGAACAGATTTACATAAAAATGGATTTGGTGTTAAATAACCTACAAAGGTTGATATGCCATAAAACCCAACAAACCAAACCAAACCAATTATTGCTCCCTAACACTTATAATTCTATTCAATATTTATCATTTGTTTGCTCACGGTTAAGTGGTTCTAAATATTGCTATTCAACTCTAATTATTCTATTTAACATTACTCCTTCGTTTGCACACAGTCAAATGGTTCCAAGTATTGCTATATATCACTAACAATTCAATTAAATATCAGTAATTTGTTTACACACAGTTAAAGGAAATCCAGTTCACTGGAGCTGCAGAATACAACGACTGCATCTCTGCAAAGAGGTAAGACTCCCTCTCCCCCAACAAGTGTCCTGGATATGACACTAAACGATCTGATGGTGAGGCTCCAGTAATGCTGCCGCTTTGGGAGATGCAGTGTACTCTTTCATTGCCATTGCTCCCAGGTCCACTCGCAACCGGAGTGGTAGCACCTGAAAAAGTCCTATCTATGGGTCAAATAGACTAGTTCCACATTAAAGCTGAGTGTAAACGAATGACTTATGGTAAATTGAATTATTTGAAATAGAACTGTTTGATCATTTAACCGTGTATGAACAAATGACTGATCTTTTATTGAATTAATTTAGTTGAATTGTTATTAATAATTAGCAATACTTGGAACTATTGAACTTTGCTATCTATCTATCTATATATATATATATATATATATATATATATATATATATATATAATGAATAAATCGGATTTGGCATTATATAACCTACTATGGTTGACATGCTATAACCAATCCAAACTAAACCAAACCAAACTAAATACTGGGCTAGAGAACTATAGCTGTTAGATAGGAATACTTGAAACCATATAACAACAATTCATTATTGACTAATAAAAAGCGTAATTAAAAATGCTCTGGAATATCGATAATACAAACAGTTAAACATTGACAAATGAATCAAATTTCGGCACAGATTTTACCCCTGCAGAGGGTTAAGACTCCTTCCCGCCTCCCAAAATGTAAAAAGGTGTCTCCTGGGTATGACACTTAACTTCATCTGATATTTTGGAGATCTGAGAAGTATGGAGTGGATCTTTATTGCTATTACTCCAAGGTTTACTTTGGTCAGGAGGAATAGTACCTTTTAAGGTCCCATTTAGGGGTCAAATGTTTAAAAATCTTTTGTATTCGATAGGACCGTATGCAAAAATATCTTAAGAAACAATTATATAAAAAATGTAAATATGAACCTACAATGAACACACTTCCCTAACCTCTTGGTATAAAATAACCCTAGATGGATTGACATGCCGTTAAAATCAATCAATTAATCAACCAATCAATCAATCTAGATCTTTTCTTCTCTGTTTTCTATTCTTTTGACCTTCCATAATAATTGGTAAATTTGTTGTTATTGTACCTTCTTCCCTCCCACCAAAGGACGTGAGACTTAAACTAACTGCATAGCTGAAGGCAATATTTGCCTTAAAAACAAAATCTGAAAGAAAAAAATCAATTTGATCGATAGAATGTCAACTAAGTCATTGGTTGATTGAGGAGAAGAAAGAGAGAGAGAGAGAGAGGAGTGAAAGGGAAGGGAAAGGTGGGAGATGTCAAGGTTACTAACAGATGTCGATATTTACCACGCTTAATTTATTTTAAAACAATGAAATATGGAGAGAAATAGGAAGATTGTATTTCGCCAATCTTCCGAGTAGGGTAGGTATGTCTGCCTTGAAAATCATCATTCAAGGGCATAAATTTTTAACCGAAGTCAAACGTCAATCATGATTTGAAAACTATCCAAACCACGAAATACATTTGGTTCGGTTTTATGGCATATCAACCATTGTAGGTTATTTAATGCCAAATCCATTTTCATACATATAAACAGTTCTATTTCAGACAAATCCGTTTACTATAAGTACAGTTTTTGTTAACACACAGTTAAATGTAAAAACAGTTCTATTTCAAACGATTTAGTTTAGCATAAGTACACAGTTTATTTCTATTTGACCCATAGATAAGACCCTAACAGGTACTACCACTCCGGGCTACAATGGACCTGGGAGCGATGGCAATAAAAGGATGCTCCGCATTCCCCAAAGCTCCAGCATTACTGGAACATCCCAATCAGATTGTTTAGTGTCATATCCAGGACACTCGTTGGGGGAGTCTTACCTCTGTACAGAGATGCAGTCAGTGTATTCTGCAGCCCGAGCTGACTGGGTCATCTTATAAACCCTGTAACGACATCTTATCTACTGTGAATGCAATGGGAACATCCACATAGGTAAGGCATGGGCTGCTATTAAGAGTTAGACGACCTTATGGAAAACTGATCTTTCTGATAAAAGAAAACGGAATTCTTACAAACAATAACCGTGTCAGTACTAAAGTATGGTTGCACCACAAAGACTTTAACAAAAGAAGAAGCTAGATGAAAACTACACAAGGAAGCCGCTAGCTGTTTTGAACAAATCCTGAAAAGAGTACTCTACAAAACAACAGCTGTAAGGCCATTTACTTTCCATCTCAGAAACAAACCAAGTAAAACGAGGCTTAAGTTAATTAAAAAAAGGGAGTCAAATTAGTCCACATGATTGTTAACTAGATTTGAATATATACCAAGGGATGAGAAGAAGTATTTGGCTATTTAGTTCAATGGCTCTATTGGGCTTTTTGATATATATATATATATATATATATATATATATATATATATATATATATATATATATATATATATATATATATATATATATATATATATATATATATATATAAAAGTAATGGTTATCGTCCTAGGAAATGGACACGTCGACAAGAGTTCAAATCCTGGACGAGACTGCATTTCACATAGCACTAATACCCTTGGGAAAGGTATGAATCCAATTATTCTCCCTCCAGCGATGGGTAAATAGTAGGGCAGGCTAGGTTCTTCAGCCTTGGTGAGGCAACTAGTCTAGGAGAAGGAAAACTCTGAATTCAAACCTGCTAAACTCCGCTTAAAAATTGACCTTGAGTCATATACTGCCCTAGCGGAGGGGTTGGTATATATATAGTCATCCACAGACAGACTATTTCGTTCTATCAGAACTCTTCAGTGTGGCTAGACACGCAGGACGCTCGAAGCCGGGATCGAAACCCGTCCAACTTTACGTTAGACTGTGTTTCAGACCACTCGTCCACCAAGCGGACCACGTTGGCTAAGGGAATTTTAAGGTATTTTTATTTTTAGAAACAGCAGCAGCAGCCTTTGTTTACATTTTTTATACCCTATCAGCTACCAGAGTGCTCAATTCTTTCGAAGAGCTTTGCATTACGTTAGCGGCGGCCGGCAATTCCTTCGCCAGAGAGCTCAATCCCCATGGGGATATGATTTGGTGATGTAAAACACTAATCCTATGCAAATTATGTCTTGCAACATCTTTCTACTGACTAGTAAAATAAAATGACCATACTAATTCATATGAAATGTTGAGGTTTCTGAAACGTTCATCCACAATTAAAAATGAGTTAACTTGGTTCAAGTGTACTCGCACAGAACCAATTTTATTCGGTTCCAGCACAATAAGGGTTAATTAAAATAACGTCCAGAGGCATAGAACTAAAGTATGTATTTACCAAATCTCTCCGCATTTGATAGAATACGACACAAGGTCAATTTTTCTGCTGACTACAGCCTAGTTTGAATTCAGTTTTTATTCTACTCGATTAGTTGCCTAACAAAGGCTTGTAGAGAAGAGGAAAATCTCGTATTTTGTTTTGGCGCGCAATTTAATTCAACACTGAATTTCACCCAATCAGGATGATTTATCCTATTCAGCCCGGACCTTCATTTCCGGCTAGCAAAACGGATGAGCGGCCAAACCCACTCTCTTCGGCTTGAGACGGCGACCATAACAGACGTGCCTCTGGTCGTTCCTGCTTAGCGATGCTTTTTAGCTAGACAAGCCACCCAGTGTGGACATCTCACTGTGGCTTTAACACTAGCAGCAGCAACATGGACACTCAACGAGGGAACCATCTAATTTATGGATTCTTTACGAGGAATCCCAGTTGAACATAAATTAGAAACATTCAGCATGCCTTCCACAGGCACCACTTCATGTCACCCCAAAAATTGACTATGTCGATCCGAGCGTAACTCCGCTCTCGACAACATGGAGATATCGCAGACTCTCCTCCAAAAACCAGATACAAAACTACACGGTGACTTTAAACACACCCCTCACACGTCCAACAACACGCTGCCATCTCAACATCCCGCTAAGCCATTTCGTCTCCAAAACTAACAAGTCTAAACACCACGAGTCTTGCAGCTTCCAAAAGCAAACCATATTCCATGCTGCAAATAAAGAACTTTCGTTGTTGTGTGTTAAAGAAAAGTTTCGTAATTCATTTGTGTGCCTAAAAAATATAGTGTTCGGGAAAATAACTAATTCCCTGAAACCGCTATAGGCTAAAGAACCTTGTCTGCCCTACTCTTTACTCATAGCTAAGGATAGAAAAAAATGGATTCATATATTTCCCAAGATCAGTGCCGCAAAGTGAAATGCAAACAGCTTCGTCCAGAATTCGAACTCAAGACGTGTTTATTTTCTAAAACGATAACCGTTATTATACACACCTCCACACAGCTGAAGCAACGAAGGAACGATTTGTTCAGAATGATATAGAAGTTCTTCAGTGGGCGAGTTAATCTGACTTGAATCCATTTGAAAATTCATGAAGCTTGAAAGATCGAATTCAGCAGAGAGACTCAAAAATGTTAAAGATTTGAAGGTCTTTTCAAGGAAGAGTGTGGCAAAGATTCTTTTTAATAAAATGTTTCGAAAAGCTTGTAAAGTGTTACTAAAAACGTCTTCGGGAAGTAATTGCAAACCAGAACTTGGCAAGTAAGTATCAATTTAATCAAATATTTTTCCCTAGTTTATATTTTATTCTACATTGTATGTTTTAAGATATGTATATCGCTTGTTACTGTGTATTCACCCAACCTCTTTTCTCTTAACAGGATATGACACTAGGCCAATTTTTAACCGGAGGACAACTTCTTTGAATTCAGATTTTCCTCTCTCCTAGAATAGTTGCCATAACAATTATCGTAGATGTAGATTTACTTACCCAATCCCTCCACCATGTGCGGAATATGGCACAAGGCTAATTTTTAAGCGGATTTTAACAGGTTTGAATTTAGAGATTTCCTTCTCCTAGAGTGGTTGCCAGACTAGTTTAGAAGGAAGAACACAATATGCCCTTCTATTTACTCATAGATAGAGGGAGAATAGTTGGATTTATATCTTTACCAAGGGTATTAGTAGTATGTGAAATAAAAACAGCTTCGATTAGGATTTGAACTCGGGTTGCCGTGTCAATTTCCTATGATGATAACCATTACACAACGAGCACCTTTTTAATATTTTGTTTGTAAAGTAAAACTGGGTTCTTTATTCTTTAATGTCAACATATATGATCTATATAATTTAAGCAGAAAAAATTTGTTGAATAACTATTTTGCAAGTGTCTAACTACTTCCTTCCTACACTGTTGTTATGTATATACTTAATCCCTCTGCTACGGACACGATGCGATACAAGGTCAATTTTTTAAGGAGAGTTAGGCTGGCTTGAATTTTGAGTTTTCCTTCTTCTAGACTGGTTGACTCACCAAGTTTAATAAAATCAGTCTGCCCTACTAATCCTATTTACCAACCCCTCCGCTAGGGCAAGATATGACACAAGGTCAATTTTTAAGCGGAGTTTAGCAGGTTTACCGGGACATTGGCCCAGCGGTTAGAGTGTTCGCCAATGGCCCGGGAGACCTGGGTTCAATCCCAGGTCGAGTCATACCAAAGACTTTAAAAATGGTACTTGATACCACCTTGCTTAACACTCAGCATTATAAGGTACGGTTCAAGGGTAAAGTGGAGCAATCCTGGGAATGGAGTAGCACCCTCCCCTACACCTTGGTGTAGTAGCTATCGAAAAAGGGAGCCTTCGGGTCACCCTCGACTATGGTCGCTAACTTTACTTTTACTTACTTAGCAGGTTTGAATTCAGAGTTTTCCTTCTCCTAGACTAGCTGCCTCACCAAGGCTGAAGAACCCAGTCTGTCCTACTATTTATCCATAGCTGGAGGGAGGATAATTAGATTCATACCCTTCCCAAGGGTATTAGTGCTATGTGAAATGCAATCGTTCTCGTCCACGATTTGAACTCGAGTCGCCGTGTCCATTTCCTACGACGATAACCATTACACCACGGGCACCTGCCCTACTAATTACTCGTAACTGAAGAAGATGAGAGAGCAGATTGATTTGTGCCTTTCTCAATAGCATTAGCTCGAAGTGAACGCAAATAGACTTGTCTGGAATTTGAACTCGAATCGCCGATTTCAGTTTTTTCAACGATATCCATTACGCTTGACGCACCTCCTTCACTATAAGTATGAATTGGTAGGTCAGGAGATGAAACTAAAAATTGGTATATATATCAGCATCATCATCATCAAGGCGTGTCGACTGCACAGATTCCTTTGATTCCTCCCCTTTCTCTCTGTCCCTATCAGACATCGCTGTGGGTAAGTCCTCAAGACGACACCCAATGTCCGTACAGAGCAGATGAATGTTTTTGCTGGTCAGCCAATATTGGTGTGTCCATGTGTTGAAGTCCATAGGAGAATATCACTCATGAATTTATCCTTATGAGACACCTGCGTGTTGTTTTGAACAAAATCCCCGATGCAGCAACCTCAAAACAGCAGTTGTACAACCACTAACCTCCCGTCTCGCAAACCATCAAAATAGGACAAACAAGACAGGCACACACATAGATAGATAGATAGATAGATAGATAGATAGATAGATTGTTCTCTCTCTTTGTTGCAGTACCAGTTATTTTTTTGTGTTGTCCTTGATTGCACGACTCAGAAAGTTAAGTAATTCCATATAAAATTTCAAAAGAAAAAAAAAAGAAAAAGAAAAAGAATTCATCAACTTGACTTTGAACACTTCAAAAATTTACTGACTCAGCAGAACAATGAATATAACCTTGACCTTCTCTTTGATTTGTGGGAGTAATGCCACTGAGTTTCACCGTCTCTTGGGTGAGCTGTTTTTTAGTCGAGTGGCGGGGGACGCCACGTGATTATGCCGTCTCTCTTTTAGGTCGGCGTAATGTTATTTATAGTAATCAAATTAATTCTTGTTTACTGCAAGATGTCAGTGTACAAGCTGACATATCTCACAGATCTATACAGGTCATTGAAATTATATGCTAATAAAATCCGTCCGCAAAAATATTTCAATAGCTTGCGACATTAGAATACTAACTACAATGTAAGCATCATCTTCAGAATTGATTATTTGATATCTTTCTGAATTTGTGTCCTTTATGAAAAGTTAAAATTCTTTTGTGTATTTTCAGTACACAAAGGAATTTTGAATCTTCATAAAGGACACGATTGGAAATTCTCTTCCCGAAAACATTTCGATAAAACTCAAGCACAAAATCACTTCCTACTCAATAATCTGATGATAGTTTAAATCAGTAGTATCAGAGGTGAAGTGAATTTATATTTCTTTATTCATATCTACCGACCCCTCCGCTCAGGCAGGATATGACACAAGGTCAATTTCTTAGCGAAGTTTAACAGGTTTGAATTCAGAGTTTTCCTTTTCCTAGACTAGTTGCCTCATCAAGGCTGAAAAACCTAGTTTGCCGTAGTATTTACCCATAGCTGGAGAGAAAATAATTGGATTGATACCTTTCCCGAGGGTATTAGTGCTATGTGAAATGCGATCAGCCTCGTCCAGGATTTGAGCTCGTGTCGCCGTGTCCATTTCCTACGACGATAACAATTACACCACGGGCACCACCCTTTTCCCCCCTGCTAGGGCAAGATATGACACAAGGTCAATTTTTTAGCAGAGTTTAACAGGTTTGAATTCAGAGTTTTCCTTCTCCTAGACTAGTTTCCTCACCAAGGCTGAAGAACCTAGTCTGTTTTACTATTTACCCATAGCTGGAGGGAGAATAATTGGATTGTTTCCTTTCCCGAGGGTATTAGTGCTATGTGAAATGCGATCAGCCTCGTCCAGGATTTGAACTCGGGTCGCCGTGTCCATTTCCAACGACGATAACCATTACACCCCGGACACTTCCATTTTATATTTCTTTATTGCTTATTTACAGAAGTGTAGCGAAATTAATAAAACGAAGTTAGACAACAATACAGCAATTAACTTTAGTTCTTCCTTCAGACCTCAAGACTTGAGTGGGACCTTCACACTCTTCTTCCCCGTGAGTACAACAAAAACACACAGCCGCTACCCAATAACCTTGAATGACCAAACACGAAAAGTAAACTCACGTTTAAACCAGTGCAGCACAAGAAAGTTTGCGTCTTCATTTCGGCAGCCATCGCATTCCAAGAGTACCACGAAATCCTTCCTCGCTGTCTCTCCCGTCTTCCCCTCTTCACATCTCGAACCGAAAGGGAGGAAGAAAACCACGACCCCGAGAATGCACGCCACGCATGCGTCACGGGCTCGCATCCTCACGCTCCTCCGGCGAGACTCCCTCCGAGCATAAACACAAGAGAAGCTTAGAATACGGAGTATACTGAGTATGGCTCTAAACTGAGGAGACGCTCCAGTCTGACCCAAGTTCCATCTATGGGTCAACTTGATCTGCTTAAAAATCATTCGCATTTGATAGGACAGTGTGCAAAAAACAATAACAAAAAACTTTTAAGAAACAACTATATAAAAACTGTAAATATGAACGTACAATATATCGTTAAAATCAATCAATCAATCGAATCAATCAATCGATCATTTTTTTTTATCATCCTCTCTTCCTTTGTTCTTTTGATCCCTATGTATGTATTTTATGGGATATATATATATATATATATATATATATATATATATATATATATATATATATATTTACCAACCCCTCCGCTAGAGCAGGATATGACGCAAGGTCAATTTCTAAGCGAAGTTTTACAGGTTTGAATTCAGAGTTTTCCTTTTCCTAGACTAGTTGCCTCACCAAGGCTGAAGAACCTAGTCTGTCCTACTATTTACCCATAGCTGGAGGGAGAATAATTGGATTGATACCTTTCCCAAGGGTAATAGTGCTATATGAAATGCAATCAGTCTCGTCCAGGATTTGAACTTGTGTCGCCGTGTCCATTTCCTACGACGATAACCATTACACCACGAGCACCTCCATAAATTATATCGGATATATAAGAAGGGTTGCATTCGTGGTTGTTGTGGGGGTGTAGGTTGTTGGGGAATTGTTTAGTTTTGTTGCAATGATTTTGAGTTTCGTATCTGACTCCTTTTTCTTCTTCTCACCCCATTCACTTGTTGTCCTCTTTGGTTCCCTTTTCTATAGCTACTACACCGATGTGTAGGGGAGGGCGCTACTCCTTTCCCAGGATTGCTCCACTTTACCCTTGATAGGTACCTTATATTGCTGAGTGTAAAGCAAGGAGGTATCATGTACCATTTTTAAAGTCTTTGGTATGATGCGATTTGGGATTGAACCTAGATCTGCAGAGCCATTGGCGAACACTCTACCCACTAGGCCAATAAGCCGGTTAAGTAAATTACTACTTGTATATATTCTTCCTTCCTTCCTTCCTCCCTTTTGAATTTTCTTTCTTTTTAATTGCATTTATTCTTTCTTTCTCTCTTAATTCTTTCCATCCCGACTTACCGTTTTCTTTCTTTTGTCTTTTTTTTTTTTCGTCACTTTTTTCACTCGCTCGTAATTCGTTTGTTTCTTTCTATTTCTACATGATTTGCTTCTCTACTTTCTTCTTTCCTTTCTTTTTCTCTTTTTTCGTTCTTTATATTTCCTCTAAACTTGTTAAATTGACCAAATAATACTCAAGAAAATTACTTAACAATGGCATGAGGAAAAAGATTATGAAACGATGACTTCCATAGACTATCATATATAACACAAGGCTGGTTTCAATTCAGAGTTTTCCTTTTCATAGACTATTTACCCATAGCTGAAGAAAAATAATTCGATTGATACATTTCTTAAAGATATTAACAAAACGCTAAGTGAAATGCAAGTAGCCTCGTCGAGGATTTGAACTCACTTCGCATACGTCGTCTCTACCCCCTCCGGTCTTGTCTTCGTTTCTGTTGACGTGCAGCATTCCGTTCAGGCCCCGTTCGTCCCGATATCCCAATCTCTGTACAGCTGCCTGAATGGGAGAGTTTTGCAATTCGAAACTGTCAGAACTGGATACCAGTTTCAGTCGTCGATCGTCCAGCCTACAACAGTGTTAGGATTCTTACCGACGAAAAAAGATGCCTTTCCTCCTGAGTCAGTAAGCCGTGATATGTTTTTTGTGACGACTTCTCTTAATGGAATAAGCTGAGATTTGTTGATGAAATAAGAATGCCAGTCTTGCTTATACATAGACGATTTGATCAAAGGGAATAAGAAGGATCTACAATTGAATATATGTTGGCAATCTATTACACAAAAGAATACAAGACAGCGATCTGGAATCTAATCTAATGTGTTTGCAAAGATCTGTGAATGCCAGGGTCTTTTGCGGGTGTGCTGGTCTGTCTTCCTTCGCTGGCAAAGCTCGTCTCTCGGCTTCCTCTCTGCCTTCTTTCCACATTCCCCAAAACCGAGTTGAATTTACGCATAATTTTCTGCCCAGACATCAAGCTATTCAAACGCTAAAACAACTCAGTTTCCTATTGTTTAAAGTCTGGCTCAAAATTTCATTTCCAATATTTTGATTTTTTTTCACAATTTCATTCAGGGCTACTGTTCACAAAACAAAAAAAAATATTCGGCTGACGTCTTCTTTAGAAATGACATCAATATGTCCTCAGACCGGTTCAATTTGAGGTCACACATGGCTTCTTGATAAATATTCTCGCTTGGGAAAATTAATATCTAATCCCTCATTGCCTCGTCCGAATCCTCACCTAATGAAAATTACACTACTCCCCAATAATATTACAAACTACGATAATCTTCAAAAGCCAGTTACCTTGTTATCGTTGAACCCATTTCCTACGATGATAATCGTTACGCCACGAGCGCCTCCAATGTAAGTAATGTAAGCCTTGTGGCAGACTGAGCAAAGCATAGGAAATTAAATAATCATGAATAGAAGAAGAAAATGTTAATTCGAATAAAAAATGGATCCGAAATTAGATGAAGAGTATATATATATATATATATATATATATATTGAATATCTACAACTTCAATAACTTTTCAAAATATATACTTCTATTAAACGTGCGTGTTTAAAAATGTGAGCGTGTTATAACTCGCAAATATTTCCAAAGAGAAAAAATGTATCTGTACCTAATACGGTAACATAATGAAAATCTCGCAAACTGTTTTTAATAAGTTTTATACCCAACACTCTCTTCTGCGATGAGAGTCTAAGAAAATGAGGGCGACGCTGTGCAACTCTGCATCAGCATAATCAAATTTTCTGAGCGAGAATTAAAGCCGGAAGAGAAAGTTAACGTAATTTACATATATTTAGGTCGAAAGGTAGAGAAGTGTAATGAAGTCTCCCAAGTAGAAACCGCCATGTTTGTTCGTTACTGTAAACAAATTAATGAGAATCTCGAACTCTTATTGAGGATGTCTCCTAATTTCATTTGTGTTGAAGCAATGGAATCTCTGATGAACAATGATGGAAATAAAAATGAATTCCTTTACTTGTAATATCTCTCGGGCTCTTTAATTACCACTTGAAGTTGTCGTGGAATCCTTGAAGAAGTTGAAGAAAATAGCTACCTCGTAAATATAGATTCATTAAAGGGTCTTCTCCATCGATTTAGTATCCTCGACTGCATTTCGGCCGAATGGTAAGACCCCTCCATATACCCCAAAAGTGTCCAAAATATGACACTAAACCATCTGATAGTGAGGCTCCAGTCCTGGAACTCTCAAGATTGAGGAGTACCCCTTCATTACTATTACTCCCAGGTCCACCCAGACTCGGAGTGGTAGTATCTTTTAGGGTTCTATCTATGGGTGAAATAAAATTGTTTAATCATTTAAGTGTGTGCAAGCAAATGACTGATGTTAAATTGAATTGTTTGTTTTATATGGTGATGCTTGAAACCATTTAACTGTGTGCAACCATTCAACTTGAAACCATTTAACTTGAAACCATTTTAACTTGAAACTATTTAGCTTGAAACCATTCAATTTGAAACCATTTAGCTTGAAACCATTCAACTTGAAACCATTTAACTTGAAACTATTTAGCTTGAAACCATTCAATTTGAAACCATTTAGCTTGAAACCATTCAACTTGAAACCATTTAACTTGAAACTATTTAGCTTGAAACCATTCAATTTGAAACCATTTAGCTTGAAACCATTTAACCTGAAACCATTCAACTTGAAACCATTCAACTTGAAACCATTTAGCTTGAAACCATTCAACTTGAAACCATTTAACTTGAAACCATTTAGCTTGAAACCATTTAACTTGAAACCGTTTAACCATATAACTGTTGGTGTTAGATATCAATACTTGAAACCATTAAATTGTGTGGAAACAAATGATTAATACTAAATAGAATTATTCGTGCTAGATAGGAATACTTAGAACTATTTAAGTGTGTGCAAAAACTGAATTATTGATATGACATAGCAATACATGGAACCATATAACTGTGTGCAAATAAATAGTGTCGAATAGAATTTTTAGTGTTAAATAGCTCTACTGAAAACCATTTACTTGTGTGCAAATAAATCTATTAGTGTGAGCAATACTTGAAACCACTTCACGGTGTTCAAACAAATGATCAATATTAAATAGAATTGTCAATCAATTGAAATCATTTAACCATATTTACCGACCCCTCCGCTCGAGCAGGATATGACACAAGGTCAATTTTTAAGCGGAGTTTACCAGTTTTCCTTCTCCTAGACTCATTGCCTCACCAAGGCTGAAGAACCTAGTCTGCCCTACTATTTTACCCATTGCTGGAGGGAGAATAATCGGATTGATACCTTTCCCAAGGGTATTAGTGCTATGTGAAATGCGATCAGCCACGTCCAGGATTTGAACTCGTGTCGCCGTGTCCATTTCCTACGACGATAACAATTACACCACGGGCACCACCCTTTTTCCCCTCTGCTAGGGCAAGATATGACACAAGGTCAATTTTTTAGCAGAGTTTAACATGTTTGAATTTGCCGTAGTATTTACCCATAGCTGGATAGAAAATAATTGGATTGATACCTTTCCCGAGGGTATCAGTGCTATGTGAAATGCGATCAGCCACGTCCAGGATTTGAACTCGTGTCGCAGTGTCCATTTCCGACGACGATAACCATTACACCACTGGCACATCCACAACTTGAAATCATTTCACTGTATTCCAACCATAGCAATACTTGTGTACGAATAAATTAGCTCTAACATATTTCAAAATATAATTACCACCAAATTCTTCACTAAAAAATTACATATCTATATCCATTTAACGGTGTGTATACAAAATACTGTTGTTAAATCTAAATTGTTACAGTAACATAGCACTATTTTAAACCGTTTAACTATTTAACATAAAACTATTAATGTGTGCAATACTTGAAATCACTTCACAGTGTGCAAACAAATGATAAATATTAAATAGAATTATCAGTATTAGATTACAATACTTGAAATCATTTAACTTAATACTTGAAATCTATTTAACCGTGTGCAAACAAATGACTGACGTTAGATTCAAATTGTTACGGTTATATAGCACTACTTGAAACCATTTGGGGCACCTCGGGTGGTGTAATGGTTAGTAAGCTTGACTAGCAAACCTTCACTAGTGAGTTCGAGTCTCAATGAGTGCCCCATTCATATGGCTTTGTGCCATATCTAAAGAAAATGCTAAGAAAATTAACTACTTAAAACCATTTAAATGTGTTCAAACAAATAAGTTCTGGCTTGTTTATCTACAAACTATTCGTTTATAAATTATATATATATATATATATATATATATATATATATATATATATATAATATATATATATATATATTGTATAAACAGAATTTGTCATTTAACAACCTACAAGGGTTGATTTGTCATAAAACCAACCAACCAACCAACTCTATCGATTTAATCCAGCCCTGAATTTTGACCGGTACGAGTGAGTCAAAATTAATGGTTCATGGCAAGGTTAATTAGACTCTTTGATATGAAAGTAGAGAAATGGGTTTAACGTATTCGTAGTCCTCACTGTTCAAAGAAAATATCTTTATATCAATAAACATAGCGGCTTCACAGACACCAATCATCATCATCATCATCATCATCATCATCATCAAGGCGTACTAACAGCACAAAACCCTTTCTGTCTCTCTGTCTCTGTCTGTCTGTCTTTCTCTCTCTCTCTCCCCGTCCCGATTGACTATCTCTCTTGGAAAATCCACTAAACGGCACCCAGTGTTCGTTCAGAGCTGATGAATTTAAGTCTTTACTCGTCGGCCAAAACTGGTATTGTCCACAGGAGAACGTCACTTATAAATTCATCTATATTTCCCCAGCGGTGCCCAGCAAGTCTTGTACGTCTTTCTTGTGTGATTTCTGAGATGGGGAGTTAATGGCCGTACAGTTGCTGTTTTGTGGGGTGCTGTTTTCAGGATTTGTTCATAAGAGCATGTAGCATCCTTGTGTAGATCCCTTCAAGCTTTTTGTCAGGGTTTTTCATTCTAGTCCCTAGTGGTGCAACCATACAGTCGTATTGACACAGCTGCAGTTTGGAAGAATTCCCGTTTTATTCAAATTCAAAGATTTTTTTTAATCTAATAGCATATGAAGCGTCGTATGTACTATAATGCCAAAACGATTCTTGTAGAAGAACAGCCGTGATACTTATTAGTACTTTGAATATTCAGACTATTGATCGCATCTTTATTGTTATAGTCACAACGTTTCGGTCGATATGTCCTTCAGCTTTCGTCAGGTGTTTCATGTCGAACGCAGGAGTCCACACACATGCACACATACACACAAATGATGGAGACATTAGATCTTTAAGTCCCAAGAATTCACTTTGAATTGTCTGTCAAATATACATGGCGCAGTGGATAAGGCGTTTGGTTGGAAGGTGCTTTTGAGTGAAATCATCTGGAAGTTGCAGGTTCAATTCTAACAACAGGTAAAATGAACACGGAATACTTACTTTAACTTAATACTTGTAACATGGTTAATAGAATTGGAACAGTCTACCCTTATAGTTCTAATAAAGGGTTCGAGATTCTATGTGGACTCCCGAGTTTAACATGAAACACCTGAAGAAGGCCGAAGGACATATCGACCGAAACGTTTTGACTATATTCCTGAAGATGAGGTAAATAGTTCGAATATTCTAAGTAATAATAATTATCAAGCTTAATCTTGGAAAATTTAGACAAATAAGCAGTGATACTATTTATTCCATAGCTGGGGGGGGGGATAAGTGGGTTCAATGCCTTTGCCGAGAGTATTAGTCCGAAAATGAAAGATACAGAATGACTGGGGTTCGAACCCCTTTTCATGGAGGCCACAGACCAACACTTAAGCTATTATATCAGGTGAACTCCTCATATGGTCAAATTATGTAGGAGGCTGTTTGTGTTTTTCTTCGCGCTAATGCCCTTGTAAAAGACATGAATCCACCTTTTCTACCCTCAGCTATGAGTAAATGGTAGGGCTGACTTAGTTCTGTAGACTTTGAAAGTCTACTAATCTGGCATAAGGAAAACTGAATTCAAACCAGGCTCTACTCCGCTGAAAAATTGACCTTGTGTCGCATCCTGTCTAGGGCAGAGATTTTTGGTAAATATCTACTTTAGCTCTATGCCTTGGAACGTAATCTTAATAAACCCTGATTGTGCGGGAAACGAGTATACTCGGTCCTGTGCGAGTACCTTAGAGCCGAGTTCACTCCTTTTTCAGAGTTGGGTGTGCGTTCCAGAATTCTCTACGTAGTATGCACATTTTAATTTCACTGGTCAGTAGAAAGATATTGACGTAGTATGCATATTTTATTTTCACTGGTCAGTTGAATATTGACGTAGTATGCATATCTTATTTTCATTGGTCAGTAGAAAGATATTGCGGGAACTAATTTGCATAGGATTTGCGTATTACATCATCAACTTGGGTGTATTTTTAAATTTAGGACGAGAAGAAAACTTTCATTTAAACAAGAAATTAAATTTCTGTAAAAAATATCTACACTTGTACTCTTATATATATATATATATATATATATATATATATATATATATATATATATATATATATATATATATATATATATATAAACGCGGAGAAATGGTAGATTTTGGTGAATGTAGCAAGATGATGAAAGTAAGTGGAAATAATAATAATAATATGAACCTTGGGAAAGAACTAAAAAAAAAACTGGAATATGAGTGATGGTGATATCAATTGTAATTGATGCGCTTGGAACAGCCCCTAAAGTCTTGGAATTGGAAATCAGAGGAATAATCGAGACTATCTAGACGACAGCATTGTCAAGACCGACTAGAATACTGAGAATAGTCTTGGAGACTTGAGAAAACTTGTTGCCACTCAGACGGCAACGAAAGACCACCAGCTAACACTGGTGTGAAAACTAACAAAAAGAAAAAAGATAACCTGTCGACTAGAGAATTTTTGCCGATCCAACGGGCCACAGTGAAAATAAAAGAAAATGAAAAGATTGACAAATATTTGGACCTAACAAAAGAGCTGAAAAAAAATGTGGCACATGCGGTTGATGGTGATACAAATTGTTGTTGGTGCACTTTGAATGGTCCCAAAAGGCTTGGAAAGGGGGTTAGAACAGTTGAAAATTGAAGGAAGATCGAGACCATTCAGAGTGCAGTATTGCTGATATCGGCTAGAATACTGAGAAGAGTCCTGGAGACCTGAGGAGACTTGCTGTCTCTCAGACTCTAGCGTAAAAAACTTGCAAGAAGTATAATAATACAAACATTTAGAATAATCTCATATTCACCGGTTTTCAGTAGTTGTGGAGGGAGGGATCCGTTTCTGATTTCTTCTTCTCTGTCCCTCCTCCTCCCAATGAGCTATTTTTATCTATCTTGCTGCAGTCACTACCTTTACTACCTTTGCTAGAATCTAGAACACGATTTCTTTAGTCTCATTTCTTCACCTTTTCTTTTTCTTTCTCTTTGTATTTTATTCCTTGATGCGACCCTCTTTTCCCGCTCTTAGCCTTTTTCTCCGGTCATCGTTTCGAAACAAAATAATCGATCGTAATGTTCCTTTTTCTCTTGACAGGGGTTGAGCCTGCCCTATCCTCTGACTCAGAGAAACTCGAAAGAATGCCTTATTTGAAATGAGCTTCGATATAATACAATCCTGATTAATATAATATTCAAAACAAACATAAAGATAATCGATATAACGAAGCTTTCCCTCTTTTTCCCTCTACGTGACACTGATATTAAAAAGCGATAGTTTGGGGGGCTGAGGGCTGCCCCAAATTATTTTCTATCGTGTCTTAGTTATCACTCTAAACTGCATCCGCTGGCTGTATCGCCTAAAGAGGCATAAGACCCTCTCTAAAAAGTAGGTGTCCTAGGCATGACACTAAACTGCATCCGTTGATTGTATTGCCTAAAGAGGCGTAAGACTCTCTCTAAAAAGTAGGTGTCCTAGGCATGACACTAAATTGCATCCGTTGATTGTATTGCCTAAAGAGACGTAAGACCCTCTCTAAAAAGTAGGTGTCCTAGGCATGACACTAAACTGCATCCGTTGATTGTATTGCCTAAAGAGGCGTAAGACCCTCTCTAAAAAGTAGGTGTCCTAGGCATGACACTAAACTGCATCCGTTGATTGTATTGCCTAAAGAGGCATAAGACCCTCTCTAAAAAGTAGGTGTCTTAGGCATGACACTAAACTGCATCCGTTGATTGTATTGCCTAAAGAGACATAAGACCCTCTCTAAAAAGTAGGTGTCCTAGGCATGACACTAAAGTGCATCCGTTGATTGTATTGCCTAAAGAGGCGTAAGACCCTCTCTAAAAAGTAGGTGTCCTAGGCATGACACTAAACTGCATCCGTTGATTGTATTGCCTAAAGAGGCGTAAGACTCTCTCTAAAAAGTAGGTGTCCTAGGCATGACACTAAATTGCATCCGTTGATTGTATTGCCTAAAGAGGCGTAAGACCCTCTCTAAAAAGTAGGTGTCCTAGGCATGACACTAAACTGCATCCGTTGATTGTATTGCCTAAAGAGGCGTAAGACCCTCTCTAAAAAGTAGGTGTCCTAGGCATGACACTAAACTGCATCCGTTGATTGTATTGCCTAAAGAGGCGTAAGACCCTCTCTAAAAAGTAGGTGTCCTAGGCATGACACTAAACTGCATCCGTTGATTGTATTGCCTAAAGAGGCATAAGACCCTCTCTAAAAAGTAGGTGTCTTAGGCATGACACTAAACTGCATCCGTTGATTGTATTGCCTAAAGAGGCATAAGACCCTCTCTAAAAAGTAGGTGTCCTAGGCATGACACTAAACTGCATCCGTTGATTGTATTGCCTAAAGAGGCGTAAGACTCTCTCTAAAAAGTAGGTGTCCTAGGCATTGAACTCGTGTCGCCGTGTCCATTTCCGACGATGATAACCATTACACCACTGGCACATCCACAACTTGAAATCATTTCACTGTATTCCAACCATAGCAATACTTGTGTACGAACAAATTAGCTCTAACATATTTCAAAATATAATTACCACCAAATTCTTCACTTAAAAATTACATATCTATATCCATTTAACGGTGTGTATACAAAATACTGTTGTTAAATCTAAATTGTTACAGTAACATAGCACTTTTTAAAACCGTTTAACTATTTAACATAAAACTATTAATGTGTGCAATACTTGAAATCACTTCACTGTGTGCAAACAAATGATAAATATTAAATAGAATTATCAGTATTAGATTACAATACTTGAAATCTATTTAACCGTGTGCAAACAAATGACAGATGCTAGATTCAAATTGTTACGGTTATATAGCACTACTTGAAACCATTTGGGGCACCTCGGGTGGTGTAATGGTTAGTAAGCTTGACTAGCAAACCTTCACTAGTGAGTTCGAGTCTCAATGAGTGCCCCATTCATATATTACATATAACCTTGTGCAAAAAAAAGGAAAAAAAACTCTCACAAAAAGGTGAGTATAAATGTACAATATACATAATTCCCTAACCTCGAGTCCTAAAATAACCCTAGATAGGTTGGCATGCCGTTAAAATCATCAATCAGAATGGTAATACATGTTAGGGTCCCACTTATGGGTCAAATAGTTTGAGACAATGCTTAAAATGGTTCATCTAATAAACATGTACATTGCCTCTTAAAAAGATTGTTTTTGCAACTAAGTAGTCGCCATAAAATTGCTTGCAAATTATAATACTTGATAAGGATACATAAAATTGATGCAAATCATTTGCATTCAGAATATTTACTTGAAGGTGCAATAACGTAATATTAAATAAGACAGTAGCCTGAAACTATATCTCACTAGTTCCGTAACCTTGTTTGGTCGTGAGGTGCTACCCATGAAGTGTGTCTTGAGCACGAATATCTTGGCAGAGCCCATCCTTATCCAAATCTACGACTGGTTTGAATTCAGAGTTTTCTTTCTCCTTGACCGGTTGCTACAAGGTTAAAGAACCCAGTCTTCGCTACTTTTAACCAATAGCTGGAGGGAGAATAGTTGGATTTTACCCTTCCAAAGGGTATTAGCGCTATTTGAAATGCAAACAGCTTCCTTCAGAATTTGAAATCGGATCGATTTATCCAATTTATACGACGATAACTGTTACGCCACGAGTGCCTCATTAAGAAGGGGTTTCTTGTCGTAACGCCAACCAATCCACCATAATTTTTTTGTGTTAAAAAATGTGTATGTGTTTGTGTATGTGTTACAACTTGCAGTTGTTTACAAAAGGAGAAAAAAACGTATCTTTTCCTAATACAATGACGTAATGCAGGTCCTGCAAGCTGTTCCGAATAAGTTTTAAACCCAACTTCTCTCTTCTAGTGTGAGAGTTAAAGGAAATAACGATACTGCGCAAATCTAATTTAATTAGTTCGAATTTCCTGAGTGATAATTAAAACCTACAAAGAATTAGTTTGCATAATTTGCATATTTTTCGGTCGAAACGTAGGAAAGATCAATAAAGTAGAGGGCGTCTAGGTCTCCTTTATAGAAACCGCCATGTTTGCTCTTTACAGTAAACGAACTAATGGGAATCTTATTGAGGATGTCTCTTTTTATTAATATCATCATCATCATGATGGTCTTCATCATCATCAGGGCATCCAGACAACAGAAATTCCCTTGACTCTCTCTCTCGCCTTTTTTTTCAATCTGTCCATCGCTCTTGGTAATTCCTCTAGACGGCACCCAGTGTCTGCACATAGATGAATGTGACTTTTTGCTGGTGTGTCCACGTACAGAAGTCCATAGGAGAACTTCGTTTATGAGTTGGTCTTTGCTTCTCCACCAGTGACCAACAAGTCTTGGATGGTTTGTCAGATGGGAAGTAAGTGGCCGTACAGCTGTTGTTTTGCAGGGTGCTGTTTCCAGGATTTGTTCAAAACAGCCCTAAACATCATTGTGTAGTTCCCATCTAACTTTTTCCTCCAGGCGTTTCGACAGAATCAATGTGGTGCATCCATACAGTACTAATGACACGGCTACATATTTTTATGCAATCGGTGGAATCTTTGGTAAACAATGGTACACTTATTACTAATCTTTAAGACGTATTTTTGTTCATCTTAATTTTGATTGCTTTTATTTTAATTGCGACTTGTTTTGTGTTTAGTTATTATTTTTATACTTTAGTAGCGGCGATAACCTAATTTCATTTATCTATTTATTTATTCATATGAATAAATGATACAATAATTGCGAAATATTCAATTTACATATTTGTTTCATCGATTTCAAATAATTTTCTTGGTGTTATACATCAATGAATACGAAATCTATCCACACGCAAAGAATATGTAAACACTTTTGTCCCTACATTTGATTTTACTTCAAAACATCAAAGTAAAAACTGGAACATAGATATGTATTGTCTCTTCATGCTTCCCATTCTATCTTTAATTTATACTCTCCCAAATCTCTCTCTCTCTCTCTCGCTCTCTCTCTCTCTCTCGCTCTCTCTCTCTCTCTCTCTCTCTCTCTCTCTCATTCACACACTTCTCATTCTCTTCCTAATTCATCCTTACTCTCTCTCACTCTCTCTCATTCATACACTTCTCATTCTCTTCCTAATTCATCCTTACTCTCTCTCTCTCACTCTCTCTCTCATTCATACACTTATCATTCTCTACCTAACTCATCCTCTCTCTCTCTCTCTCTCTCTCTCTCATTCATACACATCATTCTCTTTCTAACTCATCCTGTCTCTCTCTCTCTCATTCATACACATCATTCTCTTCCTAGCTCATCCTCTCTCTCTCTCTCTCTCTCTTACTCATTCAACCTCATTCCCTTTCTTCTTTTCTTCCTTGTATTTTAGCCTTTTTGCTTCCCCTTTTCTTCATTTTATTTTGGCCCCTTTTTTCTTCCTCTTTTCTTCCTTTTCTTTTAGCCCCTTTTTTCTTTCCCTTTCCCTTTTTTATTTTGACCCCTTTTTGTCTAATTTTTCTTTTTATTTTTGTCCTTTTTTCTTCTATTCTTCCTTTTAATCAAGCCCTTTTTCTTCTTTTTTTTCCTTTTATTCAATCCCCTTTTTCCTTCTCTTTTCTTTTTTCTATTTTTGGCCCCTTTTTTTCTTTTTCTTTTCATCCTTTTATTTTAGCCCCCAACCACCACCCTCTTTTTTTTTCATCTGTTTTCATTACTCACCTACACAATTTCGAACGTCGACCCTTCGCCTCTTCCGATTTGCAGCCTTGCGTGTCCCTAAATGTGCTGTTGGTGATTGATCGCAAACCTGAAATGGCCTGACCGAGAAATTAACTGAATAGAAGAGATAAGAAGGGAGGAATATAAGGGACTCCATGAACAAACCCAACACCTCGCCTGTCTGCCTCTCTCAGCCAGCAACAGCAAGCACAAATAACCCTAGCGCTGGCAACTGAGAACTCTCTATCCATTATCCAGCAACTAGTATCGACCCAAAAAGGTGAAGCCTACCTTCAACTGCTCCCTATTTCGGATTCTTATCTTCCATATTGGAAGATAGTAAGTAGTCACTGCAGAGGGAACTGGAGAGAAAATGCAAATACTTTAATAGAATTTACGGGTTTTTATTGGATTGTGTACGAGTTTGCTTTCCAGTTTAAAGGATTTTTATGTTTAAAAACATAAAAATCCTTTAAACAACTTCCCTTAACTGAACAGTTTCTACTTGAATCAAGCCATTAGTTTTGTATCTTAAAATCTTGAATATTTAATTTCAGTGTACGAAATGAACGAAAGATATTTATCAATGACCATAAAAAAGAATCTAACAACAGCCATCATTCCTTACACTGTTTTATGAATTTATCCTCGTTTAATCACTTACGTACACTCTTCCTCTCTCTCTCTCTCTCTCTCTCTTGCTCTGTCTGCCTCTCCCACTCTCTCTATCTCATTCATCCTCTTCTCACTCTCTGCGTTATCCCTCTCTTCCCCCCTCTCTCTCTTGCTCTGTCTGCCTCTCCCACTCTCTCTATCTCATTCATCCTCTTCTCACTCTCTGCGTTATCCCTCTCTTCCCCCCTCTCTCTCTTACTATGTCTCCCTCTCTCATTCGTTCTCTTCCCAGTCTCTCTATTTTACTCATCCTCTTCCCATTCTCTATCTTATTAACTCTCTTCCCGCTCCTCTCTCTCTCTCTCTCTCTCTCTCTCATTCAATCTTTTTCCATCCTCTCATTCTTCATTATTCCACTCACTTTAATTCTCCCTAAATTAATTCCCCCCCTCTCTCTCTCTCATATTAAGCCTTTCCTTATCAAGACATCCTCTTCAATCCCTATCTCTGTCTGTCTGTTTCACCCACTCTCCCATCTCTCGTTCATCCTCTTTCTTCTCTTCCTCAACTTCGACCATTCCTTGTCCCCACTCATTCATTATTATCCCACTGTCGCTTTTATTTTCCTCCCTCTACTCTCTCCCTCTCTCATTCATCCTTGTCTCATTCTCTCTCTTATTCACCCTCTTTACTCTCATTCTCTCTCATTCAACCTTTTCCTATTCCTACTCTTATTCATGATCATTCATTCCACTCTCTCTTTTATTCCACCTCCACTCTCTCTCTCTCTCTCTCTCTCTCTCTCATTCATCCTCTTCTCATTCTCTCTCTTATTCATCCTTTTCCCTCTCCCTTTCTTTCATTCAACCTTTTCCGACCCCTACTCTTATTCACTCTTTCTCTCATTTCTCCTTTGCTTCAATTCTTCTCTTGTAGAGATACTTTTAACAAGGACCCCTTTGTATGACACAAAACCCAAACTGGGTTTACCCAGTAAAAAATCGAACCTTTTACAAAGTAAATATTCGTTTGAAGACTATTCGGTGAGCCACTGCTCCACGGGCTAGGCGCCCTTTTTCTTGGGTCTATCTTTCCGCTTTTAATGTCGGAATTACATCTACCCACCTAATTTTGCTGACTCTTTTCCACCCAATCCATTAATGATGCTCTTCAGCCATTTTGCCCTCTAAGAACCACCAGATAAGAGACGGAAAGACCCGACAAAAAATAACAAACAAAAACTGAAATAGAAATGGCATTGATAAAACCAGTTTACAAAGAAGCATTTGGTATTAATAAAAAGATATCTTAATCACAGACACACACATGTATGTATGTGTGTGCGTATGTGTTGGTGTATGTGTGTGTACGTGTGTATGTGTGCGTGTGTACACTGTTGCTATTTTAAATTAGTGATATATTCACTCAGTTGGCGGGGTTTGGACTACGCTGAGTGTATCTCCGGCAAAGGAGTAAGAATTTTCCTCAACAAGGTGAGACTCCAGTTCTGGAAATCTGGGGAATGCAGAGTAGCTCTTTATTACCATTACTCCCAGGTTCACCATAAACTGGAATGATAGTAGCCGTTAGGCTCCTATTTATGGGTCAGATAGATGTTTAAAAATTATTTGTATGTGTCAAAAAAATAAAGTTCTAAAGAAGCAACAGAAAAAAATGTAAATATGAACGTACCGTGAACGCGATTCCCCACCCTGTAGGCATAAAATAACCCTATACAATTTGGTTTGGTTTGGTTTAGTTTGGTTTTATGGCATGTCAATCATTGTTGGTTATTTGATGCCAAATCCTGTTTTTAAATTTATATTAAATGCATATGCTTTGGTTCAGTTATGGCATATCAACCATTGTTGGTTATTTAATGTCAAATCCTATTTTTACATATATATTAAATATATAAGATTTGTAAACACATTTTGTAGATACACACAGTTAAATGATCAAACAGTTCTATTTCTAACAATTCAATTGAGCATAAGTCAACAAAATCAAATGTTTCCAAGTATTGCTATGTATCACTAACAATTCAACTAAACATCAGTCTTTTGTTCATGCACAGTTAAATGATCAAACAGTTCTATTTCAAGCAATTCAATTTAGCATAAGTCTTTTGGTTGCACTCAATTAAATGTCAAACATTTTTTTGGCCCATAGGTGCTATCAGGTGCTACCACTCCGGGCCAGAGTAAACCCGGAACCAATGGTAATGAAAGGGTACTCCGCATTCCTCAAAGCTTCAGCATTTCTGGGGCCTCGCAATCAGATTATTTAATGTCCTTATCAGGACACTTGTTAGGCATGGTCTTACTTCTCTGCAGATATGCAGTCGGTGTATTTTACAGCCCTAGCCGACTATGCAGTTATAATTGAAAAATTAATCCAGCTCATTTTAGAAAGTGAGTGTTGCTGTCATATCAGATAAAAATGAATTAACTTGTTCTAAGAAATGCCTGTTCGCTCTTTGTATTAGTATGATAAATGAATGTACAACAAACGCGATTCCCGAACCACTAGCCGAGTTGACATGCCGTTAAAATCAACCATTAGTGATGTATCCCTTTGTGTAGGGACTTTTTCAGGTTACCAATAAATAAGTGCAGATACTCACTAACTGCCCAAAATATTTGGCCTTGTATCAAAAGCGCGTCAAGCGAAACGGTTATAGTTATATGAAATGTAATCAGTGACCTAAGTTCAAATCCTAGACGAGACAGCGTTTCATCTCACGCTAGTGCCCTTGAGAAAAGTAGGAATTCAACTGCTTCCCTCTTCCAGCTATGAGTAAATTTTAAGGGCAGACTGTATTTTTTAAACCTTGGCTAGGCAACCAGTTTAGACTTTTTATTAAATGTGACACAAGGTCACATGAATGGGGCACCCAATGAAAATCGAACTCACTCGTGAATGTTTGCAAGTTTACTTTGCTAACCATTACACTACCCTAGGCAACCAGTCTTGGCGATAAGAAACCCTGAATTTAAACCAGCTTTACTCTGCTTGAAAACTGACTTTGAATGAAGCGGTTGGGTAAATACATGCATGGCCATGTGCCAAATTAAGTAAGTCTTAGTAAATGACTTCATATATTTTGGGGTAATTTATACAAACCTCAGTCTGGCATAAGACTACAGATCAAACTTTTTACATTATACATGAAATACGTACTACTTGTTGATCAATAAAACGTTTGGTTTACGAGGTAAATTTTGCCGGATGTGTGTCTACTATTCAGCGCAATTCCACCAAGATTTAGAGATGACCATGAAGTACACTTAGATCTAGCTGAAAACATCAGTTTCTGTCAGATCATTGATATTAAGGTGGAATGAGTCAGCACAATGTATAGGTGACCATTTTGGTAGGTTGTTTGGCTGTTTATTGAGTTGGTGGGTTGGTAGTGGGTTGGTTGGTTGGTTGGTTTGGACAGTTGGTTGGTTGGTGGGTTTGAAAAGTTGGTTGGTTGGTTGGTGGGTTTGGAAAGTTGGTTGGTTGGTTGGTTGGTGGTTGATGGGCAGGTGAGTTGGTGCTTTGGTTCGTTTGTGAATTGGTATGTTCGTGGGTTGGTCGGTTGTTTGGTTGGTTCGTTGGTGGCTGGGTGGTTTTGGTCTGTTGGTGGTTTGGTTCGTTGTTGGATTGGTATGTTGGTGAGTTGGCTGGTTGGTTGGTGGGTCAGTGGGTTGGTTGGTGGTTTGGTTAGTTGGTGAATTAGTATGTTGGTTGGTTAGTTGGTGGGTCGGTGGGTTGATCGGTGTGTTGGTTTAGAGATTTGTTGGTTTGTTAGTTGGTTGATGGGTTTTGTGAGTTGGTTGGTTTGTTGGTCACTTGGTGGATTGGTCAATTGGTTGTTTGGTTAGTTGGTGAATAGGACTGTTCGTGGGTTGGTCGGTTGGTTGGTTGGTTCGTGGGTGGGTTAATGAGTTGGTGTGTTGGTTAGTTGATTGGTTAGTTAGTTGCCGGGTTGGTTGATTGATAGGTTAGTCGATTGGTTGGATAGTTGGTTGGTTGGTTGGTTTTACAGCATGTCAACCGGTGTTGGATAATTCTATGCCAAATTCAGTTGAAAATTATAATCTCCAATTATATACGGTACAAAGAGGTGTGCTTAGCGTAACGATGGAAAACCCTGAATTTAAACCAGCTTTACTCTGCTTAAAAACTGACTTTGAATGAAGGGGTTGGGTAAATACATGCATGGCCATGTGCCAAATTAAGTAAGTCTTAGTAAATGACTTCATATAGTTGGTTGGTAATTTATACAAACCTCAGTCTGGCACAAGACTACAGTAATAAGCTTCCAAGTAAAGATCAAATTTTTTTATTATACATGAAATATATACTTGTTGATCAATAAAACGTTTAGTTTACGAGGTAAATTTTGCCGGATGTGTGTCTACTATTCAGCGCAATTCCACCAAGATTTAGAGATGACCATGAAGTACAATTCTATGCCAAATTCAGTTGAAAAATTATAATCTCCAATTATAAACGGTACAAAGAGGTGTGCTTAGCGTAACGGTTATTGTCATGGTAGATGGAATTGGTGATCCGAATTCAAATGTTAGACGGGGTTGCTTGCATTTCACTTCGGGCTAATGCTCTTGCAAAATGCATGCATCCCTGTCTCCCTCATCTAAGCAAACTAGGTTATTTAGTCTTAGTTAGGTCACCGGTCCATTAAAATCAATTGTACTCTGTTTAAAAACTGACCTTGTGTCACACCTAGCCTGTAGCGTAGTGGTTGGTTAAATACATATATAGTGTAAAGACAAATCTTGACAATCAGTTTAAACAGGTAAACTCCACAAAGAACTAATCATTTAAAACGTTATCTGAAACAGATTTATTTGACCGAAAGATGAGACCCTAACGGGTATTACCACTCTAGGTCATAGTGGTACTGGGAGTAATGGCAACAAAGGAGTGACTTCGAACCCCATAAAGCTCCAGAAGTGGAGCATCACCATCAGATGCAGTTTAGTATCATACTCAGAACACCCATTTTTTTGGGGGGTGGAGAGGCTTATCCCTCTAAGTCCCTTATAAGTCCCACCGATAGATCAAACAGAAGACGACGTAAACTTTCTGAGTCCTGTGTACAAGACCAAGCAAAGTTTAGTAAATTCCATGACACAAAGTATAGTAAATTCCATGGGGCTGTAGAATACGCCGACTGTATCTCAGCAGAAGGGTGAGACCTCTTCCTTAACGTTCCCCAGTCGGTTGGGGCTGTAGAATACACTGACTGCACCTCTGCAGAGGGGTAAGACCCCCCCTCTAACGAGTGTCGTGGATATGACACTAAACAATCTGATGGTGAGGTTCCAGCAGTGCTGGAGCTTTGGGGAATGCGGAGTACCTCTCCATTGTCATTGCTCCCAGGTCCATTTTGGCCCGGAGTGGTGGCACCTGATAGGGCCCTATCTGTGGGTTAAATAGAACTAACAGCATACTTATGCTAAACTGAATTGTTTGAGTAAACTGAATAGCTTGAAATAGAAACGTTTTTGACTTACATTTAAACTGCGTGCTCATGCTTAACTGAATTATTTGAAATAGAACTGTTTTTCGACATTAAAACTGTATTTACACTTAACTGAATTGTTACATATAACTGCCTGAATAGTTTGAAATAGAAATGTTTTTGACAATTAAACCGTGTACTTATGCTAAACTGAATTGTTTTAAATAGAACAGATTATTTACATAAAAATGGATTTGGCATTAAATAACCTACAAAGGTTGATATGCCATAAAACCCAACAAACTAAACCAAACCATCTTCCCTAACGAATGACCTGGATATTGCACTAAACTGCATCCGATGGTGAGGCTCTACTCCCGGAACTTTAAGGAATGCATAATACTTCATCATTGGCATAACTCCCTGGCCAACTCTGACCTGGACTGTTAATACCTATATGGATCAAATAGAACTGTTTTATCATTTACAAAACCTGAAACTAGTTATGTTGAACAGAATTACTAGTGTTAAATAGCAATACTAGAAAACTTTTAACTCTGTGCAAATAAAACTATTAGATAGATAGATCTATTAGATAGATAGATATTTAAAGCACTTTAACTATGTGCAAATAAAACTACTAGTGTTAATAGGAATACTTAGAAAAATTAACTGTGAGCTGATAAAACTATGAGTGTTAGATAGCAATACTTAAAACACATTAACTGTGTGCAAATAAAACTATCCGTGTTAGATGGCAAAACTTTAAAATTTAACTGTGAGCAGATGAAACTATTAGTGTAAGATGGCAATACTTGAAACCATTTAACTGTATGCACAAAAAAAAACTATCAGTGTTAGATAGTAATACTTGAAACCATGTAAGTGTGAGCAAATAAAACAATTATTGTTTGATAGCAATGTTGGAAACAATTTAACTGTGAGAAAAAAAATGAGCGCTGGCGCGTTTAAAATTAATGTCACTCACAAATTATTCATTTACAAGTCACATGTATGTCACATGCATGTATAAACAGGATTTAGCATTAAATAACCATTAAGGGTTGTTATGCCGTAAAATCGAACCCATCGTCAACCAACCATGACACAAATGTCCATTTTAATCTATCGTAAATTGTTTTCTGCGTCGTAATAACAGTATTTTGAATGCTTTATGATATTTCCACTTATATAGATCCAATATCAGTATTAGTATATCCATCGATACACTAACACTGAACATAACGGAAGGAAAGACAAGATATGCTCAAATGAACAAATATGACACTTGATACGTGCATATAAGATATATAAGAAATGTTACAAGACTGTACAAACGTGTTCTAACAGAGGAAATGTGAAAATCTTTCCTTACTCGAGTTATGTATAAAAAGGGGACAAAAAAAAAAAACAGTGAAAAGTCTTACTTGTCTTCTTAAGATTTACATTTTAATAGAGTAGCAAATGACAATTTTATTCACTGAGTGGTGAGACTAAGACTGTACAATGAACAGTGATAAAAAAAAAAATGAAAAGGGGAATTCTTATCCGTTCGAAGAACAGGGAAAAAAGAGGACGAGAAAGATTCTGAAATTCTCACGTGACCAATGGACATGTGATATCAAAAGACACATCCATAAATCTAAGAGAAGACAATTATTTATTGTTTCCCCAAGAGTTTTGTTTTCTCCCTTGAACAAGGCAAAAAAATGAAGTTTTAATAGATCATACTTGAAAAATGAGAAATGTTATAAAATTTAAAAGTTATAAATTACTTACAAGTGTCCATATTAAAAAAAAAAAAAGAAAAGATTCTTGTATACAGAAGTTATGACATTTAAGAATTATTTAAAGAGACGTTTGACAAAAAAAAAAAACGCACAAAAAACAAATAAACAATAAACACCAAATAGATTCGAATAGGAACAAAACACAAGACTCCAATTACACACGGGAACTAAAAATAGAATTAGAACTCTTCATTGCAGGAGCTTATTAACGACGATCGAAAAAGTAAGACAACAGCCGACTGTCGGTCTCTCTATCTGTCCAACTCTCTCTCTCCTGCACACATGCTAAATAAACAAAAGTCATAAGAAAACCAAAAATAATATTTCTTCTATTAATTTTTTTAATTTTAAATTTCTCTCTTTTTAATACTCTGAGTCGTGAATTTTTATCCTATTTTATATCTTATGATTTGTTATAATGTACATAAAATATATATATACTGGCCCAATGCGTAGAGTGTTCACCAATAGTCTGGTAGACTGGGTTCAATCCCGGGTTAAGTCATACCAAAGATTCAAAAAATGGTAATTGATGCCGCCTTACTTAACACTCATCATTATAAAGTAAGAATCAAGAGAAAAGTGGAGCAGTCCAGGGAATGGAGTATGACCCTCCTCTAATCCTCGGTGTAGTAGCTATTGGAAAGCGAACCTTCGGGTCACCCTCGACTAAGGTCGCCAACTTTTATACATATATATATATATTAAAAAATTCATTATGTACTCATAAATTACAATCTTCAGATGAGAAGATATATATATATATATATATATATATATATATATATATATATATATATATGTTCTTATCTGAAGATTGCAATTTTTTTCCTTATTCCCTAAATTGCATGAAACTGATTGCAATTGGGCAGCCAAATAGGTGTAAGTGAACTGTTTATTTTATCCCTGCCTGCCGGTATCGAGCAGTTTTTAATTATTTAATTATTCATTTATTTCTTAAATGCTCAAAAAACTTGTTCATATATATATATATATATATATATATATATATATATATATATATATATATATATATATATATATATATATGAAAATGACAGACGATAATTTAGTGTTCAGCTTTTTATTCAGCTTTTCTTCAAGCTGAACAAGATGTCTTAACTGTGGTTGTTGGCAGTTTAAAAAATTGTCCTGGGTTTCTGTTAGAATAGTCCGAGAACAGGAACTTTCGATCATCTTCGGTCATTTTCTTGGACGTGGATACTCCAGTGTTGTGGAGTGCTGGACTAATTCTCTGTTCAAATAATTTTTAGCTTGGCCTGTTCATTGTGCCGGGTTACGTCATGTGTGAAGGCGTAAGACATTGGTGCTAGTTTGAAATACTAAGATAAGAGTTAACGATCACGTGACTGTGACTCCACCTAAGCGCATTGGAGGAGTCTCCGTAGCGTAGTGGCTAACTTGCTGGACTGCAGCCTCGAAGTAAGCGATTTCAAACTCCAATCGCGCTATTACGTTGACTTTCGGACTAATATCCTTGGGAAAGTTATGAACCCTCTCACTTCCCTGCTATGGTTTAAATAGTATCACTAGTGATCTTCTACAAGGATGGATTTGGCGTTAAATAATCTACGAAGGTTGATATGCCATTAAACAAAAAGACAAACCAAACCTAAGCGCACGGGCAAAATCAAAAATATCTCTGGTTCTCATGACTGTCACTCAGGCATCGGACTGCTTCGACCCCACTTCACCTTTCTTGCAATAAGTGAGGTGCTGTTGGGTTGGAATCACTGGGATGAGGCTCGGGTCGATGTTCGTGGGATGAGGGTTCTTGTCATTTTTTCCTGTATTCTGCCAGAGAATAAAAACGTTAGTGAGGGAGATTAACACCCTCAAATACCAGCCCATTAACTGGATGTGTGTATGTATGTGTATGTGGTCAATAGATAATGGTGAAATCAAGGATTTAGAATGTCAAGTACCCCTTCATTGCCAGTGCTCCCTAGTTCACTCTGGCCTGGATTGGCAGCACCTGATAGGGTCCTATGTGTGGGCCAAATAGAACTGTTTGACATTTAAACTGAGTGCAAACAAATGACTTATGTTAAACTGAATTGTTAGAAATAGAACTGTCTGATCATTTAACTGTGTGTAAACAAACGACTGATGTTTTGGTGAATTTTTAGTGATACATAGCAATACTTGGAACCATTTAGCTGCGTGCAAAAGAATGAGATCGAGCTCGTTTAAAATGTTATCTTCAAAATATGTTAACAAATTATGTATTTAATATATATGTATAACGAGGAATTGGCATTAAATAACCAACAAGTGTCGATATACCATAAAACACAAACAAACCAAACTATATATATATATATATATATATATATATATATATATAATGCTATTCGAATAAAACTCACCAGGTTAAATTGTCATTATAAATTTATTTCGGCGAAGAATTTCATTCTTCGTCTCATTAGATGACTCCATATATTGAATTTGACGTTGAAAAACAGCAAATATGGATTACAGTCTATATTTATATATGCATAAAAAAAACTATATAAATTTAAATTCTCAGGCGAAAGTGAAGGAGGTTAAAACAATAAAGTATTAGAAAAATTAAGAAACCAGAAAAAGGGTGTTCCTGTAAATTAACCCCTCCTAATTTGAACATATGCTAGATTTTTCGTAGCAGGTGGAATTTTTTGAATAATGTAAGCTTGTGAACTAGACTATTATCTTCATGTATTTTTCTGTTTACTCCTTTTACATGTGTTAAATCCCTCAGTTAATTCGGCCATCACCCCCCTCCTAAAAAAAACAAACCTTTCGGCACCCACCAGGTGCCTTTAATTAGCCCAAAATTGGTCAAAAAAAATTAACTACTCCAGAATTAGAATAACCTAATTGTGAATTAATATCTAAAGTTTCACGTGAGTATTCTAGTTTTATTATATAAACCTTCAATCACCGGACATTGGCCTAGCGGTTAGAATGTTCGCCAATGACCCGGGAGACCTGGGTTCAATCCCAGGTCGAGTCATACCAAAGACTCAAAAAATGGTACTTGATGCCTCCTTGCTTAACACTCAGCATTATAAGGTACGGATCAAGGGTAAAGTGAAGCAATCCAGGGAAGGAGTAGCGCCCTCCCCTACACCTTGGTGTAGTAGCTATCGAAAAGGGAGCCTTCGGGTCACCCTCTACTATGGTCGCCAACTTCTTCACTTCATATAAACCTGGATAGGGAATATATAACAATTGTTATATATCGAGCACTCCCATAGATTTATATGAAATTCCTCATATATTCTATACGCAAATAAACGACACCCCTTGTCTTCGGACCCTGACTGGATTTTTTTTTATATGTATATGTATATAAATTTTTAACTTGCACGTGCGTAAACAAGATCACTTTATCATTGAAGAACTCTAACTAGACAAAGTATTGCAACAAAGTTCCATCTTTATTGAGTGCTCCAGTTTTACAGCTTTGTTAATGGATGTATTCATTCGACTGATATTTTTCTTTGCAAAGTTGTTTCAGATGACAGCTAAAAATAAATCTTTACTTCTGTAAAAGAGATGACTAATATTGATTGCGTTTTTCATCTTTTTACTGGCCCCGTCGGTTGGGGATGCAGAATACACCGGGTACATTTCTGCAGAGAGGTAAGACTCTCCTGTTGAGTGTCCTGGTGGCCACTTGGCTGGAGCAGTAGAATACACCGATTGCATCTCTACAGAAGAGTAAGGACCCACTCCCAACGAGTGTCCAGGTGGCCTACTTGGCTAGGGATGCAGAATACACCGGCTGCATTTCTACAGCAAATGTCCTGGTGACCCACTTGGCTGGGGCTGTAGAATATACCGATTGCATCTTTGCAGAGTAGTAAGACCTGGATATGACATTAAACAATCTGATGGTGAGGCTCCAGTAATGCGGGAGCTATGTGGAATATGCAGTACTCCTTTATTACCATCGCTCCTAGGTCCACTCTGACTTCCGCTTCCGTTTTCAGAAAAAGTTATGAGCCAACTCGACAAAATTCAGCAAAGTTTTATGATACATTCGACGTCAAAAATAACGGAAAGTCGTGCTTAAGTAAAAAAAAAAAGATATAGTCACGGTTAACTTGTTATGTTTTTTAAAAAGTGATTTAAAAATTTTGAGAAAATTCTTATTTTTTCTTTTACCTGGCAGAGGTTCAGAGAGTCGAAAATAAACAGACAGAAATGTTTATGAAAGAAAGATTTCATACCAGGTGAATAAATAGACGGATACAAACAAGCTGATATATATATATATATATATATATATATATATAGAGAGAGAGAGAGAGAGAGAGAGAGAGAGAGAAGTACTCTTGGTAATGGTTATCGTCAGATGAAATGGACACGGTGACACGAGATCAAATCCTGAAGAAGGATGATTGCATTTCACATTGCTCTAATAAGCTTTGGAAAAGTGTGAATCTAGTTATTCTCCTTCCAGCTATGGTTAAATAGTAGGGTAAACTAGGTTCTTCAGCCTTGGTGAGGCAACCAGTCTTGGAGAAAGAAAACTCTGAATTCAGCCCTGTTAAAATCCGCTTAAAAATTGACTTTGTGTCACATCCTGCCTGTGTGGAGGGCTTAGGGAATAAATACATGCAGGTGTAGGGAAGGGCGCTACTCCTTTTCTTGGATTGGTTCATTTTACTCTTGATCCATAACTTATAATGCTGAGTGTTAAGCAAGGAGGAATAAAGTACCATTTTTTGAGTTTTTGGTATGACTCCACCTGGGATTGAACCCCTGTCTCCCGGGTCTTTGGCAAACACTCTAACCGCTTGGCCCATGAATTGCTTAAACTTTTATCCAAATGCCTTAATTTGGCGTTAGATTACCCTAAAAGTGTTGATACGCCGTAAAACAAACTAACTAATCAACCTTCATAATCCGAATCTATTCTAATGCTGAAAATACATCCCAAATCAACTCTTGTTCAAATCAAGTTCAAACGTCATTTTCTCAACACTTACGAACCCTAAAGAATATTCCTCTTGCAGGGGTCACGCCTGGTCTTCTTAAGAATCAACTTGTTCACTGAGAAAATTTTTAAAAATCTGACTTTTTCACATTAAACCAATCCAGAAAGATGTGAAGAATATTATAACTACGATATTCTCAAAAGCAATTTATCTCTGCTACAGCACAATCAGTTAACTTTTCATAATAATTTGCAACAAAATAGCAAGTGCTGGTTATGTGGTAACAGAGATGAAACGGTTAAACACATAATAAGCAAATCCAGACTACTGGCACAAAAGGAATACAAGAGTATGACTGGGTAGGAAATTGTGCAAGAGACTTAAATTAGGTCATGGTAACAAATGTCAAATGCACAAACCAGCATTTGTCTTTGAAAATGAAACATTCTTTGGGATTTTGAGATAAAAATGGATCACACAATTCTGACCAAAAGATCAGAGCCAGTGTTAATTAACAAGAACAAAAGAAATATATTTGCTTTGGTATTCGCCTTTAAGTGCAAAACTAATCTGTACGAAAACCAGGGTTGGTTGGTTGGTTGGTTATTTGGGTTTTATGGCATATCAGCCTTTGAAGGTTATTTAACGCCAAATCCATTTTTATGCAAATAGTCAGTTCTATTTCAAACAATTCAGTTTAGCATGCGTACACAGTTTAATTGTCAAACATTTCTATTTCAAGTTATTCAGTTTATTCAAACAGTTCTAATTCAGTTTAGTATAAGTACACGTTTTGTTTACACAGTTAAATGTCAAAACA
>OY757932.1:29184699-29284699 GCA_963585895.1 Sepioteuthis lessoniana | reverse complement strand
GGGAGGGCGCTACTCCTTTCCCTGGATTGCTCCACTTTACCCTTGATGCGTACATTATAATGCTGAGTGTTAAGCAAGGAGGTATCAAGTACCATTTTTTGAGTCTTTGGTATGACTTGATCTGGGATTGAACCCTAATCTCCCGCACCATTGGCGAACACTCTACCCACTAAAACAGTTTAAGTTGTACTTATCTTTGACGAGGTGTAATGTCAGGTTCCTTTCTCTTTTTTACGGGCGAATGATATCCCCGGAATTGGCTGAATCAACGTCTTTTTCCGCTGACTTCTGTCCAAAGACTAAAGACTCTTTTTACGGGAGACCTTCCTGGAATTGGCTGTAAATCAGCATGTCTTTCTACGCCAACTTCTGTCCCCATACTGAAGATTCTTTTCCAAATTTTTCAAACGGAAAAAGGGCATTTTGGCGCTAAGGGTCTATGGACCAATCATTTAACTTTTTCCTTCTCCCACTATTCCATCCGGTCACGATACCCGAGTGATCTGAATTCCTTTGTTTGTTCAACAGGCTGCAGGTCATAGAGTGCGGGTAGCTTTGACCTTCATTCTCCTACCGTTTTAGCGGTCAGTCCTAATGCCTGTTGATTCAAATACAGCAGGGTAAGGGAATTGACTTCCCCTTCCCTCTCTCTGTGGCATACCACGTCACACTGCCCTCATGTTATAAACTAATTATTACTAAATCAAAAATCAAACCTGTATGAATTGATATGTCTTTAAATAAAAATTTAAAAAGTAGAAAAACAGTTGTTGTGGGAGAAAGGTAGATGAAGTTTTGAATGAATGTAACAAAAGTAAACATAAATTATTTACCGGGGAAAGGGGAAAAATTGAAAAGTGGGAATTTGAGATATCTGTATGAAAATAAATGTTAAAGGATTAATGGGGAAATTATGAAAATATGTATGGAAAATAATTAATTAAAGATGGAATATACTGAAGCTATTTAAAACGAGTTTTCCCAAATGCGGTGATATGCTGGAAAAAGCCTATTTTTCTCAATACTGTCTGATTCATTTCCATTATTTACTTATATATATATATATATATATATATATATATATAACAGTATGCAAGTCGCTCGTCCCAACAATAAACTGAGAAGAACAGATCGTTTATTGCAGGCTTATTCTATGTCAAATTATAACAAAACTGGTTCTGAATGGTCCTCATCCCATATTTCCGGCGACTCCGAATTTTATTATATATATATATATATATATATGTATGTTTGTAAGGTTATAAACTGAATCAATAATCTAGTTTAATGCAAAAATTATATAAATATATGTTTTGAATAATGAAAAATGAATAAATATATGTATTTTTCTTCATACAAAGTCGGTCACTAATATATGGTAAATCAGGAGTAGGCAAATTGCGGCCCACGGGCTTTAACAAATTTTTAAAAAAATGAAAAATAAACGAGACTAAATTCTTTTGAGAATTAATTTTTATTTATTGCGGACTTTTTGTCCTCATCTAGGTAGATTTTGTGTTGTTTCTTCACTACGTTTCAGCCAAATTTCACCTCTGGCCTTCTTCAGGTGATTTACCGCAACCTCGGATAGGAATGCTGAGTCTTGTAACCGTATCCCCAGTAAATACTGCCTTCCATAGTTGTTGTCTATCGCACGACGTTTTTTGACCTAGTAAACCTCTGGTCGGCTTGGGTAGGATTTGAAACCGCTATCTTCTGATAATGCTCACCTGGAACCGTAGAGACTCAACGCTGCGCCACGGGCCCCGAAGGGCGATCACGGATGGAATTTTGGTCTTATAAATCCTTATCTGGTCTTCCAGAGTCGGGTCCGTACCGAATTTTTTTTTTTTTTACAAGTACAAAAAAAAATTCTTTTGATCTTAAAAAATGTGGCCCTTTGATAATTCATAACTCAGTGAACGCAACCCTTTCACCAAAAGGTTTTCTCACCCCTTATTATAGATCGTTCTATATTTTTGTCACGTAAAATAATTGTAACTGATAATGATGTAAAATGATACATTGAAACATTCTTTCCCTTGGATGATTTTGGCTCAAGGAGGCGCGTTAAGAGTAACGGTTATCATCATAGGAAATGGAATCGGTGACCTGAGTTCAAATCCTGGACAGGACTGACGCGTTTCACTATATGTTATTAGGAAAGGCATGAATCCATCTGTTCTACGCTCAGCTATGAGTAAATAGTTGATCAGATCGTGTTCTCTAACCATGGTTAGACAACCAGTCTAGGAAAAGGAAAACTGAATTTAGAGCAGGAAGCGCGCTCAACATAACGGTTATCATCAAGGTTTGATTTGGTATGGTTTCTTTGTTTAATGGCATATCAACCTTTATAGGTTATTGAATGCCAAAACTATCCTACAAGAAGAACTGTAGTGGTACTATTAAACCCATAGCTTGGAGGATAAGTGAGTTAATACGTTTTTATCCGAAAGTGAACGTAATAGAATGTCTGGAGTTCGAACACGCGAACTACGAATCTGCAACCCATAGCTTTAACCATTACACCCCCAGTTATCGTCAAATGAAATGGACTAGATGAGACAGTTTGCGAAAATAGTGATAGTGTGCTCGTCCCTTTCGACATAATATAATGCATCTACCTATCCAATCGGAAGGACTTATTGCCCAGTCAGCTGGGGCTGTAGAATACACTGACTGCACCTCTGCAGAGGGGTAAGACCCCCCCTAACAAGTGTTCTGGATATGACACTAAACAATCTGATGGTGAGGATCCAGCAGTGCTGGAGGTTTGGGGAATGCGGAGTACCCCTTCATTGCCATCGCTCCCAGGTCCACTCTGGCCCGGAGTGGTAGCACCTGATAAGGGTCCTATCTATGGGTTAAATAGAACTAACAGCATACTTATGCTAAAATGAACTGAGTAAACTGAATAGCTTGAAATAGAAACGTTTTTGACAATTAAACCGTATTTACAATTAAACTGCGTGCTTATGCTTAACTGAATTATTTCAAATAGAACTGTTTTTCGACATTAAAACTGTATTTACTCTTAACTGAATTATTACATATAACTGCTTGAATAGTTTGAAATAGAAATGTTTTTGACAATTAAACTGTGTACTTATGCTAAACTGAACTGTTTTCAGTAGAACGGATTATTTACATAAAAATGGATTTGGCTTTAAATAACCTACAAAGGTTGATATGCCATAAAACCAAAAAAAAAACCAAAACAAACATCGGAAGGACTTAGAATACACTGTTGAAGGATAAATACCCATCCACCGCCCGGAAAAACGGTTGTCTTGAATATGTCACTAGTTCTGGAGATCTGGTGAGTGTGGAGTGCCTCTTCATTGCCATTACTTCCAAGCCCACTCTGACCAGGAGTGGTTGTACCTATCTAATCATTCGTATTTGATAGAGCCGTGTGAAAAAAAAACTCCTAAGAAACAACTACACTAAAAATGTAAAAGATTGCGATTCCCTAACTTGTTGGCATAAAATAACCCGAAAAGGTTGACATGCCGTTAAAATGAATGAATGAATGAATAGATCAAATAATCAATATATCTGAAAGCCTCCATCTGAAAAAAATTTCAATTTCTTTGTGATATCATTTAAGTATAATTTTTATATGATTTACTTTTATATAACCGGCTCATTGGCCTAATGGGTAGAGTGTTCGCCAATTGTCCGGGAGACCTAAGTTCAATCCCAGGTCGCGTCATATCGAAGACTTTAAAAATGGTACTTGATAACCTGCTTGCTTAGGACTCAATATATGGTACGTATCAAGGACGCAATATATAGTACGTATCAAGGGTAAAGTGGAGCAATCCAGGGAAAGGAGTACCGCCCTCCCCTACACCTCAGTCTAGTAGCTATCGAAAAGGGAGCCTTCTGGTTGCCCTCGACTAAGGTCGCCAAATTTACTTACTTACTTTTATATAGAGTTTTGGTGACAGCAAGACCTAAAGAAAAATGCTAATGTAATCAAGTAGTAACCACAGACATTATAAAATTCCTGAATTTTTCTTTTTAAAAGAAGACAAATGAGGAAAATAAAAGGGATCGTTGTGATGCTCATGAAATGTTTTTACAACAGCAGTCAGTCTGGCTTCCTGAATTTTAGTTAACGATTTTCCAAATGTTGATTCGAAAAAGAACAACTAACAAGATGAAAATGGAATCTTCATTAAAACCGAGTGAAAAATTGATTAATGGCGGCGTAAACTGTAAAACATCCAAATAGACAGGATACAGGCTTAGATAAAAACGTACGTATCCCCCACTCATTTCTTCTTCTTCTTCTTCTTCTTCTTCTTCTTCTTCTTCTTCTTCTTCTTCTTCTTCTTCTTCTCTATCTGTCTATCTATCTGAAACTCTTCAAATTAATCTGCCACTCGGTTCATATCTATCTATCTATCTATCTATCTATCTATCTCTCTTAGAGTGTCCCTCAAAAAGTTCTAAGCCTCATCCAAATTTTAGATTTGTTGTACACCTCTTACGTTTGTATGGATCTCACCTGCACAGAAATTAAGACAATAACCTGAATTAGTTTTTCTAGTATTACAAGAAACGTTAGTGCATTGCCACTGTAATAATGTTCAGCTATGACTCTCCTTTCTAGATGAAGCTTAGAACTTTTTGAACCACTCTCCTATCAATCTATCTATCTATCTATCAAAGTCTGTTCATCTGTCAGAGTCATCTGATATCTGTCCAAGTTTATTTATTTATATCTATCTATCTATCTATCACAGTCTGTTCATATCTATCTATCTATCTATCTATCTATCTGCCTCAGTTTATTCACATGTCTTTTCCAGAAGTTTGAGATGGACATTATTTTATATGCCAATAAATAATAATGAAAATTCGGTCGTAATATTTGGCTATTGGTCAAATTGTTCATGACAGACAATTCTATTCTTAAATGATTGAATGTTTGATTGATTGGTTGATTGATTTTAACGGGATGTCAACCTATCTTGAATTATTTTAAATCTAGAGGTTAAGGTAGTGAATTCATTGTACGTTCATCTTTAGTATTTTTGCCTTTTAAGAGCTTTTTGTTGGTGTTATTGTTGTTGTAAAAACAAAAAAGTTTAAAAAATAAATTTGTAGTTTTGTGCCAAACTTTTAGAAAGTATAAACAATCAATTGATTAATAAAAAAAATTAGATAATGAAAAAAGGAAAACAGGAAAAGGATTTCAGCATTCCAAGCTTGTATCCAGTTTAGACGGTAATGTTGGTTATGATAATATTGATGTAGATGTCCTTTGAGAAATGTTTGGAAAGCTTGTTAGCATTCCTTCTTTGCAGCTGTAACAACGCAACTGATAAAATGTGGTCCTGTTTTAAATAGCGATGTTCACATTTCAAAAAAAAAAAAAAAAATGGTACAAAACGTCTGGTTCATATTAAAGGTTATTGCGTTGTTTGAATGCAGAGAATTTCCTGATCAACATTTATTGCGTCGTTGACACTACAAGGAAATCCACAACAACAACAACAAATTGTTTTTAAACTATACCTTTTTCACTAGCCTTGTTACCGCTTTGTCATTCGAACTTAGATCGACGATTTGACGTCAATACCGTTAGAGTTAATTTAACGGATACTAAAAACAAGAATAGCTTTGGTTATTAAATAACCCACGCTGGTTGATATGCCATTAAAAATAAAGACATCGAGAAAAGAATTCTAAAAATGGTATTTTAAATTAGAACAAGAAAAGTAAAACTGTTTATAAGATGATTGATTTATTGATTTTAGCGACATATCAATTTATATAGGGTTATTTTGTGCTTAGAGGTTGGGGGATTACGCACACTATATCTATATTTTTTCTGCAATTGTTTCTTAAGACATTTGGTTTCATTTTGATTTGGCTTTTTAGCATATCATCCATTGTAGGTTATTTAATGCCAAATCCTGTTTATACATTTTTTTTTCATCATACAACGTGTGAAAGCACGTGCGATACCCTGACCTCATCAGCCGCCAACCAGGGGTGATAACACAGTTTCAGTAGCTCAAGGCGGTACTGCCAGTCCTGGCGCTACCAAGCAGCTTTTGCCACTGGACAGAGTATTTAAAAGAATTATATATAGATATGTGTGTGTGTGTGTGTGTGTGTGTGTACGCTAGATCAATTAAGAGCAGAGATTACATTGGACGTTGGTCTTCATTTTTAGTGTACAGTTTGTGATTTTAAAAAAACGCGTTTACTTTCGGCCGTTAATGTTATTACGCGTTTATATTTAATATATAAGATTTGTAAACATATTTTTATAACATTTTTTGAACAAGCCTGGGCTCATTTTTTGCACACAGTTAAATGGTTTCAAGTATTGCTAAGTAATATCTGTCATTTGCTTGCGAACATTAAAATAGATATACATAATATGTAAGAGATTAGTTTGTCTGTAATTTCGTTTTTAAATGTGTTAGAACAAATTTGTTTGCACATTAGTATTGCTATTGTTTCTACAATAATTGCTATGTAACTCTTATAATTCTTTTCAATATTAATCATTTGTTTGCAGACAGTGAAGTGGTTACAAGTATTGCAATTTAACATTAATTATTCTATTCAACATTACTCGTTCATTTGCACTCAGTTAAATGGTTTCAAGTATTGCTATGTATCACTAACAATTCAACACCAGTCATTTAAATGATGAAACAGTTCTATTTCAAACAATTCAATTTAGCATATGACAAAGTTAAATGCTCATAAGTACTGTGATGTATTACGAACATCAATCATTTGTTTACATTCGGTTAAATGATGAAACAGTTCTATTTCAAACAATTCAATTTAGCATAAGTCAAAGTTAAATGTCTATAAGTACTGTGATGTATTACGAACATCACTCATTTGTTTACACTCGGTTAAATGATGAAACAGTTCTATTTCAAATAATTCATTTTAGCATAAGTCATTTGTTTGCACTCAGTTTAAATGTTAAACAATTCTATTTGACTCATAGATAGGACCCTATCGAGTGCTAACACTCTTGGCTGGGAATGATGGCAGTAAAGGGGTACTCTGTATTCCCCAAAGCTCCAGTATTACTGGAACTTCAACATCAGATTGTTTAATGCCATATCCAGGACACTCGTTGGACGGAGTGTTACCCCTCTGTTGAGATGCAGTCGGTGTAATCGACAGCCCTAGCCCACTGGGTAGTTAAGAGTTTTTTGTTGTTTGTTTGTTTTGTTTAGTTTTTTTTTTTTTTTGCACACAATCATATATCAAGTATTCCTATTGAATACAAATAATTTGCACACAGTCGAATGAAATTACTGACAAAATAATCTCTTACATATCCTGTATATCGATTTAAATGTGAACAAGCAAATGACTGATATTATATAGCAATACCTGAAACCATTTAGTAGTAGTAGTAGTAGTAGTAGTTAGCAACTGTTGTCGAAGGCAACCAGAAGGTTCCCTTTTCAAGGTGTTGGGGAGGGCGCTACTCCTTTCCCTGGATTGCTTCTGTTTACTCTTGATACGTACCTTATATTGCTGAGTGTTAAGCAAGGAAGTATCAAGTACCATTTTAAAAGTCTTTGGTATGACGTGACCTGGGATTGAACCCTAGTCTCCCGGACCATTGGCGAATGTGTGTTAAAAAAAGAGCCCAAGCTCGCTAAAAATCTTTTAGAAAAAATGTGTTTACAAATCATATATATTTAGTCAAACACTAATCATTTAGTTTCAAGTAATTATTTCTTTTTAAAATTTCAAGTAACAATTCTTAATATGAATAATTTACAATTAAATGCAATTTAAATAATTTACAGTTTGATACAATCTATATGGCATATAGTATTTCTATCAAATACAAATAATTTTTAAAGAGATCTATTTCATCCATAAGTGGGTCCCTAATATATACTACAACTCAGGGCTGATAAGGTCACAAATTCACCACTTTTTTGTGACTGATAAACCAACGACAAACCAACAAATAAATTAAGGGATTTTGAGAACTAACGATCAATCTGTTCGATTATCTAATAATTACATTAATTGTTGGATTTTATACATTTTCTCTTTCACCACACACACACACACACACACACACACAAAAAAAGAAACTGAGAATTAATTCCTTGTTGCATTCCAAAATAAATCGTGCCGAGTGATTCTAAAACGGTGAGCAAGAGTAAGTTAGAATTAGCTTAGGACATGTGATTCCCAAGCTCTTCACTACAGTTTCCCAGTGCACTGTGAGATGTTGCTCCGTACACCACACAAACTTATGTTCAAAACCAGGATAAAAGAAATGGCTCATAACTTCGTATTATTTTTGTAAAACATTTGATAACTTTAGAGAAAATATAAAACTTATGATTAAATTTAGAATAATTTGCAACGCTGTGTATAAACAAAACACAAAAGAGAAATGTATGAAAGGCTGCATTTTCCTCTTCTCCAAAAAAGGAGACCTCGAAACCACTAAGAACTTCAAAGGTATACCTGTTACTGCTATAACTGCCAAGGTTTATTATGTTCTGCTTCTCAATCGTATCTAACCTGAAGTTTTAAAAGTTCTAAGGAAAAATCAAAATGGCTTCCGGAGAAATCGATCCACAATTTCACAGATTCTGACAATTCGTTGAATCATCGAAGGAGTCCGCGCAAAAAATTTGAGACAACACTCTTGTTTGAAGAATTCTCAAAGACATTTGATTCCAAAAGAAAATATGGAGCAAACACTTCTCGTATATGGTCTCCCCAGTCGCAAAAAAAAAGAAGAAAAAACACTGTTACTGCTATAATGATGCTCTACAAAAACACGAAAGCAATAGTGAGCTCACCCAGTGGTAACACTGACTTTTTTGAGAATATCGCTGGAGTCTAGTAAGGAAATACATTAGCGTCATATCTATTTATAATATGCCTAAATTACGTACAACGAATGTCAATTGAGCTTATGAAAGGAAATAATCTCACATTAGCACCATATCTATTTATGATCTATTTAGATTATGTATGTCAATAGAACTGATAAAAGGAAATGTTCTGAAATTTAAAAAGGTAAGGAGCAGTAGATATCCAACAAAAACTATTACAGATGCAAATTACGCAGATGATCTCATACTGCATATTGACCCCCGCCAAGCTGTCAAAATAGGAAATGCACCTGTGTAAATAACAGGTGCATCCGGTCGAGGAATATCAGAATATAACCTTGACCATGGACGGATTGAATGAGCACGATTTGTGACGCCCACAAGAAGGTGGGCGACGAACTATTATATAACTCGGTGCACAGGAAGTCCAATCAGTTGGAGATAAGATGCGGTAGAGAAAACCAGCATCCAGAGAGGCTGGGCCTCCAGGCCTCCGGTTGAGCAAAGAAACGCTATTATGGCCAGAAGAGTGGGGGTTAATATGTTGCAGTTCTGTTCGGTCTCCAACTCCCTCTCACAGTAAAGCCTTTGAGTAACCCTTTCGAACCCTTTCAAATAAAGTGAGAGGAATATTTTTCTAAAGGACTGAGTCGTTCGTCTTTATTGTGTCGCCGTTATGATTCTGCATGCAGATGTATATGTGTATGTATAGTTTTCCATGGCTATACAACACTCACGCTTCTTGAAAATATACTTATCCAAGCCGAATCCCAGTTGCAAAGCCAGGAGCAGGTAGCAAGGAGCATTGGTCTTTATGTGAACTCAGATAGAACAGAGTTCATGTGTTTTAAACAAGATGCAGCTATCTTCTCATTAAATGGCAAGCCTCTGAAATTAATTGACCAATTTACATATCTCGGTAGCAGAATCGCATCTACTGAAAGCGATGTTACCATGAACATAGGAAAGGCATGGGCTGCTATTGACAGGTTATCGATCATATAGAAATCGAATCTCTCTGATGAAATAAAACGGGATTTCTTCCAAGCTGCGGCTGTGTCAGTACTAATATACAGATGCACCATCAGAACTCTAATGAAACGCATGGATAAAAAGCAAGATGGGAATAATACAAGTATGTTGCGTACTGTTTTGAACAAATCCTAGATGCAGCAAGCCACAAAGCAGTAGCTGTAGGTTGACTTACTTCCTAAGAGCGATGGTGGTTAGGGACGAATGGCGAGAGATTTTATTTCCTTTTAAAAATATGTACAATTTTTAAAAAGTGGGCACAAGGCCTGAAATGTTTTTGAGGGGAAGGGGAAGAGGAAGAAAACTGTGTTATTCAATAGTATTCAATAGTTTTTCTGGGGAACCCTAGCTAGTTCCAATCATCTTCATTCGCTCTTAACAATAAATCCATTCTTTCGTCACCTAGCGCACAACCAGTCACCACAATACCTCATTCGCTCAACGGAAAGAAAATCTACTTAAAAACCCAATGAGGTGAGATGATATACATATAATTGAAAAAAAAACAAAACAAAACAGCATGATGAGGGATTGGAGAAAGAAACAAAAACCCGAGAGAACATAAAAAAAACCTCGGGACGGATGACGAAGGTAATCAATAAAATCCGTGCAATCACCACATCTTGATAATGATGATGATGATGATGAAACACAAAGGATTATGATTCTTCCGGGAACCCTTTTGAAAAGCTCGTCTGATATTCGTTTGAAATTATTTTCGGCATTAAGATTATCCTGAACACAAACGCTATGGGTATGGATTTACCCAATCCATGCATCACGGGCAGGATGTGACACAGGGTCAATTTGTTTACAGCTGTTTTGAATTCAGAGTTTTCCTTACGACGCTCGGCTCTAGGACATGGGGAAATATACTTACCCTTCTCCGCAGGTGTTTTCCGATGATATTTGCACTTCCCTTACCCAGAACTTGAGGATATCGGGGTCATTTGCAGGTCATTACTCCAAACATCTGCTCATATGTAAATGACACTCGTGTTTGGCCATGTAGCATTTATGCTGTAAAATGATCTGAAGAAAAGGAATTTGCTTCTATATCCAGTTACCTATTGATACGGCTCCTCGTGGCACAGTGGCTAACGTGTTAGGCTATGACATCGTAGTAAGCGAGTTCAAACTCCAGTCGCACTATTACATTCAATTTAAGACATACTTTTGGGAAAGGCATGGACCTCCTTATCGTCCCCAGCAATGGGCTAAATAGTACAATTACTGTTCTTCAACAAGGATGGCTTTGGTATTAAATAACCCACGAAGGTTGATATGCCATTAAATAAGGAAACCAAACCAAGAGCGAATTTGAATATTCATGCGGTCTACCTATGTTCACTTTCACAAACTGCACTAATTCTCGAGAGAAAAGCCATGCCAGATGTGAATAATTCTGTATTTTTCGAAAGAGAATTATACCAGTTAACAACAAATAAATATTAAACGAAAAATAGAAGTAGTAATATTTATTAAATGAATTTTTATTTAATAAAACCTAATGGCCGACAAGAGAAATGTTTGATATTTGTTCAACGGCGTTTTGCACCTTTTAAATGGTCGTGTTGGTTGTACTTTTAAAAAATCAGCCAGTATCTGTTTCTCCTTATATCTGTCTGCTCTGGAGAGATAAATTGGGTTGTTGTGGGTACTGGGCGTGAGGGCAGGCACGTGAGATCCTATGCAGTCCCACGGTAATGGAAAATCATTTTGCGACCTATCCAGATCTTCTTACACTGTTTGTCAATGTGGAACACCCCACAGGAAAATTTCCGGACTGGTACGGATCGCTTGACACATTAGCTAAACGCTCAGTAAATCATCTTCTCATGAGTTTAGCTATTCTATGGTTGCATAAAACGGTCGACTTCTTGACATTTCAATAAGTATTGTTGCCTACATAATTGATGAATCTGACACCTCATTCAATAGACTTGTCTACTAAAACAATTTTGACTTCACGCTTGAAAAAATAAACAAAAGCAAATATACTTGTCCAAAATCTGAACTTTCAACATTTTCCTTATTCAATGATTCATTTTGACGTGCATCTTCATCCTCGTTGTTTTGATAGTACTTATTTTCACTATAACCCGAGCACTTTGATCTTATGAGAGTTCTCTCTCTCTCTCTCTCTCTCTCTCTCTCTCTCTCTCTCTCTCTCTCTCTTTGAGCGTGTGTGTAAGCCTTCACACTGTATATTGGGTAGTCCCTCGTGGCTTAATAACTAAAGTGCTGGACTGTGGCTTCGAAGTTAGCGAGTTCGAACTCCAGTCACGCTATTAAGTTTAATTTCGTATTAATTCCCTTTGTTTTATCTACCCAGGTATGGGTTATATATATTACATTAGGCTCTTATAAAAGAAATACATTTCGTTTCCAAAATAAACTTTCGAAAGCTAATTACATCATATGAATTTGAAACAGAACGTCACCAACGAAAATAGAATGTTTAAAACTTTCTCAACTTTTTCGTTTCATTTAAAAATTCAACGCCCTGATGAAGGTTTAAAAACCGAAACGTTTAACTTCGGCAAATTATTCAAACTATAAATAAAATCATTCTCTGAAGATTTTGTGTTTTTTCATATTGGTATATTTTCATACGATCAGATTTATTTCCAGTTTTCACACACACACACACACACACACACACATATAAATATATATATATATATATATATATATATATATATATATATATATAGCTGTCTTAATTACATTCAACTGTTTGTTTTAATGTAAAACAAAAGAAAACCGATTGAAGTGCCAATGGCGTTTACATAAGATTCAAAATGAGCAAGCGATCAAAGATGGCAAATACAAAATAGATATGAATATTTTCTGAATTAAATTTGATTTGTCACAAAGCCACAATTAGAATTTTCGTTCGTTCACGCTAGCTATCTTAAAAAGTATCAAGTTGTCGGCCAACCGATTTTTTTTCTCTGAGTCCTCCTTAAATCCGAAACAAGGAGTGCCAAAGAAGAAAGATCAAAAGATTAAATCGAGTTAAAAGATCCCCTCTTTCTATCAGTCTATTTGTCCCAGCCTCTTCTCACAGCTCATCTCTCTCTCTGTCTCTGTCTCTCTCTCTCTCTGTCTCTCTCTAATATACTAAAAGAAAAGGCATCTCTTATGATAGGATCTGCATATTCAGTAAACATTAGTTTTTGATATAATTATTTTTATGGCGCTATTTTATAAATTTTGTCAGAAGTGACAGATAAGGCGCTGTATTGTGTGTGTGTGTGTGTGTGTGTGTGTGTGTGTGTGTGTGTGTGTGTGTGTGTGTGTGTGTGTGTGTGTGTGTCGGTATTAAGTTAGTTAGGAAAGGGGCTAAAAATGGAGTACGATCCAAGAAGAAAAAGAAGTTGCATGAATCTAAGAAGAAGAAGAAAATACTTGAGTCAAAGAAGAAAAAGAAGAAGAAGGAGGAGGAGGAGGAGGAGAAGATTTAAAAATATACCTGAGTCTAAGAGGAAGAAATATAGAATTTAAAAAAAATCCTGGCATGTTTCGGAAAGTTGGTAAAAAGAAACGTTTATAAATAAGAATCAAAATGAAAATAAATAAATAAATAAAAAGAAGAGAGATAAAAAGAAAAAAAAAACATTAGAAGGTCGGGTTGGGTTCTACAGAGTTTTCTGTAGAAAGAAGGACTTGACAGCTGTTAAATAATTTGAGATATTTTCAAGAAAGAAAATTAGAAGTCCGCTGTTGAAAACGGGGAGAGGGTGATAAGGAAAATGTCTCAGAAGAAAAGAGGAGCCTGCCAGACTGATTAGTGTGTAACCAAATTCCTCGAACTGGAGTAAAAAGGGAACTTTTTTCCAGCTCTTTTATTTACTTTCTTAACATCAGTTGGAACATTTCAAGGTTATTTATTCATTTATCTATTTTTTATCTATTTGCGAATTCCTTAGTTTTTCTGTTTTCCTTTCATTGATTTATCTTTTTTTTTTTCAATTTTGTATCATTTCATTTCTCATTCTAAATTCAAAAAACTCATGTTTCACACACAAACCCACTTTTTCTCCCTAGTCAGTAGGGTTTAGAATACGTGTCTTTCTCAAAGATATTAATATCCCTTCTCCTCCCCCCCAAAATAGTGGGGGGTGTCCTCGTGGTGTAATGGTTAAAGCGATGGACTGCGGAATCGTAGTACGGGAGTTCGTACTCCAGTTGCGCTATTACGTTCACTTTCGGGCAAATACCCTTGGGAAAGGTATGAACCCCCTTATCCTCCCAGCTATGGGTTAAATAGTACCACTACTGTTCTTCTAGGAGAATGACTTTGGCATTAAATAACCTAAAAAGAGTTGATATGACATTAAACAAAGAAACCAAACCAAACCAAAACAAACCAAACCCAAAAATAGTTGTTCTGGGTATAACACTAAACTGGTTCTGATGGTGAGGCTCTAGTTGTGGAGATCTGGAAAGTGTCGAGAACACATTCATTGCCATTACTCCTCTTAAGAAACAACTGAATAAGAATCAAATAATGGTAAACTGCGAATCTTCGATTTTGACTGGAACCAACAAAATTAGATGATTGATTGATTGATTTTACAGCTAGGGTTATTTTATGTTTAGAGGTTAGAGATCACGTCATCATCATCATGTCACGCCATCATCACGGATCTCCCTGACCCTCTCCTGCCACCCATCTCCATCGTCCATCGCTCCCGGTAAATCTTCAAGGCTACATCCTGCATCAGCACAGAGCTGTTGTATATAGGTTCTAGCTAGTCGTTTTGCCTTTGCTCGTCCACGTGAAGGGGTCCACAGGAGTATGTCGCTTATGAGTTCGCCCTTACTTCTCCAGCAGTGTCCCGCATGTCTGGTTCGTCTAACTTGGATAGTTTTCGCGATGGGTGGTAGGTGGCCGTACAGCTGCTGCTTTGTGGGGTGCTGCCTCCAGGATTGTTCAATATTGTTCGCGGCATTCTTGTGTATTTGCCGTCAAGCTTTTTCTCCATACGCTTAGTTAGCGTCCATGTAGTGCATCTATATAGCAGTATCGACACGACCGCTGCTTGGGGAAAAAAAGGAGATCACGTACATTGTACATTTATATCAACATTATTTGTGTAACTGTTTCTGAAGAGATTTTTTAGTGCACTGTCCAATCAATTACGAATAACTTTTAAACAGATCTATTTGACCCGTAGATAAGATCCTAACAGATACAACCACTCCTGAGTAGGGAGGACCTGAAAGTAATGCTAACGAAGGGATAATCTACCCTTCTCAGATCTCCAGAACTGGAGCCTTACCATCAGATACAGTCAGTGTCATGCCAAGGAAACCTCATTTTGGGTCAGTTAAGTCGTCTGGGGCTGTATATAACACCAACTGCATCTCTGCAGAGGGGTAAGACACTCCTAAACAAGTGTCCTGGATATGACACTAAACAAGCCGATGGCGAGGCTCCAGTAATGCTGGAGCTTTGGGGAATGCGGAGTACTTTTTCATTGCCATCGCTCTCAGGTCCTTTCTGACCTGGAGTAGTAGTACCATATAGGGTCCTATCTATGGGTCAAATAGAACTGTTTGACATTTAAACTGAATGCAAACAAATTACTTAGGTTAAATTGAATTGTTGGAAATAGAACTGTTTGATCATTTAATTGTGTGCAAAGAAATGATTGATGTTTAATTAAGTTGTTAATGATACATAGTAATACTTAGAACCATTTAACTGTGTGCAAACAAATGAGCTCAGGCTCGTTTCAATAATGTTATCCAAAAATGTGTTTACAAATCATATATATTTGATATATATACGCATAAACAGGATTTGGGTTTAAATAATCTAAGATGGCTGACATGCCATAAAAGCTAACCAAATCATTTTTGGTGGGGTGGATCTTACCTTTCTACAAGAGACACAAGGCGATTTGAATGGGCAATTTTATCCCTATTTAAATTCAATTCGAAATAACTTAAAAGAAATCATACAAATTACAGATTTAAGAAAATTTCTGACTAAAACAATAAAGATAACGACGTTAGTTGTAAAAAAAAACAAACTTCATCATATTAATAAATTTGAAAATTGTTTACATTACTCAACCGTTCGTATGTATTTTCCTAACCTTTCCCTACAGGTAAGTGATACAAGGTCAATTTTTAAGCAGAATTACAGTGTCGGTATTACTGCATGGTTGCATCACTTCCAATCAAACGAAATGATTGATGAAAAAGCTACATGTTAAGTATACAAGCCGGCTGAGTTCCGTTTTAAACAGGAACTGGAAGCAGCACCCTACAAAACAGCAGTTGTACGGCTACTTACTTTCCACCTAACAAACTATCTAAACAAGATAAGCAAGGCACGCTGAGCGTTACTAAAGAAGCAAGGAAGAACTTATAACTGACGTTCTCAGATGGATTCGTACACATAGACACGCCAGTGTTGACCATCTATCAAAAACTTACATTTATCAGCTTTGTGCGGACACGAGGTGTCGTCTACCTCAGTGCTACTCAAAGTGGTGGCATGCATACTGATTCTAATTGACAGCCGTTGCGTGATAAGTTTCCAAGTTTGCATCATCATAACAAATAATAATAACTGCATCTCTGCAGAGGGAGGTGCCTGTGGAGTAATTGTTATCGTCGTAGGAAATGGGCACGGCGACACGAGTTCAAATCCTGGACGAGACTGATTGCATTTCACATAGCACTAATACCCTTGGGAAAGGTATGAATCCAATTATTCTCCCTCTAGCTATGGGTAAATAGTAGGGCAGACTAGGTTCTTCAGCCTTGGTGAGGCAACTAGTTTAAGAAAAGGAAAACTCTGAATTCAAACCTGTTAAACTCCGCTTAAAAATTGACCTTGTGTCATATCCTGCCCGAGCGGAGGGGTTGGTAAATATGATAACAAATAATAATATGGCACAAATATGGTACCAACGTTCTCCTTTGGACTCCTACGCGAGGACACACCAGTGTCCACGTGAATAAGTCTAGATGAGAACGTCGATTACGGTGCGGAGTTTTTAGTTTGGTGGTACTTTTACATTGCCTCTTGTATAAACCAATAACAATTTCAAATTCACAAAAAAAAAAGCAGCAAACTTTCTTTCCAACGTAAAACACAAAAGCTTTATCTATCTATCTATCTATCTATCTATCTATCTATCTATCTATCTATCTATCTAGTCCAGTTGGCTGGTGCAGTAGAATTTATCACAGGCATCTCTGCAGTCTGTAAGACTCCCCCCCCCAACGAGTGTCCTAATATGACATTAAACCATCTGATAACGAGACTCCAACCTTGGAGATTTGGGGAATGCAGAGAACCTCTTCATTGCTATTGCTCCCAGGTCCACTCTGACTCGGAGTGGTAGCACCTGATAGTGTCCAATCTATGGGTCAAATTGAACAAACTGTGTGCAAATAAATGACTGATGTTAAATTGTGACAGTCATATCGCAATACTTGAAACCATCTGTGTGTAAAAAAGAGCTTAGGATCATTTAAGAACGTTATCTACAAAATATGTTTACAAATCATATATATATATATATATATATATATATATATATATATAAAGAAAATGTAGCATTAAATAACCTACAATAGTTGATATGCCATAAAACCCAACCAAACGAAATCAAATATGTTTAGTATATATGTATAAAGAGAGTTTTGCATTAAATAACCTACAATGGTTGATTGTGTGCAAAGAAATGATTGATGTTTAATTAAGTTGTTAATGATACAGAGTAATACTTAGAACCATTTAACTGTGTACAAACAAATGAGCTCAGGCTCGTTTCAAAAACGCTATCAAAAATGTGTTTACAAATCATATATATTTGATATATATACGCATAAACAGGATTTGGGTTTAAATAATCTAAGATGGCTGACATGCCATAAAAGCTAACCAAATCATTTTTGGTGGGGTGGATCTTACCTTTCTACAGGAGACACAAGGCGATTTGAATGGGCAATTTTATCCCTATTTAAATTCAATTCGAAATAACTTAAAAGAAATCATAAAAAAAAACCAATTTCACCTTCACATACCCCACCAAGTCCTTCGTTTCCTACCCCCTCGGATAACGGAAAGCATGGACTTCTAGGTTAAAACAAAATATATTTCACTGTAATTAAATTTCCATAATTCCCTTGTAATGTTTTTAAGGCGAATAAGACATTTAGCGAGAATAAATTAAAGTGATATGAAGCTGAAAAAGATACTTGCAAAAGAAGGCAACTCGATAGATAAATAACATAACGAATAAATTTCAACACGAGGGAGCATTTAAAATGTAACAAGGCTTAAATAAGCAACGGCAAAACAAATAATTATGAGATTTAAGAAACAGTTCCTTTCTTTTCTTTTCTCCTTTTTAAGGAGCCGGCTATATTAAACCAGTAGATAGTCTTAAACACAAATGTCTCTTTTTCTTTCTTTTTTGTAATCTTAACTTGTGAATTATAATGGTAATTTTTTTAGATAATTCGTACACTCGGCTTAGTCTTGTACTCGCTGGTTTTGTAAGCTGCTTTTTGGTCCAAAAGTCTCTATTCATGTAGCGTATCGTAAACCTGCCGAAGATACGCTACATAGCTTGGCGGAGCCCATCTCCCTCCAGGTCTACAACTGTTTTGAATCCAAAGTTTTCCTTCTTCTAGACTGGTTGCTATACTAAGGGTAAACAGTCCACTCTCTCCCACTATTTGCACATTGCCAGAAGGAAAATAGTTGGATTCATGGTTTTCCAAGTGGTATGGATCTATCTAACCTTGCATCTGGGTAGATTTGACAAAAGGTCATTTTAATATACAGGGTGTACACACGAATCGAAATTCATGCTTTGTCCCCTCGGTATTCCTCTTTTGAGGTGCTTCAGGCGACAAGCGATAAATTCAGCTTTGCCAAGCAAGTACTGCTGAAGGGAAATCCCCCCCCCCCGAGATCAGACAATCAACTTCATAGAACCCATCAGGTAAGAAAGCCTGGTGAACCCTGAATGTGTTACTTACCTTTCCCAGTTGGTGTTATGTGAAATGCAAACAACATTTGAACCCAAGTAGCCGAGTCAGCTTCCCATGACGATAACCATTACGCCACAAGTACCTCCATGCGTTGAATCACCGGCTTTTAAAAGCACCAATAAATCACGATTATCGCGCAAAACGTTGTAATTAACTCGTTTCGTAATTATAGTTTTCTACTGGTGACGGAATTTACCGGAAGATATTCGCAATTTTACGCCAAGTCGGAGATAATTACGATTTTCACTCAGAAACGAAAAATAAATATATAGATAAAATAAAAATAAAAATAAGCAGTCAACAGAATAAATAAATGAATAAATAAAGTAAAAAATAAAAAAAAGAATCAAAGGTAATTTTATTAGTTGCAATTAGGAGACCTTATTTTAATCTTAAAAACAAATTAATTTCTATCATTAAAAAAAAGATAGTGGACATTTACTGAAGTTATTTCAGTCGGACACAATTTAGAGAAAGCTAGACACTATGTTTTGTGGGATTAGCCTGGGAAGTGTCGTTCTACAACAGGTGCTTGTCGTGAAGATTTAATAAGCTTATCCTAGTCAAGCTTTAACTTGTGATATTTCCTTATGCCCAGAGGCGGATTAAGTATTAAGCTGAGTAGATTTTAGATTAGGGATCCGGAAGGTGTGGAGGGCCCGAGAATAAAGCGAAAATTGTTTGATTTAGTGTATACATGAGTATTTTGGATAATATTTCAGTACTTCTACATATATATATATATATATATATATATATGATAGAAATATGTGGAAAGTTGGAGTGTTTGATTGATCCAACTTTCCACATATTTCTATTATACTGTCAGATTCACTACTAATCTATCTTTTCAACGCACACGAATACACACACACACACACACACACACACACACACACACACACTCATATATATATATTTGATTGAACATAATAGACATTTTTTGTCTACATATTTTTTTGTTAATCCTTTCGAAATGCCGTATTGATCTTATGATATTCGGCGGGAATTACTACTTTGTAAGAATGAGCGTTTGTACTGTTGTATGTGTAGCGTTTAGTTTACAAACAGTACAAACGCTCATTCTTACCAGGTAGTAATGCACATCCTCCCCTGATGATGGCCCAAAGTTTGGTAGAAAGTACTTGGGAAATAACTAATTATGGAATGTTTATCAACCAATTCCTACCGAATATCATAAGATCAATACGGCAATTCGAAAAGATTAACAAAAAATATGTAGACAAAAATATCTATTATGCTCAATCAAATATGTATCAATGAAGAAATGCTCCCAATATATATATATATATATATATATATATATATATATATAATGATAGAAAAAGTTTTCGCATAGAAAGAGTACTTCATGTTATTATTACCGAGCAGGTATAAACCTTTAAAAAAAGTTAATTTACGGACACTCTAAGTTCGTTACTTTAAGTTTCATATATATATATATTTGGCGGAATGTCTTTTTCTTTGATACAGAAGAAAATTGAGTTTTACAAAAAAATAGGTATATTCTATTGATGGGGGATATATATAGATTTGATTTGGTTTCTTTATTCAATGGCATATCAATCTTCATGAGTTATTTAATGCCACGGCCATGTTATAGAAGAAAAGTAGTGGCACTATTTAACCTATAGCCGGGAGGATAAGGAGGTTCAAACAGATAGATAGATAGATAGATAGATAGATAGTCGTCGGTGGATTAGTTTTAATGCTTGTCAGTTCTTGGATTTTTGGATTATTTTATGCCGAAGTGAGTTTAACCATTATGGTCTCCAATTATGTATGGTAAGTAAATATATCTTATCAACAATTTTATACCGGTAAACTCTTTATTATCTCAAACAAATCTGACCCATAAATAGGACCCAAAGAGGTACTGTCACTTTGGATCAGAGTTGACCTGGGAGTAAGAGTAATGAACAAGGGACTCCTCACTCTCTAACGCACCAGAAATTGGGCCTCACCACCGGATGAAGCTTAATGTCATACCCAGAATACCCTTTTCGAGGGGTCTTTTCTACCGGAGATGCAATCGGAGTAATTTAATCCTCATAAATGGTTGATTATTCAATTTATTTATCGATGTTCTGTCGCCAAAAAGTCTTGTCGACTGGGCTTAGAATATGCCTACTGTATCCCTAGTAGAGGGGAAAAATTCCACTTCCAAAAAAAAAAAAAAAAAGAAGGGGTGTCCTGGGTATTATACTAAATTGCATCTGATAGTGAGGCTCGAGTGTGGAGTACCCCTTAAATGCTATTACTACCGGGTCCACTCTGAAACGGAGAGGTAGTTCCTGTTAGAATCTATAGGTCATATAGATCAGTTCAAAAATCAGTCGCATTCGGTAGGAATAGAATATTACTGTCAATCATTTGTATTAAGAATAGTTACTTGAAACTATAAGGATTGAAACGATATAACTGTGTGTAAATAAATGACAATTTATAAATAGAAATCATTACTTGAAACCATATTATTATTGATATTAGATAGGAATACTTGAAACGATGCAACTGTGTGCAAATCATTTGCATTAGACAGGAATATTTGATATCATCATATAACTGTGCAAAAACCCTAAATGAACAATTACCCAAAAAATGTAAATGTATAAAGAACACAATTCCATAGTCTCTATGTCCTTTATTGCCATTACTCCCAAGTCCACCCTAAATCGGAGTAGTCATACTTGTAAGGCCCCAATCTTTGGGTCAAATAGATCGGTTCAGAAAATATTCATATTCGATCGGAATGTGCGCAATTATTCATAAACAAATTGCTAAAAATCTACATATGAACGTAGAATGAGCGCAATTCCCTAACCTCAAGGCATGAAATAACCTTTGATGGTTTGACATGCCGTAAAAATCAATCATTCACTCTTTAGCCAAACATTCAAGACAGAGGAAAAAGTGAAGTGAAACCCAAGTAATCAACGCTGAACATTCTCATAGAAAAGGCAATAGTTTGGTTTCACTTCATCTTACTTTATGTTAACGGCTTTGGACATTTGATCCTTTGATTGATCGACAGATTCAAACGTTGTCGGCACTGACACCTGCCGAGACGCAGCGTTGATCATTTGGCGTTCAGGGATTGGCTGTTTTACGTTATGATGTAATGAGTGAGAAACACGACACTGTGTTGTGTCAGATTCAAGTAGTCCAACAGTGAGCAAATTATTGATAGCCGTCTGGTGAAAAGTTAAAGAAAAAATGACTGGTAGGCGTAAATATCGTTGTCTCATTTTGAAACGATGACTGTTGGGGAAAATAGGAGATATGTTTACCCCCCATCTCCTTTTACGTAATTGCACACACGTTTGTACCTTATTTCTATGTGTCATTAAGATTATTGGGTTTAAGTTGAATGTTGCGTAAGTGTAAGTGTGTGTTCACATATAAAACAACTCTATGATGAAGAAGCAAACAACCTTTTATTTTACTACGGACCATTTATTCCTTTAAAAAAAAAAAAGTTCAAGGCAAGCAAAGTCCTTAATGCCTTTTGTGATGTCCGTTATCTTTTTTCTGTTTATGCCTAAAACAAGGGGTACATTGATCGCGTTAAGCCGGAAGTAAATGAAAATAATTATAATAGAAATACTAATATAGGTCAAGGTCAAATCGGCCTTGCATTGCGTTGGGAAAGACCAATAGCAAAAGTTGTACTTGCTTCATGACCCTTCGATGGGAGTTCTCGAAAAACACTTCTAAGCAAAGTAAAAAGATTTTACTCTCTCTTTTTATGGAAGTGGGGTAATAGAAATGGGTAGATCACCAAAAACCCTTTACATTTCCTTTATTTTGAGCATCGTGAGAAAAATATATCTATTTTATTTTCTTTTAATTCATTTATTATTATTACTCCTCGCGACTTTTTCACACCTGCTGACGCTAGTTGTTCTTCACTGGAATCGAAATGGCAGCAAGTATCCTCAGGTCTCCAGGACTCTTCTCAGTATTCTGGCCGATCTCAATAATACTGTAGTCTAAATCGTCTCGATTCATCCTCTGATTTCCATTTCCTTCAGTCTTTCTTTCAAGCCTTTTGGGATCGTTCCAAGTGCACTAATTACTATTAGTATCACCGTCACCTTCATATTCCACAGGTTTTCAGCTCTCTAGCAAGGTCCAAGTATTTTTCTGTCTTTCCGCTTTCTTTTATTTTCATTCTGGTCCACTAAAACGGCAAAATCCATTTAACGGAATTTTTTCTCTTTGTTGTTTAACGCTAAATTAGGTGATTCGTTATTTTATTTCGTTTCATTTCATTTTGCCACAAGATTTTGAAATCTACTTGAGTGAGATTTCAAGGGAGAAATGTCGTTATGCTTAGTGATAAATTTGGAATTAATGGATGAATTCATTGTTTCCAAACTTTGATGTTTGGAAACAATTCGATTGTAAACGGGAGAGACAAGCTGAAAGTAAAAAAACAGAATCAGTATACAATCGTCTCTCACTTTCAAAACTTTTTGGAGCCCTAACGAGTACTATTGTACAATTCTCTGTATTTCGACCAGAAGCAAAAATAGTTAAATTTTGTGCAAATTTAGTATCCAAAAAGGCGCAATTTTATAACAACTAGCCGAACTTTCGATGGGCCCCAAAACCACTGGTGGGTGTATACCTTGATTCCTGCCTAAAATACAAAACCCTTAGTTGATCCACTTTTAAATATATGCGAAAATATTTTCGTGTGGCAGTTCAGCTACAATTTCCACAGCAACCTTTGACAATCAACTTGCTGAACTCAAAAACAATGACTGTGAGAATCAAATTTCAACTCGAAACAACTAAGTACCAAGCCAATTACTTTGAGCTATTGAAATTAACTAAATATCCTCCAGTCGCTTACATACAACTTTCAGCAAATACACCCACATAGGCATTTTTATATACATTTAAGTATAAGTTATTTTACTATATTTAATATTACTTTCGCTGCTTCTCCCATCTAATTAAAATTACTTCTATCCTTGCGGATTAATGAACGCAATTTCGCCTAAAATATACTGAATGCAGGATAATCACTTTTGTAAATACAACACTAATTATTGTCAAAGGTTCCAAACAAACTCTTTCGTATGAACTTAAGTTTTCGTTTGGACACTCTTTTAGTGAAATAAATCTTTTGCGTGTTTCTCTTGCTTGCATTACAATTTCGTTTTTGTTTGTGAAAAAATACATGCTTTCTATAATTTTTCAATTCAATTTATATAGTTTGGTTCTTCATTTCAACACATTCTATCTTTTTGTTGAATAATAATTACACGCAGCCTAACAAAACCGCTACACTACCAATCCGAATCATAATGAAGCTGGGAGGAATAGAAACAATGGTATCAGAAGTGTTGTAATTTTATTTTTGTCGCAGAGTTACATTGCTGTTGGGTCTTGTATTATTACATAATGTTCTTCGATAAACAATATATATATATATATATATATATATATATAATACAGTAGTATATAGTTGTCACTATCTCAGTTGGTAGGTTTGTAGCAGACCAAACGCGGTATAATTTAGAGAGTGCTCAATATCAATGATAGAGCTATGATATAATAATAAATAAATATTACTTTTTATGAATATTTATTGAAGAATTCATGCTATTAAATAAATATATATAAATATTTATATCTCTGTAGTCATCCACAGACAGATCTGTTTCGTTCTATCAGAACTCATCAGTGTGGCTAGACATTAGCTCCCAATAGCTGGGATCGAAACCCGGTTGACTCAAACGCCAAGCCAAAGCCTCTAACCATTCACCCACGAGGAGCCATTAGCTGCGAAGTAAATTTTAAACGGTTATGAATCACAATTACTATTGTTTATATACATCCGTTCAACGGCTGCCGAGACCTCAATTCATATATGAAGAGGCTTGCAATGAACGCTAATGGCAACACGATTACTTCTTCGCCAGAGAACTCAACCATACGGGGTTAGGGGGTATATATCTCTATATATATATTAGATGAAATGAAAATAAAAGTTTTTGCAGAAAAGGAGTGCATGATCCTATTATTTCAACGCAGGTATAAACCTTTAAGAAAAATGATTTATGGATACTATAAATCCGTATTGGTATTGTTTAGTTTACGTTATGATGTAATGAGTAAGAAACACAACGTTGTGTTGTGTTAGATTCAAGTAGTCCAAGAGTGAGCAAATAATTCATAGCTGTCTGGTGAAAAGTTTAAAAAAATGCCTTGTAGGCATAAATATTGTTGTCTCAAGTATGGTATCTTTGGTTTAGAAGAAATTGGACATTTTAATAAAAAAATTGTCTGCACTCATTTTGGGGCAATAGATAGATTGTTATTGGTCGGCATACAGAGATTGTTCCTTTGTAAGTCACATTTTTCGGTATAACCTTTGTTGCTTTGCTCTAATTTGTCTCTTCCGCTTCTGGCGTCCTCGTTTTCCTTTCCATATATGGATGTCACAACCCGTAAGCTAAAGAACAAAAGTGTCACCGTTCAACACGATAATGAATATTTTTCAATTCTTATCATGATTAAAGAAAATTATAGAATGTTTTTTTTTAAATAAAAATATCAAATTTTAACTATATTTAAAACGATAATTCATTTAAAATGATAATTCAGTATGATAATTTATTTAGCATAATAATCTATTATGATAATTTTACTTCCATTTTTGCAAAAGTATTTAATTTATTTCAATTTTTTTCAATTCATAACAATTTTGCTGCGTCAGTATAATGAATTAGAGAGATGAGCAATGGAAATCTGACCTCTCCAATAAAATAAAACGGGCATTCTCCCAAGCTGTAGCCATGTCAGTACTACTGTATGGTGCCACTACTTGTACTCTTACGAAACGCTAGAAGAAAAAGCTAGATAAAAGCTGCACAAGCACACTACGTGCTATTTTGAACAAATCCTTCCTGCAGCACCCGACAAAACTGCAGCTGTTCGGTCACTTTACTCGTATTTGACAGACCATCCAGATCTGTCTAATGGGGGCAAAGTGGCCCACAGCTGCAAGTAAAACATACAGGACCCTGACTGTTAACTAGGGACAAATTTATAAACAACGTTCTCCTATGAATACACCCGTGCTTGCTGACCTGCAAAAACTAATCTTCATCCGCTTCGTGTGGACACTTGACGCCGTCTAGAGGGCCTACCAAGTTTGATGGTTAAAAGAGACGGATGGCGAGAGATCGTCAAAAAAAATAAGTGCTGTCGGTATGCCTTGATGATAAATTTTATGATAAAATGTTGACATATATAAAAGAAATTCTATGAAACATAAAGTAAAGTTGGCGACTTGAAGGCTTCCTTTTCAATAGCAACTACACCGAGGTATAGAGGAGAGCGCAACTCCATCCTCTAGTTTGCTTTACTTTAGCTTTGATCCGTACCTTATAATACTGAATAAGACTCAGTAAGACAGGTATGACTCGAGTATTTTGAGTCTTTGGTATGACTCGACCTGGGATTGAACCCCGGTCTCCTGGACCATTGGTGAACACTCTACTTATTACGCCAATGGCTCGGTTCTTCTTCTGATCACTAATTCTTTTAATCTTTTTTTTCAAGCCTTTGGGGACTGTTCCAAGTGCACCAACTACTATAAGTATCACTGTCACTCTAGTGTTCAACAAATACTTGGATCTTGCCAAAGAGTTGAAAATTCTGTGGAACGTGAAAGTGGCCGTGATATCAAATGTAGTTGGAGCCCTTAGAACTGTTTTCAAAGGCCTGGTAAAAAAGCCTAGGAGAACTAGAGGCCAGAGACAATCCAGAACACAGCACTGTTAAAATCAATTAAAAGTAAAGTTAGCGACCTTAGCCGAGGGTGACCCGAAGGTTTCCTTTTCAATAGCTACTACACCATGGTATAGGAGAAGGCGCTACTCCATTCCCTGGATTGCTCCACTTTACCCTTGATCCATACCTTATAAAGCTGAGTGTTAAGTAAGGCGGCATCAAGTACTATTTTTTGAGTCTTTGGTATGACTCAACCTTGAATTGAACTTCGGTCTCCCGGACCATTAGCGAACACTCTACTCATTCGGCCAATGACCCTGTAAAATCAACTAGACTACCGGAAATCTGAGCACTTTTGAGATCTGATCCCTGTAGTGAAAATGGCGAGAAAACTCGCAAAGAGTAAAATAATAATGATTTTCTTAAATTAATAATTAATTCAATAATGACTTTTTAATTGATTATTAATTCAATAATGAGGTTTTGAATTGAAAATTATTTTGATAATGATTTTTTAATTGATAAATAATTTAATAATGATTTTTTTAATTAATGATTGATCTGATAATGATGTTTTAATTGAAAATTAATCTAATAATGATTTTTTAATTAATAATTAATCTAATTTTTTAAATTAAGAATTAATTTAATAATGATTCTTTAATTAAAAAAAGCAAGCGAACAGACTTTCTAATTAAAAATTCAGGTCAGTTTTTCGAGAGGTTTGAGCCATTATGACATTCAAATTTATAAAACCCGTTCAAAGACCCTCGCCTACGTTTAAATAACTTTGCCTCTTAGTTATCAGGCTTGTATTTCTACTAAACAATATAACAATATAATTTATTTAAAGCTATCTTATATTATAATAATAATAATAATAATAATAATAATAATAATAATGGATTATGAAAAATCGTGTAAATACCAAACTGAACCAATAACAGTCGTCAAAGGAGCTACAATTTTCCGGGACTTTGCAATCCAAACTAATAGAAAATGAAGATCAATAGAGCAGTTATCGTGATTAAGGCGTATCAAAGAAAATTATGCCTTCTAATTGATATGTCAGTACCAAGAGACATATCAGTTGAAGAATATGAGTAAATAAGTAAATATAAATCTCTAGAAATAGAAATTGAAAAAAAAAAAATGTGACACCTTAAAACTATCACCGTACCAGTAATAGTGGATATAATCAATAAAGGGACAGATAAACACATTAACGAGATACTTGTTAGTCACAGTCTATATAAAATATACAAGATTGCTCTTTGCGGTACTACTCATCTCCTTGGGCGAATACTATTAAAATGACTGAAAAAGAGGTTGCAAAAAACGTTAATACACTGAATACAAATAATCACTAACTTCCCTCACCCAAGGTTTTGGATGAAGACCCTGTGAGGGATTGTTAGAAATCGACAGCAACGCTGGAAATTAAATAATAATAATAATAATAATAATAATAATAATAATAATAATGAAATTAATGTGAAAAGAAGGATATGTACCTCGACCTTGCGAGAGAATTGAAAAAAACTATGGAACATGAAGGTGACGATTATGCCAATTGTTATTGGTGTTTTTGGCACAGTAACTAAAGGATTATTAAAGGGCCTGGATGACTTGGAAGTTGGTGGACGAGTGGAGACCATCCAAACGATAGCATCATTGAGAACGGCCAGAATACCGAGAAGAGTCCTGGAGACTTGAGGAGACTTGCTGTCACACAGACTCCGGTGAAAAACCATCAGCTAACGCTGATGTGAAAACTCTAAAAAGTAATAATAATGATAATAATAACGTTAATCATACTTCCATTTTTGCTTTATTTCAACTTATCCGCTCTTTCAAAACTACAAGATTATATTTTATTGAGACAGTCACCATCATGACAACTTGTAGAATTCACACGAGAAATCTTAGATGCTAAGCAAATTTCAAGGTTTTCATCTATTTTTAATCTGCTTGTAACGGAGCTGAAATATTTTCCTGTCTGTGAGAAATGTAATAAATCCTAACCACACACACACACACACACACACACACACATATATATATATATATATATATATATCGTTACACTGTTTGATAACTGACTTCAAGGCAGACATTTTTTTTCTTTTTTTTTTTTTTTTCATTTTGGCTTATAGACAATCTCACTTACTGATTCACTCAGACTACCCTTTCCACACTGACAGTGATCCGAATCCTTTTACAAGGTAGCTGTAGCTTCCTTAACACATCTCACCCTACCATCCATTCCGTACAGATATTTACAAGGTTAATCGGAAATTTATTTCCCAAGTATTAAAGATAAAGGGAGATCTATTGGTGTTGTTGCGGTTGAAAGTTGGCCTTGTATGTTTGTTGTCGACTTTGGGCACTAAAACTTCTGCTAACAGTGAAAGGGTGAAATGCAACACAAGGAAGATGAATACAAGGAACAAACTTTCTTTTTATTTGATGTACAGGGATTAGCTGTGATCGCATAATTTAAACTTTTTTTTTTAATCACCACATCAGGATCTTTTTGAAGTGCTACTAAGAGTGAGGCTAATTTACTTAAGACTTGTCAATAATAGAATTTAGCTTCGAGAAAACTTTTTACCTTCGACTAACCTAAGAAAGTGTAGAAGAAAGATCGTTTCATAGCTTTTCATAAATAACATTTGGACACATTCTATGGTTTTAATTCAAGCATAATTATATGGTTCCAAGCAGCCATTCCGATTCAGAAATAATTCCTTGTTTTCACAGAGTTACATGGTTTTAATCATTCCCACATTGGCCCATAGATAGGATACTAAAACATACAACCATTCTTGGTCAGCGCCCAACTTAGCCATTTGTTAGCACACAGTTATATGTGAATACTAAAACATTTAAAGTAAAACTCACACAGCATATCTCTCGTAAAAGACAAAAAATAATATATAAAAAGACAATAACTCAACTTCCTCTTATTTGTTATAATATTTTCTTGTTTATTCATTTCAGTATCAACTCTATTTTTATAGCATTTCCACCCGGCTTAGAATACGCTAATCGCTGAAGGGAAGGCCCCACACCTTTACAAAAGGTGTCTTGGTTGGTTTTTATGCCAAATCAACCCTTGTAAGTTATTTAATGCCAAATCCTGTTGAAATATATATATATATATAATTCTGTTGGTGTATATATATATATATATATATATACTAATCTTTATATTCAATTTATAATTCTGTTGGTGTGAATACACACCCACACACACACATTTATATATATATATATATATATATATATATATATATTCACACCAACCAAATATATCTATATATATATGTATGTATGTATGTCAAATAGGAATGGGCAACATCTAACAGATTTCATGATAGAAAATAGATTAGCATGCCTCAATATAAACTACCAAAAAAGAGAGGGCAAACTATGGACATACACGTACGCGAACAATAGTAAAGCTCAGATAGACTACGTCCTTATAAACAAGAAATGGAAAAATAGTGCAATGAATTGCGAGGCATACTCCTCTTTCAAGGGTGTGTCCTCCGATCACCGAATAGTCACGGCGAAAATACGGCTAAGCCTACGAAAAAACGCCAAATGAACAGCGACCACCAAACACTATGACTGGGCCCTTTTGGACAACAGAGATATAAGAGATAAATACGTATTAGAATTAAGAAACAGATTCGAAACACTACAAAAGAAAACGGAAAAAAGTACACCAAACGACGAATATGAAAATTTCGTCAATGCGCACCTCGAGGCAGCAGCGAAATGCATTCCAACAAAAATCAAAACTAAATATAGAGTCCCATGGGAAACTTTAGCGGTGAGAGAAAAACATGCACTAGTGAATACAGCCTCCAAAAACTATCGAAAAAAAACCAACAAACACAAATGCCTTAAAACTAAAAACGGCATAATATCAATTAGCAGGCATATATATAAAGGAACAGACAGAATACATTCAAAATCAGATAGATAAGATTAGAGACTCGGTGGAAGATAGATAATCTAGGATAGCCTGACAAACAATAAACGTAGTGAGTAGAAGAAAAAACACAGCCAAAGCAAAACTGAAAGCTGCAAACCAACAAGAAAGAATAAAACTGTGGAAACAGCACTTCGAAAACCTACTCGGAAACCCACCGAAAATAGCACATGAACCAATTACCAGAATAATTAGTAAACAATTAGACATTAAACTAGGACCGTTCACACAAGAAGAACTTGACTCGGTTCTCAGAAAAATTAAAAATAGGAAAGCTGCAGGGCTGGAAGAGATTCCCCCAGAAGTATGGCAGACCAGACAATTCGACGACATATTGCTCCGACACTGCAACGCAGTATACAATCAAAATCCGATAGATAGATGGATGAAGGGATGCATACACCCCTTCCCTAAAAAGGGGGACCTCGGATTAGCCAAAAACTACCGAGGCATAACACTTACATCCATACATCTACGAAACCGCATAGTACCAAAAATCGACAACATACTTAGGAAAAACCAAAATGGCTTCCGAAGAAATAGATCCACGACCTCACAAATATTAACCATCCGTAGAATCCTTGAAGGTGTACAGGCAAAAAACCTACAAGCGACATTAATATTTGTCGACTTTACCAAGGCCTTCGATTCCATTCACAGAGGAAAGATGGAACAAATCCTACTAGCGTACGGCATACCTAAAGAAACCGTAGCAGCAGTAACGATTCTCTATAGAAACACCAAAGTAAAAGTACGATCACCAGATGGAGACACAGAATACTTCGACATTGTAGTAGGAGTACTACAAGTGGACACGTTGGCTCCGTACCTATTTATCATTTGTCTAGACTACGTACTTAGAACATCGATTGACAAAATCAGAGAGAATGGCTTCGAGCTGACGAAGAAAAGAAGCAGAAGGTACCCCGCAAAAACAATTACCGACGCCAACTACGCCGATGACATAGCGATACTGGCAAATACACCCGACCAAGCAGAAAACACTACTGAAACACTACTGCACAGTTTGGAACGAGCAGCCACAGGCATAGGCCTCTATGTTAATGCACACAAAACGGAATATATGTGCTATAATCAAACGGGGAACATCTCCACTCTAGACGGAACCCCTCTTAAACTAGTAGACAGATTCACTTACCTAGGAAGCAGCGTCGCATCAACCGAAAAGGACATCGACACGAGGTTAACGAAAGCATGGACAGCTATCAATAGGCTATCGATTATATGGAAATCAGACCTAACCGATAAAATGAAACGCAGTTTCTTCCAGGCAGCGGTCACATCGATACTGCTATATGGGTGCACTACATGGACTCTAACAAAACGGCTGGAGAAGAAGCTAGACGGCAATTACACGAGAATACTGCGAACAATCTTGAACATATCCTGGCGGCAACACCCCACAAGAAACCAACTGTACGGCCACCTGCCTCCTATCACGAAAACTACACTTAGAAAGAGAGATATACAATAAAATTCTGTTTTAAACTTGCAAAAATGCCACAGAAACGTATGGAATGCTTCAGACTGCTTTTCGACCATCTTGCCTGAATCGAGCATCAGTTTTTGAGTGGCATAAGAGATTCAAGAAAGGCAGGGAGTCTGTGAGGGATGATGAGAGGTGTGAGAGGAGTAAGGAAGTCAATTGACTTGGTGAAGTTGATTGACCAAATGGTTAGGGTTAGGGTTACTATGTTGAGGTTTTAAGGGAGTTCAGGAAGAGATTCCTAGGGAAGAGGCCAGCACTCTTCAAATCAGCCCAGTGGCATTTCCAGCAGGACAATGCACCAGTCCACAACTCCATCCTTGTCGTCACAGACTATTTGACCAAGATGTGCATCAAGACAATTCCCCATGTGTGTACTATCAATAAAAGTGCCCATACAAAAAAGTCTGGAAATTCATCATATGCACCTCGTATATTCGCACCAACAGAATTATAGAATAAATTAGAATATATATATATATATATATATATATATATATATATATATATATTCACACCAACAGAATTATAGATGGGATATATATATATATATATATATATGTGTGTGTGTGTGTGTGTGTGTGCGTGTGTGTATAACGAGGTTCACTATCAGATGCAGTTTAGTCATACTCAGGATACTTGTTGAGGAGGTCTTACAATTTACAGAGATACAACCAGCGTATTCTACAGCCCCAGCTGGCTGGAGCTGGAGTGTCTGAGGTATGACGCTAAACTGCATCAGATGGTGAGACTCCAGTTATGGAGATCTGGGGAGTGTGGTTAGTAAAGTAAAGTAAAGTTGGCGATCTTAGTCGTGGGTAACCCGAAAGCTCCCTTTTCAATAGCTACTACACCGAGGTGTAGGGGAAGATGCTACTCTATTCCTTGGATTGCTCCACTTTACCCTTGATCCTTACCTTATAATGCTGAGTGTTAAGCAAGGTGGTATCAAGTCGTATTTTTGAGTCTTTGGTATGAGTCGACCTGAGATTAAACCCTAGTCTCCCGGACCATTGGCGAACATTCTACTCATTAGGCAAATGGCCCGGTTGTACCTCTTAATTGCGACTACTATCTTTTTGACTCGAGTTCAGTAGCATTGCCATGTTTTGCTCACTCGTAAGTAAAGATGGCGACCGTAGTCAAGGGTGACCTAAAGGCTCCCTTTTCAATAGCTACAACATCGAAGTGTAAGGGAGAGCGCTACTCCGTTCCCTGGATTGCTCCACTTTACCCTTTATCCTTACCTTGTAATGCTGAGTGGAGGTGCCCGTGGTGTAGTCGTTATCGTTGTAGGAAATGGACACGGCGACACGAGTTCAAATCCTGGACGAGACTGATTGCATTTCACATAGCACTAATACCCTTGGGGAAGGTATGAATCCAATTATTCTCCCCCCAGCTATGGGTAAATAGTAGGACAGACTAGGTTCTTCAGCCTTGGTTAGGTAACTAGTCTAGGAGAAAGAAAAACTCTGAATTCAAACCTGTTAAACTCCGCTTAAAAATTGACCTTGTGTCATATCCTGCCCGAGCGGAGGGGTTGGTTAATATTACCTTGTAATGCTGAGTGTTAAGCAAAGTGGCATCAAGTACTTTTTTTTTCGAGTCTTTGGTATGACTTTACCTGGGATTGAACCCTGGTCTCCCAGACCATTGGTGAACACTCTACTCATTAGGCCAATGGCCCGGTAGTACCTCTTAATTGCTTCAACTCCTCAGTCAACTCTGACCCAGAGTGGTATTACCTGTTAGGGTATCATCTCTGAGTCAATTAGATCTGTTTAAAAATCATGCAAAAATCTCTTAAGAAACAATTACACAAAAATGTGACTATGGACTGGTAATAAATGTTTGGTTTCGTTTCATTTCGCATATCAACATCCATAGGTTATTTAACGCCAAGTCTTATATATGACTTGTGAACACACGTTGTAGATAACATTCTTAAACGAGCCTGAGCTCTTTTTTGCATACAGTTAAAAGGCTTCATTTAGGAGGTGCCCGTCGTGTAATGGTTATCGTCATAGGAAATGGACGCGGCGACACGCGTTCAAATCCTGGACGAGACTGATTGCATTTCACATAGCACTAATACCCTTGGGAAAGGTATAAATCCAATTATTCTCCCTCCATCTATGGGCAAATAGTAAGGCAGACTGGGTTCTTCAACCTTGGTGAGGCAACTAGTCTAGAAGGAAAACTCTGAATTCAAACTTATTAAACTCCGTTTAAAAATTGACCTTGTGTCATATCCTGTTCGAGCAGATGGGTAGGTATATATGTATTGCTATATAACAGTCACAATTTAACATCTGTAATTTGTTTGCACACATAGTTTGTTCAATTTGACCCCTAGATAGGACCCTTTCAGGTGCTACCACTCTGGGTCAGAGTGGACCTGAGAGTAATGGCAATGAAAAGGTACTCCATATACTCCAATCAGTTTGATGTCATGTCCAGGAAACCAGGAGAGGTCTTACCCCTCTCCAGAGATGCAGTCGGTGTAGTCTACAGCCCCATCCAAAGTAAATAATGAATGTGGTTCCTTAACTTCATAGCATAAAATTACCTTCGACGACTCGACGAGTTGACATGCCGTTAAAATCAATCAATCATAACTCATGATTTATATTAACAAAATTGAAACAAAAATATTTTGTTTGATAACTAGTGTCTTTTTGTGACATCTGACGAGATGGAAAATCTTTATCAATCGGATTTGTTCCTTCCAAGTTCAAAGAACGAGGAAAAAAGATACGCTTTTTAGAGCCAGTTTCATCTCGGTGCGCTCAGGACACAACCAACGTAAACAGTTCTTTTTCTTTTATCACTGCACAGCAGTTGCAGGTCACGTCCGCTGGATGAAGCACGTTCTCTGGCTGAAGCGGACGAACGGGCGGCCGTAAGAGATCGGAGTGGGGTAAGATTAACAAACATTATAAAACAAAATCTGAAACAAAAACAATTTGACTGATAATAAACAGCTGTTGCATTTCGTCCGTTAGGAAGGCCATACTGGTTAGAAATCTAAACTGGATACCAGTATTTTAAATATTTACATTACAATCTAGGCGCACTTAGCGTAACGGTAATCGTCGTGGAAAATGGACCAGAGTTCAAATCCTGGACGAAGCTATTTGCACTTTACTTCTCGCTAATGCCATTACGAAAGGCATAAACCTATCTGTCCTTACCCCCAAGATATGGGTAAACAGACGGGCAGATGTGGCTCTAACATCGGTATGGTGACTAGTTTAGCAGACCAATTCCAGTGTCTGAGTCGTTATCCATTTGGTCGACTTGATTTTTCTGACATAACATGAAAGTGCATTTTATGTGTATATGGATGTGATCGTGGCTTAATGGTTATCGTTGTAGGAAGTGAAATCGGCAACCCAAGTTCAAATCCTGGAATAGGCTGTTTGAATTTCACACAGTGTTAATGCTCTTGGAAAAGATGTGAATCTAACTATTCACCTTTCGGGTATGAGTAAATAGTACGGCAGACTAAGTTCTTTAGCCATGGTAAGAAACCAGTCTAGGAGAAGGAAAACTCTGAATTCAAACCAGCTGAATTCGCTTTAAAACTTACCTTGTGTCACTTCTTTCGTGTGGCGGAGTATTTGGTTAAATACATACATTATGTTATACTAGTTGAACGCCACCCGTAGAACGATGGTAAACGAACTATTCTCGTAAACTGGATCGCAAGTTCAAACTTCACTTAGTCCTCCATTATGTGCCATGTGATTGAGACAGTAATAATGTTAAAATAAATGAATAATAAGTAATAGAATTCCCTGATATGAAGTCAGAGTGCTCTCAAGGCCTAGATGTGAAGGTAAATACGGTGAAGTGAGGTTGAGGGAAATTTCTTGGCAACGTTTGTCTTCTATTTTACGATATAGAATTCAGAATTCTTATCTATTCCTGTATATTTTTCACACAGTAAAACAAAAATATTACTCTCGGGGAATTTTATACCTGGAGTTTAGAGCATCACATTCATTGATTGAATGGTTTTAACGACATATCAACTCGTCTAGTGTTATTTTATGCCAAGAGATGAGGGAACAGTGATCATAATACCTTCATTTTTTTCATTTTTTGTGTAGTTGTTTCTTGAGAGGTTTCTTGACACATGGTCCTATCGAATACAAATAATTTTTAAACAGATCTATTTGGTCCATAAATGAGACCCTAACAGCTACCATGACTCAGGATCACAGTGGACCTGGGAGTAATGGCAATGATGAAGTGCTCCACACTCCACCGATCTCCAGAACTGGAGCCTCACCATCAGATGCAGTTTAGTGTCATAACCAAGACAACATTTTTTTAGAGGATGGAGACTTTTACCCCTCTGCAAGGGACACGGCATATTTTAAGCCTAGTTGATAGGGGTAGGAAATCTTGAAGAACATAAAATATTTCACAATGTTTTTTAAAGCGATGATTTTAACGGGATTTGGGTGGTTATAGCTCTTCACAGCTTCCTTTTATCAATCATTACCAGTACAACTCTTGGAATATTTTCCTGTTGCTTTTTCCAAAATTTAAAGTTTTTTTCTTTTTTCGGTTGTCCACGACAATCAGAAAAGAACACAATTACTACTGTGTCCCGTCAGTATGGCTCAGAATATGCCGATTATATCCCCTGCAGAGGTTTTACACCCCCCACACACACACTCTCAAAAGAGATCTTCTGGGTATGACACTAAACTACATCTGATGGTGGAGATCAAGTTGTAGAGCACTAGTGATTGTGAAGTACCCCTACATTCCTATTACTCCCAGGTCCACTTTGACACTGAATGGTAATACCTGTAAGGGTCCCATCTATGGGTCAACTAGATCTGTTTAAAATTATTCATATTTTATAGGACTGTGTGCAAGAAAACTCTTTAAAAACAACTGGGAGTGTTCTCGTGGTGTAATGGTTAAAGCGATGGACTCAGGAATCGTAGTAAGCGAGTTCGAACTCCAATCATGCTATTACGTTCAGTTTCGGACAAATACCCTCGGGAAAGGTATGAAATCTCCTATCTTCCCAGCTATGAGTTAAATAGTACCACTTCTGTTCTTCAAGAAGGATAGTTTTGGCATTAAATAACCTACAAAGGCAGATATGCCATTAAACAAAGAAACCAAACCTAACCAAACCTATAAAAACAACTACACTGTACACGTAAATACGAGCATACAAAGATTGCTATTCCTTAACATCTTGGCATAAAATAACCCTAGGTGGGTTGACATGCTGTTAAATCAAATAATTCAATCAAACAATAACGGCTGTTTATTTTACTCATAACTGGAGAATTGCATTCAGACCTTTCTGAAGGATATTGGTGCTAAGTATATGCAAACTGTACATGCGTGAACAGACACTCTCATACAGGATTCCTCAGTCATCCGCAAGCCGATATTTGTCGCTGCCTCCCACCAGACACGACTTGACACAAGGTCAAAAGCCCGAAGGCCGATTAAAGTGGGGATAAAGGGGAGGAGAGGTCGGGAACGAATCGAAACTCGAACCCTGCTTGTCAGTGCTGCTCATCGGCTCACTTAGTGCAATGTGAGCCTGATGAGGCAAGCAGTTTCACGAACCCAAATGTGGGTCCGGGTACGTATGCCAGTTTACGGCTTAAATTAGACGCATGGTCTAGTGCCGTACAAGGGGGACAAAGGAGACAAAAATGCAGCTCGCCCACCCGAAGGTAGCCTAGTCGAAACTAGGTGCCTAATTAAAGGCCCCAAGTCTGCCATTGTTCCTTTTGCAGAGCCACGCTCCGGACCGAAGTCCAGAACAGGCCCCGGAGCCTCGCAAAAAGCTAAAAGCCGAGAGCAAGCCACCATTGAGGGAATTCGTGTCATGTGTGACATTTGCATAGATAAAAAATATGCACCAATTTTTGCTCAAAACGTCGTAGACTCTTGAAAACGGCCAGAATACCAAGAAGAGTCCTGGAGATTTGAGCAGACTTGCTGTCACACCAACTCCATTGAAAAACCATCAGCTAACGCTGATGTGAAAAACTCTAAAAGATAATAATAATGATAATAATAGTAATGTCACTATTTGAATAATGAAAGCTTTCAAGCATGCGCCAATTGGCGATGTCCTGAAAGAATTCTCTTGATGACGTTTTAAACTTTTCTTTATTCGCGTTCTTTCTTTCTTCTGTTTACTCGAACAATACCTTGTGTTATCGCTCCAATAGAAATTCTCATTATTCTGTAATGAAACTAGATCGTGTGAACTATATATATATATATATATATAAGTTGGCCAACCATAGTCGATGGCATCACGAAGGTTCCCCTTTCAATAGAGGAGTTGGGGAGAGCGCAATTCCTTTCCCTAGATTGCTCCACTTACCTTTGATCCGTATCTTATAATGCTGAGCAAGGAGGCATTAAGTACCATTTTTTGAGTTTTGGGTATGATCTGGGATTGAACCTCGATCTCCCGGGTCATTAGCGAACACTCATATGGTGAGTGTTTGTGTGTTTTACTGCATTCTGCCGCTGTAGCAGTTTGAAACATCCTACAGCAGCATTTAGTCCTTCATTTGCAGCCAATTTGTCCTTTCCTTTGCAATCTGATTGTCGGACCTTAAGGCTCTCAGTTTTCCCTTTTGGAGGTCTACCAGCTGCTTATCAAGTAAGTTGATGCAGTGGTGGTCCCTTCGATCCGGTGAGTTGTTGGACTCTATGACAGCAAATTCCAGGGATTTGTGTGTGTGTGTTTCTTCGGGCATCTGTTGCACATGACTAAATATGCACCATCGTAGTTGCATCACCCTTGTTGATAGTGAAATACATCTTGTACAAAATCTTGTTGGGGATTAAGCTGTTTGGCCATCGGTGTCCAGTAATGATTCTCAGATATTTGCAGCGGCTGGCATTAAGCTTATCCATGACTGCCTTTGGAGCTACCCACCTTTTCGTTATATATATATATATATACACATTCAACTCAAAAAGAAAAAAACGACTACCAGATGTACAAGCATGTAACAAACACAAAATATCTACTGGTTAAAATAGATAAATAAATAAATTTAATTTAAAAAGAATCAAACCGCAGTTAAAACAATCACTTAATTAGTCTCTTGTAAAGAAGCGCAACCTCTGAAACTGTTTAGTTAATGATAAAAAAAAACACCTCCGAAAAACCTCATTGAAATTCATTTGCAGACCAATTTATTTGAAAATATTTACTATTCTCAAATTGGTCTAACAATATCATCATCATCATCATCATGTCGTGCTGGTAGCACGGATATTCCTGACCCTCTCTCGCCACTTTTCCCTATCGTTCATCGCCTCAGGCAGGTCTTCTGGACAACATCCCGTATCCTCACATAGTTGCTGAATATATGTTCGTGCTGATCGTCCTGCTTTTGCACGGCCATGTGTGTGTGGGTCCATAAGAGTACATCACTTATGAGTTCGTCCCTGCTTCTCCAGCAGTGTCCTGCATGTCTGGTTCTTCTAACTTGAATAGTTTTCGTGATAGGAGGCAGGTGGCCGTACAGTTGGTGTCTTGTGGGGTGTTGCCGCCAGGACTTGTTCAAGATTGCTCGCAGCATTCTTGTGTAATTGCTGTCTAGCTTCTTCTCCAGCCGTTTTGTTAGAGTCCATGTAGTGCATCCATATAGCAGTATCGATACGACCGCTGCTTGGAAGAAACTGCGTTTCATTTTATCGGTTAGGTCTGATTTCCATATAATATCTAACAATATATATATATATATATATATATATATATATATATTTCACGCCGATAACTAAGTTTTACTCTCTGCAGAGAGGTAAGAACCCCCCCCCAACGAGTGTCCTGGATATGACACTAAACAATCTGATGGTGAGATTCCAGCAGTGCTGGAGCTTTGGGGAATGCGGAGTAACCCTTCATTGCCATCACTCCCAGGTCCACTCTGGCCCGGAGTGGTAGCACCTGATAGGGCCCTATCTATGGGTTAAATAGAACTAACAGCATACTTGTGTTAAAATGAACTGTTTGAGTAAACTGAATAGCTTGAAATAGAAATGTTTTTGACAATTAAACCGTACTTACATTTAAACTTATGCTTAACTAAATTTTTTGAAATAGAACTGTTTTTCGACATTAAAACTGTATTTACACTTAACTGAATTGTTACATATAACTGCTTGAATAGTTTGAAAAAGAAATGTTTTTGACAATTAAACTGTGTACTTATGCTAAACTGAATTGTTTTAAATAGAATAGATTATTTACATAAAAATGGATTTGGCGTTAAATAACCTACAAAGGTTGATATGCCATAAAACCCAACATACCCTAAGTTTTACCCTCAACGAAATCCAGAACTGACACAAGCACTGTAAAAGGAGAGTAAAGACTCGCCTATTTTATATTTTGTCACAGTAGTCGACAAAACACAGAAACTAACCAATTAATATATCAGTTCAGGATTGCAAGGATAACATCTCTTGCCTGTTCTGCTGTTTGGTGCTGAGAGACACAAAAGATCTTTACTTCCCGTGTCTGCCAAATCGTATAATTAATGTTCACAAGGTGGCGTAGCCAAAGTAGCATTTAAAAAAAGGGCGCGGTAAAGTCAAACACTTTTTCGACCTTGACAATGCCCCGAAATAGACGTTTCCTGTGTACGTGGACAAAGGTCTCGCAACTTCTAATGACTTCGTGTCACATGGCGCACGATAGCATATCTCAAACATATGTCTTCCTTTAACATTTCTATTCTCTCTTATTTATCGAATATTAAGGACTCTCTACTTATACAAAAGATCCTTTCAACTAATAGAATATTGCTTCACACATACTTTATATATATGTTTAGTATTTCCTATCATATTTGTATTCATTGAATTAAGTTTTCTTTGGCGATAAATGTTCTCGTTAAATTGTCGTGAATTGTTCTTGCATTGTTCTGAAGAGAAAATTATTGCAATGGAATATACCACACGTCCTCTCAGTCATGACTATATATACAGTGAGCACGGCATTTTGTCAGGTGAAATCCATAGACAAATAACTGTCTGCACCCCGGCGATGAAGCCGACTGCATAGACGAACAGAACTCGAGCCTAGGCTCAGGTCCGACCTTCCGCTTCCTTAATCCTAACTATAATTTGACCTTCGGGTCATCTGACCTTGTGTCAAATCCTGTCTGGTTGGAGGCAGAGACAAAAAATGGTCTGCGACTCGAGGATGAAACCAACTGCATTAATTTGCTGTTGGTTTTTACCCCAGCTAGCTTTTTAGTCGAACTATCTGGCATTCGTGTCGGACGGGGCATTGTCCAGCAAAGGCAGACTTGAAGCCGAAAGGCCCCCGGCTTCGGCTGAGCCTCCTTCGGGTGGGCGAGCTGCATCATTGACACATTTGTCACCTTTGTATAGCACTGGACCTCGCTTTCCAGTTTATGCTATAATCAGGCATCCGTGCCTAGACCCATATTTTGGTCTATATCCAGCTAGGCTCATCGGATCACATTGCACCAAGTAGGCCGATGACCAGCATTGATCAACAGAGCTCGAGCCTTGGCTCGGACTCAACCTTCCCCTTCCCTAACTCTCACTATAATCTGACCTTCGGGTCATTTGACCTTGTGTCAAGTCCTGTCTGGTTGGAGGCAGAGACAAATATCTATCCTTGCTTCGGGGATTAATAGCATGCCTCACTTTTCCTTGTCTTTCTTATTGTATCTCTCTTGCAATAAACCCTTTCTTTATTCTACGAACGTGTTAACTGTTCCTTTCCACTCAAGTACCACCCAGTCTAATTGTATACTTTTTGAGGATACAACAGAAATATTGACCCATAATAAACATCCTCTGATACAAGTGTCCGAATTGTTATCTCTCACCCAAATAATGTTTACGTGAGATACGCTACTCAGATACGACTAACACACGAAGACAATCTTTTGTCGTCGGTATCATAGTTCAGTCACTATAGAAGAAATCATATTCTATTCTTTCTTATTTTAGACAAGAATTTAACACTGCTTCTTTAACAAATAAAATAAAATAAAACAAAACAAAACAAAACAAAAAAAAACCCCAAGAAACAATAGGAATGTGAATTCTTTTTATACAGCTACCAATAAAATATATCCACATTTACCAATCCCTCCGCTCGGTCAATTTTTAAGCGGAGTTTAACAGGTTTGAATTCAGAGTTTTCCTTCTTCTAGACTAGTTGCCTCACCAAGGCTGAAAAATCAGTCTACCCTACTATTTACCCATAGCTGGAGGGAGAATAATTGGATTCATACCTTTCCCAAGGGTATTAGTGCTATGTGAAATGCAATCAGTCTCGTCCAGGATTTGAACGCGTGTCGCTGTGTCCATTTCCTACGACGATAACCATTACACCACGGGCAATAAAATATATTAGATGAATTTAATCAGTTTATATTCAAATTGGACAGTATTTTCCGAACAACCAAATATATATTTATATGTTCACTGCTTTGTATTTTCACATGACCCTAATACCATTGAGAAAGGTATGAATTCAACAATTCTCTCCACAGCAATAGATAAATAGTAGATAGGGTTCTTTAACCTTAGAATAGCAACCGATTTAAAGAAAACTCTGAATTTAAACCTGTTAAAGTCCGCTTAAAAATTGACCTTGTGTCGCATCCTTCTTATACAGAGGGGTAGATAAATATATATACTTTAGTCATCGACCTTCCTTAGTCAAGGGTGACTCGAAGGATCCCATTTCAATAACTACCACACCGAAGTGTGGGAAAGGGCGCTTGGAGAAGGAAAACTGAATTCCAACTAACTTATCATGGAAGGGTCGAGTAAATACTCAGTCTATCCTCTCGATTTTTAGTATATCCGTGATATAGTAACACAGAATAGACGGAAAGAAAGATAAAATGAGCTCATTTGCACCTACAGAACTACTAGTGCCTTCAATAAGTTTCCAGACTTTTTTTGTACAGGCATTTAAAATTGTCATAGACTCTAGAAAATTCAGTATGTTATTGCTATACATCTTATAAGATGACTGACAAATTTTTATGATTTCAGGTTCAAATGAACAGCTACAGCAGCAATTGGAATACACCCTACTAAAGCCTGATTGTCACAGCTGGTGAATTTCAAAAATGCAATCTGGACGTGAGGACACCTTAGAAGAACGATATGCAATAAAATTGTGTTTTAAACTTGGAAAAATGCCACAGAAACGTATGGAATGCTTCAGACTGCTTTTAGAGCATCTTGCATGAATCGAGCATCAGTTTTTGAGTGGCATAAGAGATTCAAGGAAGCCAGGGAGTCTGTGAGGGATGATGAGAGGTGTGGGAGGAGTAAGGAAGTCAATACACCAGAGTTGACTGGCCAAACGGTTAGGATTAGGGTTATTATGTTGAGGTTTTAAGGGAGTTCAGGAAGAGATTCCTAGGGAAGAGGCCAGCACTCTTCAAATCGGATCAGTGGCATTTCCACCAGGACAATGCACCAGTCCACAACTCCATCCTTGTCACAGACTATTTGACCAACATGGGCATCAAGACAGTTCCTCACCCTCCCAATAGTCCAGACCTTGCTCCCTGTGACTTTTGGTTATTCCCTAAGCTCAGAGACTGTCGTTATGAGACAATTGAGGAGATGAAAGAGGCTTTGACGAAGGTCATTGACACGCTCACACAAGAGGACTTCCATAGGGCCTTCCAAAGGTTTTTGGAACGGTAGAATAAGTGCAATGCAGCCGGATGAGATTACTTCGAAGGGGACTAGAGTTTCATGTGTGTACTATCAATAAAAGTGCCCATACGAAAAAAGTCTGGAAACTTATTTAATTATCCTCGTATTTATCATACTAGTAAAAATATTTACTCCTTGCTGGGCGCAAGTATTTAAGTTTTAATGTAAGGTTAGTGACCTTAGTCGAGGGTGACCTGAAGGCTCCCTTTTTAATAGCTACCACACTGAGGTGTAGGGGAGGGCGCTACTCCATACCCTGTATTGGTCCACTTTACCCATGATCCGTACCTTAAAATGCTGAGTTTTAAACAAGGCGGCATCAAGTACCATTTTTGAGTCTTTGGTATGACCTGACCTAGGATTGAATCCCGGTCTCCCGGACCATTGGCGAACACTCAACTAATTAGGCCAATGGCCCGGTTTCTCAAATATATGTACACTTTTTTTTTTTTTTTTTTACTTTTGTGCGTTCTTGTGTTCTGTGCTAAACTAGTTTTATTATAAATGTTTACTTACAAAACTTTGGCCTCGAAACTAAATCGTTATTTTTAAAAATAGATTTCTGACTATCGAACTGGTGTTTCATCCTGTTCCGATGTGTTCACTAATATTGGAGCCTTGAAATATCATTTCCAGTTATTCCTATCGACCCGATGGAGCCACTTAAAATGACCTGATACATAATCTTTCGACATAAGACGTTTCTTGTCCTCATTGACGTCTACTTGTCTGCCCCAATCTGACGTTCGTTATCTCGATCAGCTCATAATCGCCACTCGACTCCTGTCATATCGATGTTGCTGACTGCATCATCGGCAGAAAAGATAGAATCGCCTGCTGAAAGCGTTCTGCATCTGACTCCACTTGCTTAGAGAGACGTAATCATTTATGGAAAGCAAGAGGAATAAAAATGACATGCATCCTTTGATATGCCTGGTCTTTCGAACAAAAGTCAGAAAAATCTGAAAGAAAACAAATCTTGGATCTTTGAATTTTAAAGAAGAGGGAAAATTGAAAGGTATTAAAAGTTGGGGATTTTCTCTCAACTTTTGGATGACTATTTCTCTGCACATTCATATTATTCACTGAGGAGGCGCTCGTGGCTTAACGGTTAACGTCATAGAAAGTGGACTCGGCTACCTGAATTCAAATCCTGAAAGAGGCAGTTTGCATTTCACATAGTGTTAATACCTTTTGGAAACGTTTGGATCCAATTATACCCCCTACAACTATGAGTAAATAGTCGAGCAGTTGGACTCTTTAACCTTTGTATGACTACAGTGTTGAAATTTGTAAATTCGGCAGTTAACGTCTGCTCGAATCTGATTGGCTGTTTTGAAGTTGTGCAGTTAGCCCCCGAACCTACTGTTATTTAACTGATACCCGCAAGGGTCTGGCCTCTTCTTTTGGTTTTTTTTTTTTTCAGCGCGAGCAGAAGGCTCTGCTCAGCTCTTTTTTTTCTTTGTGAATTCTTGTTTATTCGCCTTTGACTTTAGACAGTTTTTTCTTAAGCAAGGTAGCTTGAGTAAAATAGGCCCATTAGTCGCTTAGGCTAAGCCTCTTTTCCTTACAGGGTTTTTATTGTTACTTGTTGAAACAATAAGGCTACTGTAGGCTATTTGGGGCTTTGGTATGCTTTCCCCTTCAAAAGAAAGTTGAGTCTAAGGTCTGGAGGTGGTATTATTGGACTTTTTACCGACAAAGGAAGCTATTGGCTCGGGTCAGAAGATGTGGTAAAAGCCTCTGTAGGCTCAATAGAAAAAATTCGAGTTGAAACAAAAAGATATTCATCTAAGAGGAGGAAACGGTGGTCTACTCGAAGTTCAGTTAAAGAAATAGTAAACTTCGTTTTCAACAAGTCTACACAGGGAACTTAAAAAACACGGTTGTCCAGGTTGATTCTACACAAGAAAGAAACACCGAGAAAAGAATAAACCCTACAAACTGGCTTAAAAAAACTTTGACATAAAATACCAAAGAATGGTATTTTATCATTAACAAAAGTTAAACCGACTGTAGGTGGTTGACAGTTACTACTAGATAATTTCTGGGCTGGGCAGAGATAAAGCTTAGCATATTTATTGAATTCAGCTCATTTCTCATAACTGATATAAAATTATTTTAAAAAACTGATGTTAAAAACTGATATAAAATCTGATATAAGCAACGAACTCATTTCATGAGTAGCGTCCTCCTAACCATACCAGGTTATGAGAACAGAGAGAGAGAGAGAGAGAGAGAGAGAGAGAGAGAGAGAGAGAGAGAGAGAGAATTATTCACAAGGAAAGACGATTTAAGGTAAAAAGATTGTGCTGTGCCGATCTTGCATGTGTGACAATCTTTCATTGTGGTCCGCATAATCTCGCTGGATAGCCGATGTCCCTCCTCCCACACTGTGATTGTTTTCACAAGGAGATCGGTTGGCCGTTGGAGTTGGTACAATCAATAGTTGTCTTCCTAAGAGAATGGACATGTTCTTTCGTTTACTCGTGGACTGTCACGTGACTGCCCCCCCTCCAAATATTCTCATACTTTTTTTTCCTCTATTGTTTTCAACAGTAGAGATGTTGTTTCCTGTCTGGCCATTGAAGAGTAAAAACCAAAGTGGTTAAGACCATTTTGTTTCACGTCATCAAATAAGCCTTTTCCCGTTTTTGTATCCCTTCAACGAACTGTTTGTCCATAGAACAATATGTGCATATTTCTAGCAGTTAGGACACGTTTCTGTATTCTTTTGAATATCACTTGTATGTATATAATGCATCTTATTATAATGGGAATTATGTGTCTGCCTGTAATCGAATCTACATCACCACCAACATCACAATTCCTTTAGTTATTTACGTCCCATTATCCATTATTCTATTTTTTAAAATTTAAATATCAATTATTAAGAAAAAGTCTTTTATATCATTAATACTGTTGGCCTTATTGACATACTAATAACACGCAATTGTATTCATACAGCCAACCAACCAGCGCAAACAGAAAGGCTAATTTGCATATCGATCTTAGGAAATGGTTTTGATAAATATTGACTTCGTATTATTGATTTCTAATTGTTTGGTTTCATTTTAATTGATATGACTAAAAATCCCATCGATACATCTTAAAAGAAATCTATTAAGAAAAAGATATATTTTTTTCTTTACTATATAATTTAGTTCTTCAAATCAGATAGATTTAGCAATGAAAGTCGGGAGTCATTGAAAAAGCTGGCGTTCAAGCAGTTTTATTCTCCGGTTTTGCCCCCTCTGTTTCAAATTAGTTTAACGTAGTAATTTAATTTTAAATAATATTAAATGCTTTTCTTTATTTTGTTAATTTTTTTTCTGCTTTAAACAATATTTATATTTTTGTAATATTTATCCATATACACACAGTTACATACTCACACACACGCACGGGGGTAGACGCATACACGCACATACATGCACACACACACACACACACACACACATGCGCGCGCACACACACACACACACACAGAGGAATAAGTTGTTAAAATAAAGAAATGCCCAAACCAGGTTTGATAGATAATTACTCGCTGTAAATAATTTCAAATATTATTGCTTAATTTTCCAATATATTAAAAGCAATCTGATTTAGAATTTTAGAAATTTTAGAAATCAGTTGAAATAAAATAAATAAGTATATTCTTTTTTATGCACTCTTATTTAGTTTGATTAATGAGTTGAGTGTTCGCCAATGGTCCGGGAGATCAGGGTTCAATCCCAGGTCGAGTCGTACCAAAGACTCAAAAAATGATACTTGGTGCCACCTTGCTTTATAAGGTAAGGATCAAGGGTAAAGTGGACCAATCCAGGGAATGGAGTAGTGTCCTCCCCTACACCTCGGTGTAGTAGCTATTGAAAACGGAGCCTTTGGGTCACCCTCGACTAAGGTCGCCAACTTTACTACATTAAAACTTAAATACTTTCTTTCCGTCTATTCAGTGTTACTATATCACGAATATACTAAAAATCGAGAGGATAGACTGAGTATTTACTCGCCCCTCCCATCATGAGTTGGTTGGAATTCAGTTTTCCTTCTCCAAGACTGGTTGTCTCACTAAAGCTAAAGAACACAGTCTACTCTGCTATTTGCTCATAGCTAGTTTGTTCATTTGTTTGTTATTTAATGGCATATCAACCTTCTCGGGTAATTTAATACCAAATCCACCCTTTTCGAAGGACAGTAGTGGTACTATTTAACCCATAGATGGGAGGATAAGGGGGTTCATACCTTTCCCAAAATTATTTGTCCCAAAGTGAACATAATAGCGAGACTGGATTTCGAATTGGCGTATTACGGTTCTGCAGTCCAGTTGTTTAACCATTACACCATAGCTGGTGTATGACACGATGGCCACTCAGGGATTCGAGGCCCAAGAAAAACATTATTAAAAGAATCAGACATTTGGATTTCGTCACTTGGCCAAAAATAGTTTGAAAGGATTTTTATGACGACAGATCTTTGGTTGTCGTTAGCCAAAAATAATGATAAAATTTATATGTCCACAGATCTGGCTTTCGTCTTGGTCAAAAATGGCTCAGAGAATTTCTATGTCTGATTGGTCAGATAACAAATATTAATGAGTTAATCCTCTGGCCTTCGCAAATCCTGGGGGTTGTGTGGTTCTTGAAATGCTTTGTCGGTTATGGGAGGGCAGAGCGAATTGATTTGTCAGAACTGAAGGTGGTAAGAGGGATACTGATAAGTAGGTCTGATGGGGTTCATGCCTTTCCCAAAGTTACTTGAATGGCCTCCTGATTGAAAGAGGTTGGATAATTTTTGGTTGGGGTTTGTCATTTTGGAGGTATTCCCCTCACACCCTTAGACACTACCCCAATATAGGGTGGAATGTTATTTAAACCGTCGAAGTTTTCGAAAAAGACCCAAGAGCCAGAAGTCAGATCGACCTACGGCACTTGAGTCCATCATCCCCACAGAAAGACAGAGGGAGAAAGATGAAAAACTTAATTCTGCTACTTAGTGAACTCCAGCGAAGCCAAGTATTTACCCACAACAAATTTTAACCCCTGATACTTATCGTTAGCTCCAAAACCCATTCCTTGAGCCAGAATAGTATCGAAAGAGGTGATACTAAGAATTTTTATCTGACTTCATGGAAGTTAAGAATTTAATGTAATTGTGTCGACTACACCCCGAACTGGCCACTGTCTCTGCATGTTATATGAACCTTGTAACTTATGGTTCAAAGTATTGTAAGATCCAGGCTTATAAAATACGATTTCGATGTTAAAGAAGAGTTTGTTCTTCTTTGAAGAATTTTCTTACATCACTTCTTTCACTGCTGACAGATATTCTCAGCACGACCGACTTCGACTGTTTGACTTTTCTACTTGAGGTAAAATTCACAACGTGGCAGGTAGAAGGTTAATTACTGGTTGACCTACAACCTAGCGAGACGGGGACAGGGAGGAGATTTCTGACACCAGTGTTTGACCAAAAAATGGCCTTCTGGTTGATAGTGAAACAACAACAGTGACGCAGTCGAACCACAGGTGAGGTGTGGAAGTGTGTAGTGGTATAGTGTTGAAAAGATAGATTCATGCCTTTCTCAAGGAAACCTATTGAGTTACCTATTAATGCATTTTCGATTTTTTAATGAAAGAGTATGTATTTACCCGACCCCTCCACTACAAGCAAAAAGTCGCTTTTTAAGTGAGGTATATACTGGTTAAATATTAGAGGTCTCCTTCTAGACTAGTTGCCTTTCCAAAGCTAAAAAAACTCGAACGAGGCTATAGAAGACGAAGAGCAAAGAAATTGATGAACCATATTTTTTTTTGCCTTTTTGTCGATTGTCATTGCAAATTGGTGTAATGTTACGTACCCATTTTCTCTTTTACATATGATATTTCTGACTGCAAATGAATTCCGGATGTTCTGGATTCGGTTTGAGAAATTTGCACTAAGTTTATCTTTCTTTAGTCGAAAATTGAACTTTGTTGTATAGCCATTACCATGACCAACTATACAAACATATAATACATATACATCTACATATGCATGCAAATCTGTATGCAGAACACAACGACACAATTATAATAAAGACGAGCGACACAGTTCTTAGAAAAATATACCTCTCACTTTATTTGAAAGGGTGGTGTGTGAGAGGGAATTAGAGACCGAACAGAACTGCAACATATTGACCCCCACTCTATTGCCCATAACCGCGTTTCTTTTCCGTTCTCCTGGTCTGCTCAACCGGGGGCCTAGGGACCAAGCCTCTCTGGGATATGTTGTCATTCCAGTATCTTCTCCCAACTGGTCTGTTCTCCAACTCGTCTGATCCCCAACTGCAACTGCACAATCGGGGGCCCGAGGGCCCACTCTGCTGGGTGCTGGTTTTCTTTACCGCATCTTGTCTCCAACTGATCTGGTCTCCAAAACTAACTGACTTCCTGTCTTCACCGAGTTATATCATAGTTCAACGCCCACTTCTTCTTGTGGGCGTCACAAATTGCACTCATTCAACCCATCCACTGTCAAGGTTATAATTCTGATATTCCTCGACCGGGTGCATTTCCTATTTTGACAGCCCGGCTGTGTCGTAGGTCAATATACAACAATTTCAATCATCAGTTTATCGAGCGAAAAGCTTTTATTTATCCACTTTCTGTTGTTCATACATTGGCATAATGGTTAGACTGTTCGCCATTGGTCCAGGAAACCGGGATTCAATCCCAGGTCGAGTCATACCAAAGACTCTAAAAATGGTACTTGATGTTGTCTTGCTTAGCACTCAGCACTATAAGGTAAGGATCAAGGATAAAGTGGAGCAATCCAGGGAATGGAGTAGCGCCCTCCCCTACACCTTGGTGTAGTAGCTATTGAAAAGGGAGCCTTCGGGTCGCCCTCGACTATGGTCGTTAAATATTACTATACATTTATTATGAACTTTCCATCTCATATCCTAGAAATGTAGTTAACTAAATGGTTAACGACACAGACACTAGAATCGGTGAACTGCGATCCAACGCAGTGCCCGTAGTGTAATGGTTATCGTCATAGGAAATGGACACGGCGACTCGAGTTCAAATCCTGGACGAGACTGATTGCATTTCACATAGCACTAATACCCTTGGGGAGGGTATGAATCCAATTATTCTCTCTCCAGCTATGGGTAAATAGTAGGACAGGCTGGGCTTTTCGGCCTTGGTGAGGCAACTAGTCTAGGAGAAGGAAAACTCTGAATTCAAACCTGTCAAACTCCGCTTAAAAATTGACCTTGTGTCATATCCTGCCCGAGCAGAGGGGTCGGTAAATAGGATCCAACGCAGTCTGAGACGGTTTTCATTGACAGTTTATGAGACTACCTACTCAATCCATTCTACAGCCCCGTCGGCTAATGTAATAGAATACACCGACTGCTTCTCTGCAGAGAGGTAAGACTCCTCCAACGAGTGTCCTGGATATGACATAAAACAATCTGATAGAGAGGCACCAGTAACGTTGGAGTTTTGGGGAATGCGGAGTACCTTTTCATGGCTATCGCTCCCAGGCACACTCTGGCCCTTAGTGGTAGCACCATATAGGGTCTCATCTATAGGTCAAATAGAACAGTTTGTTATTTAAACTGACTGCAAACAAATGACTTATGCTAAATTGAATTGTTTGAAAGAGGACTTTTTGATCATTTAACTGTGTAAAAAATTACTGATATTTAATTGAATTGTTAGGGATACAAATCAGTACTTGGAACAATTTAACTTTGTTGACTTATGTTTACGAATCATATATATCAAATATAGGGTGTCTTAATATACATGGGAACCATGTAACTGCAAATAACTCTACAAATAATAATGTTGTATTCTTTTTTGTTTCAGATTTGAAAATAGTTTACTATAACAACTATTAATCCTCACAATGCCTTCAACAAGAAAGAAAAAATATTTTGCGTCACTACTTATTTGGAGACAAAATCATTCGAAACCGTCTCAAAATAGATGCAACCCATTAATATAATAATGATTTATGATTGAGACAAGAAACTCAAAAAAGAAAGATTGCATGTCTTGGAAGCTGATATAATAAAAATCAAAAGAACAACATTGATTTGATGTCTCTAGCTCAAAAGATGCATTTTTATGGACATGTTCCAAATGACCGCCATTGCACTTGTCCAAGAAATAAATCATTATCATATTAATGAGTTGCATCTATTTTGAGACACCCTGTATATATGTACAAACTGGATTTAGCATTAAATAACCAACAGTGGTTGATATGCCATAAAACAAAACCAAAGTAAATCAATCCATCTTTCACGAGTTGGATGTGAGACAACGCCAACTTTTAAGTGGAGTACAACTGGTTTGAATTCCGAAATTTCATTCTCCTAGACTGGTTGCCGAACAAAGGTTAAAGAGCCCAATCTGTACTATTATTTAACCATAATTGGAGGGGAAAATAGTTGGATTAATAACTATTTTCATTATATGAAATGCAAACTCGGCTCGCCGTGACAATAACCATTACGCTGCAAATTGAAGTGTTAAATGAAGACTTACTTGTTCAAGACATGCTATCGAGTGTGATGCAATATGAGGTTGTTGGGGGCGCTGGCAACCTGTCTGTGCGGACAGGAATATCTCTTTTATTGCGTTGTCAAACTCGAAATTTGATATCAGTGCTCTCTCATTATATACTACTTTGACCAATTCAAGAAGACATGAAAAGTTGACATGGGTGTTTCTCATGACCTACGGTATAACCGAGTAATTCTCCTTTTGTATGTATCAGAGCTATTAATGCCAGAACCTAATAATGATAATTGACTCATTCAGTGAAAAATTTCTGATCATAAATTTCGGCATGCAACGAAATTTTCCATGGATATTTACAATTTAGTAGAAACGGTCGGAAGAGACTCCTTATGTCACCTAGTGCCTAACAGCAGAATTGTTCGACAGGCCAGGGATGTAATCCCAAAAATTACTTGCCATTCTTTTATGGATAGCGCGAGTTATGGTATCCGGAGACAATGACATTTATACAAAGCCAAATCTCAATCGGCGGTACTATAGCTACCGCAACAAACATCATAAAGGTCTAGGTTTTGTTCGGTTTCTTTGATAGCATATCAACCTTGGTGCGATATTTAATGCCAAATCCACCGTTGTAGAAAAACAGTAGTGATACTAACCTATATAAGAGAGTATAAGGTAGGTTCAATACCTTTCCCAAGAGTATTAGTCCAAAAATGCACGCAATAGCGCTACTGGAGTTAGAACTCACTTACATCGAGGTCGCAGTTCAGCTCTTAAGCCATTTCACTACGGGAACTCTCTACGCATAAAGATCTATTACTAAATACTCACCTCAGAAAAGGACATACATAAACGAACTGTCTCGAGGCATTTGGAGAGCCATAGTAAAAACAACAATAATAATGACTAATGGATAGGTAATGATCAAGATTAATGCTCTTTTATATAAGAAGACATGAAAAGAGGACGTGGATGTTTCCCATGACCAACAGTATGCCATACCGAGTAATTCTCCTTTTTGTATCTATCAGAGCTATTAATACAAGAACTTAATAATGATAATTGACTCATTCGGTGAAAAGTTTCTGATCCTAAATTTCGGCATGCAACGAAATTTTCCATGGATATTTATCCAAGCGAACGTGAGAGTATTATTAAATTCGGATGTTTTAGCTAATTTTAACCTGTCAATCAGCGTAGCTAATTGATCCCCCATTGTCATATGAAGTAGAATCGATAACCCAAATTCAAATCTTGGACAAAGCGCTAATGCCATTTAGAAAGGCAGGAATCCATCGGTTCTTTTTTTGTTAAAACTGTATGAGGAATTTGAAATAAGAATGCTCTTTTGGGGTCAACTTATGTTCAGCAATCAGCTTGCTGAGGTTAAAGCTTCTAGAAAAAAAAAACAGGAACCAAAAGACTCTAGAAGAAAAATTATTTTTCGGCCAATCAAAGGGTCGGAAAATACTTTTCAGACAGTTCATTTTGCTCATCAAAATAACATAAATGAATGAGAGAGGTAATTTTAATTTAGTTGGATGGAGGCCAGTGCTGTGGGAATACATATTTACTGCCTGGCGGCAGAAGCATTTTGGATACCAGCTTATATGGGAAATTTAACGACACCCTCATATGGGTCGTAAGAGAGAATAAGCAATGCGGTAAGACGTTTAAATACGTTTATATAAGAAGTGCGAAAGAGTTACTAAAGCATATTCCTTTTGCGGCCAATAGTCTTTTAGAGAACAAAGTTAAAATTATAATACATTTATCTGTGGTTGGTGAATGCCCTGTTGTCTTTCTGTATATTTTCTGGTTGTGTTTAAGATTGTTTTAAGAGGGCTGTAGACATTTGGTTTCGTAGGGCTCAAATTTCTCTTCTGGGTTCTGTTTGTAGAGTTGGGAGGTCTGCTAACACCGTTTCTTTCCAAGCTGTCTTTAGACACATCTTGCTTCGTAGAGACCCTAATCGTTTCTCCCTCGTCTCGCCGGGTCCAAGTCACCTGCTCAAGTCCCGTGCTCAAGTCCTTCGGTCCTGCTTTCTCCCTCTACGCGTCCCAAGTCACGTGCTCAAGTCCCTTCCGTCCTGCCTTCTCCCCCTACCCACGACCTCTTTACATCCGGGTATACAGCCGTCTTGAGGATAACTCGCAATTTTCTTATACTTAAGCGGAGCATGGGGTCTGCTACCTGCAGTAGCCTTCAGATGTACGATCTGCTAGTCAACCAAGTTAGTGAAACACTGTATCAACAAACTGTGCCAGTCAACGGAGACAAAGACGTCCAAAAGTCCAAATATACCCACAAAAGAACACTTCTTCACCAGTAGCTGCAAAAAGTGACAGCCGACGAAAAGAAAATAGACGCTCAGAAGCATACAAGATACCAACCATATACCAATTAAGTCTAAGAATTTAAGGATAAAAGTACGCGAGTTCGTACTCCAGTCGCGCTATTAGGTTCACATTCGGGCAAATACCCTAGGGAAAGGTATGAACCCCCTTATCCTCCCAGCTATGGGTTAAATAGTACCACTACTGTTCTTCTAGGAGAATGGCTTTGACATTAAATAACCTACAAAGAGTTGATATGCCATTAAACAAAAATCCAAACCAAACCTTAAGGATAAAAGAAAAAACTCTTCTTCAGGATTCCACAAGAAATCTATTCACTCAAAATACCACTATATCTTAACCACTTCTTCAACATCTACTCTGAGCTTGTGAAATTTAACCCTGAAAAAAAAGACACTCTCCATTATTCTTCATAACGGTAAGTCTACAAAGAAATTCTCTTCGTTGACGCTTAAATTGTAATTCGGTATTTAACGAAAATATTTGAACATGCCTATATTTCTGTTTTTTTATTTCTCTTATTTCTATAGACATTTGCCTATTTCTGTACCGACGATTTTTGTTTGTAGTGTAACTTAATTCTTTTATTCTCAAATTGTAAATAAACGAATTCCTTGTCTGTTTCAATTTGCACCTTGAGTTTGAGTTTAATTTGTTTTCGCGTCTAAATTCTATCTTTTAGGTTTCCAATTTTCTTTTTCTTTGTCCAAACAATATTTAAACCATTAAGGTTCTATAAAGAGTATAAATCTTATATCTTTTTAATTAGTCCGCTTACTCTCATTCGATAATCTCTCTCCAAATTCCAGTGTCACATTATAACGCTTTTCGTGTTTTCTATTTGTTAATAAATAAATGTCAGAGAATTAATTTTTATTTATTTATTGCGGACTTTTTGTCCTAATCTTGGTAGTTTTTTTGTTGTTTCTTTTCACTACGTTTCAACCGAATTTCACCTCTGGCCTTCTTCAGGTGATTAACCGCGACCAGAGGTGAAATTAACCGAGGTGATTAACCGAAGGCCAGAGGTGAAATTTGGCCGAAACGTAGTGAAAAGAAACAACAAAAACCTACCAAGATGAGGACAAAAAGTCGGCAATAAATAAAAAAATTAATTCTCAGATTAAGAAGCCTCATCTCAAAAGGATTCCCAATAAAGACATTTAAATAAATGTCTGTTACAATTTGCACCCCGAGTTTGAGTCCGATTTGTTTTTGCGCCTAAAAACACTTTATAATTCAACAAAGGCTTTTGTAAATTTTCTACACTTGGCTCATGATTTGCTTTAAATGTATTAATTCTTAATGAAATTGTCCCTGATGGAGAGGTCGGGTGTGTACATACTTCTGGCTCAGTGTCACAATAAAGCTAATCTTCGTAAATTAGTCATGCTGACAGCATGAAGTTTCCTGACTCTCTCTTACCATCATCTCTATCGTTCATCACTCCTAGCAAGTCCTATAGACTATATCCAGTGTCTGCACAGAGTCGATGTATGAAAGTCCTTGCTGGTCGGCTTACACTGGTGCATCCATCAAAAGAAGTCCATAAGAAAACATCACTTATGAGTTCGTCCTTCTACCAGCAGAGCTCAGCATGTCTTGTTTGTCTTACTTGGATGGTTTGTGAGATGGGAGATAAGTGGCTCTACAGCTGCTGTTTTATAGGGTGGTAATATTTTAATATAAGTGGGGTTGTGTGATTTATTTTAACCGTAGAATCGTAGATTTCATTGCTCATGTAACAATTGTTGCTTTTGTTCATTTGATATTTGCTAGTATGATTCAATGGTTTACAAAGTTGGATCATACAGCTTTTCATCCATCGAATCCGACCTAGATTCGAACCTTTCAACTTTCTTTTTAGACAAATGAAAGCATGAAAAAGAGTTATACTAGGGTGAATCAAAAGTTTTGCAATGTTTTGATATTTTCTAGTTTGCAGCGTTTATTTCACGTGACCTAAGCATTTCAAACTTTGAGAGATGCCGGCTTTGGTTGGCAGTAATGCCGTGGTAGCTGGTGTGCGAACACGTTGTGCATTGCTTCACTCCACGTGTGAATTGGAAGCAGCTCAGATGGATGTAGTCTAATTCGGGAACTTATGCTTTTCGAGCTCGAACTGGTTCATAACGCCATGGAAGCAACCAAAAGTATCTATTGTGCGAAGAGTGATGGCACAGTGGATCAGATTACAGTAATCCGATGGTTGAAGAAATTTCTCTCAGCTTGTAAGAACCACGACGATCAGGTAAGGTCTGGTAAGCTGAAAACCGTGGATTTCGAAGCCGTAATCCAAGCCATAGAGGTAAATCCGGCAAGTAGCATTTGGAGAAGGAACTCGATATCTCCCATTCCTGTGTGGTCCATCATAATCGTCAACAATATCAACGAAGACATGACCACAACGATATACAATGATTACCAAATTACATAATGCGATGACAGATGATCTTTGTACATCAACAGAGAATAAAATCTTTCTTGCTCAGTCGGCTGGGGTTGTAGAATACACCGACTGCTTCTCTGCAGAGGGGTCAGACCCCCTCCCAATGAGTGTCCTTGATATGATATGAAAAATCTTTGGAGAATGCTGAGTACCCCTTCATTGCCATCACTCCCAGGCCTGGTGTGGTAGCACCATATAGAGTCCTATCTGTGGGTCAAATAGAACTAAACTGTGTACTTATGCTAAACTGAATTGCTTGAAGTAGGACAGTTTTAACATTTAAACTGCGTACTTATGCTAAACTGAACTGTTTGAAATAGAACCGTTTTTTTACTTTGAAAATACTTATGCTAAACTGAATTGTTTGAAATAGAACTGATTTGACATTTAACTGTGCGTAAACAAAAACTATACTTATCCTAAACTGAATTGTTTGAAATAGAACCGTTTAATGTATAAAAAATGGATTTAGCATTGATGTGCCATAAAACCAAACCAAACTAAAATCTTTCTTTTATCTTCTGTACGTCTCATTTCTCTTGTGTTACTTTTCACACTTTTATGGTTAGCGAGTTATGGTACCTTAAGACGACAAACGTACAAGTCTTACCCACCATTGTTGGTACTATAGCCTCCGAAACAGTCTTTTATTAAATAAACCATTGTCAACTATTATTAATTCTAAGTATTGTTTCTTTTATCTAAATTTTCTACCCGTACTGTTTCCTAATGGCCGAAGAATGGTAGTCTAAATAGTTGCTCGCCCAGTCAGCTAGGCTTGTAGAATACACCAACTGCATCTCTATAGAAGGGTAAGATTCCACCTCCAACGAGTGTCCTGCATATGACACCAAATCATCTGAGTACCCCTTCATTGCTATTACTCCTAAGCCCACTTTGACCCGGAATGATAGCACCTATTTGGGTCCTAGAGAACAATCCAATCATTTACTACATTTTAAACAATTTTGCTGTGTGCAAACAAATGATTAATATTGAATAGAATTAATACTATTAAATCGCAATACTTGAAAACATTAAACTGTGTGCAAACGAATGAATAATATTGAATAGAATTATTAGTGGTTTGGTTTGGTTGTATGGCACATCAACCATAGTAGGTTATTTAATGCTAAATCTGTTTTTATACATATAAATACTTCTATTTAAAAAAATTCAGTTTAGTTCTATTTGACTCATAGATAAGACTATCAGGTACTACCACTCCGGTCAGAATGGACCTGTGAGCGACGGCAATGAAGGGTACTCCGCATTCCCTAAAGCTCCAGCATTACTGGAACGTCACTATCAGTGTCATAAGCAGGACACTCGTTGGTGGAGTGTCTTACTCTTCGGCAGAGAAGCAGTCGGTATATTCTACATGAATCCATCATTTCTCATCCTAAATAAATATGGGCAGACTTGATTGGGCAACCAGACCAGAAGGAAAACTGTGAATTCAAAACAGCCGTACTCCATTTAAAAAATTTACCAGCTCGTGGCAGAGGGGTTGGGTAAATGCACAAATACTTAAATCATTCATCGAGAAACATTATACAATCAAAACGGACATTATTATGTACTATTACAAAACTGTACAGCTTTGAAATATTGTAACCAAAAACAAAATTGCTTATATATATGTACTTATTTTTGGACTGCTACATATTTATATTTTTGGATGCGCTCTTAGCGTTACAGTTATCGTGGTAGAAAATGGAATTGATGACCTGAGTTCAAATGCTGGCCGAGGCTGAGAGTATCACTTCATGTTAATACCCTTGGGAAATTCCATCATATCTCCTAGTTACGTGTAAATAGTAGGACAGACTTGGTTTGGCAACCAGTTTCGGAGAAGGAAAACTTTAAATTCAAACTAGCTGTAATCCACTAAGAAAATGACCGTGTGTCCTATCTTGCTAGTGTTGGAGGGATTGGGTAAATACATGCAAATTTCAGAGAGAAACTAACAAACTGAAAGATTTTATTTGTCATGAAATCCTAGAGGCAATGACTAGGCAAGCACTGCTGAACTTCAGGAGTGTATAGCTCATGTTGACAAGTATTTGGAAGGATTGTGTAAATATATATGCAACTCCATAAACAGGTGAAACTTTTTAATGTGTCATGAGGAGTTTGAAATAAGTTAAAGAATGACACACACAATTTTATTTTATTTTTATTTTTTTTCATATTTTTTTACATTTAAAGCAAGTGTTTATTCAGCATTAAAAGAAAAGATACACAGAATCGGTAACCAGTCACGTGACAGATTTTTTTTTCATTTTTCTGTCACAAAAGTTAGACTTTTGTCTTTTTTGGAGAGCAGGGAGGGATAGGGTCTCATTTTACATTAAAATAATTAAATTCAGCAGGATAAAAAAAAAAAAATCATATATAGTCCAGGTTAAAAACCCAGTAAGGGTAACCTAAAACCACCTTTTTTTTAAAACCTTATTTATCCGATGCAGGTATCATTGGGGAACGACAAGTTTTCTAAAAATAAGTTTGGCTTCAGGTTACCCTTACGGTGTTTTTAACCCAGACTAATAAGTGTTTTTTGGAGGGAGGGGGGTATTTTAAAAATGTTGGGTGGGCAAAGGAAATATATATTGAAAAAAAAAAATTTTTTTTCATTTTATATCATGTACACAAGATGGCTGTCTTTTGTAAGAAAAAAAAAAGCTAGATACAAAAATGGAGCAAGTAGGAAGGAAAGTTGCAGTAATTAGTCATCATTAAAACAAAAAAAATTGTTGATATAAACAAGAAAAATTAAACCTGATAAAAATCCAGGCTTCAATCCAAATGATTGTTTTTAAGACGGCATCGAGCCTTTGTCAATTCTGGTAGTTCAGATCTCTATCACCTTTATGCCTTTTAGAAACCAAAATGGTAGATGCAGGACTTTGCACATCTTGCCTGAAAAGAAGAAAAAAAATCTACATCTTCCCTGAGGGGGAGGGTACTTTAAAAAAAGATAATAAACTTACCAACTGGAAAAATATTTGTAAATAATTCCACCACTGGATAAGATATGAAATTTTCTTATTTACTTAAACTATGCCAAGTCTGGCACAAGAACATACTTAAATGATGAAGGATGACTGTAAAGAGGACAAAAAGTAGGGAGAAAACCAGAAAACTCTGAGAAGATGGATGCCATCATCTGGCACAAGGATTTGAGTTTTTTTTGATGGGACAGAAAATGGCTGGGGGAAAGATGGTAAATGTTTGGCTCCAGAACTTGGAGGTTTATTAAATAAATTGGATAAAAACCTTAAAAGTTGCCAGATGGTATATGCAAGAGATTAAAGTCAAAATTTCTTAACCTGAATATATTTGAGGGAGGTGACACTTGACTATAAAATGACACCAGAATTTCTCCCTGGTATAATAAATGAAATATTTTAGACTGAGCAAATCTGGTTGAGCAACCACAAAGGTTTCATTCTTCAGTTGGCAATCTCATTTTCTTTGAGTATTTTGAGAATCTTTGGTGACAACTTTGAAAAAATTTCATATTTTCAATGTTTATATTGGGTTTAAATCAATTGCCCTTGACATTTTTCTTTGAAAGAGTAATGTATTTTAGTTGGAGCTTCTTTAAAAATGAGGGCAGTTTTTTGTTCATTTTTAAAAATAGGATCAGCCAAAAATAGGTTTCATGAACTTTTTCTTTTCACTTATCTTAAAGTGAAGATGAAATGGTTAAATAGTTAACAATCATTTTATTTTAAGAGGTTTTAGGACAATGTCAAACAGATCACCAAAAAGTTTTTAATTTATTTTACTTTAGTTATGTTCCTTTTCAATAGAAAAAAAAAGTGCAATAAATTTAGCAAAATGCAAATGGCTGACTTTAGTTCATATGGATGGCAAGACTTTATTTTTTAGATACTTATTTTGTCTGGTTGAGACAATATCTCACCTCTTTATACTAAAATGGATGACAAAAAATAACTGTCTTTATCAGTAAAGGAAAGCTCAATTTTTGATAACAGTTGCATGTAGTTTAGGCCAAAATCCAGTGATGCCAACATATTCTACGAAAAAAGCCTCCCTCAAGAATCAATAATGGCAGTGTAAACAAAAGTCTACAGTATTAATGATGCCAGAACCAGCAGTTTGCCTCAAATTCTTGTCTGAAAATGCCAGAGTTTCTTCCAGAGAATCTAGAAATTTTCTGGTTATTGTTTTTCTTTGAATAAAAGGAAATTGTTTGATGACTTCTTGAAATCTGAACTGAGTGGACAGAAAAAAATATGAAGGAATCACTGACAAAGCATTTAAAAAGATTTTCAGTTTTCACTCTTTCATAGTTTTTTTTTCTTCTTAATTCTTCACCACATAACTAATAGCACCTTTCGATTTAATATTAAAATCCCTTCTTCCATACAGTTATAATTTAAAAAGAAAAAATATTGAAAAATTTGAAAGCTCTTAGAATTAAGACTTATAAAGTGGTTTAAGTTAGTTTGGGCATGTTTTTCCCCCACCCCAAAAATTAATATGGTTGTGGCATGAATTTGCAAAGTGTATCATTTACTTGGTTTAGGAATAGGGATAACCATGGCCAGTAATAAAGTCACAGGAAAAAGTCACGATTTATGGTGGCCAGTTATAGTTAAGTTTTGAATTTGAGTGAGACTAAAGGGATTTATCAAATAAACACTTTTGATTTTTGGGATTGATTATTTCTTTTTTCTGTGACTTTTTTTTTTTTAAACTGGATTCAGGATAACAGAATTTACATAGTCTTGTACACAGGCTTCAAATTACCTATAATACCTGCTTTTCCTAAGTGGTTATCCATCTAAATACTGAACAGGTTCATCATTGCTCAACTTCTTGGATCTTATCTGGAACCAATGCTTTAAGCATGATGTCACCATACGCCAAGAGGGAAAACATGACAAAATATACAAAAGTAAGTGAAGAGAAAGTGAGTTGGGGGAAGGGGGGGGGTCATGTTTAGATATGTTTAACTGATAAGAGCATTTTTAAAAAAATTTATTTTATTTTGGGATTTTACGTGGTTATAGTCTCCCCATAATTGTAAAACATGCAATACAAATATATACAGATTTGGGTGTAGAGGTGGTGAGTCATGTGGAAGGTTATATATCAAAAAATAAAATAGGAAAAAAAACAAAAGAAAAAACATTGTGGTGGGGAAGGAGTGGGCGGTATTCAAATATATAAAAAAAAAAAAAAAATAAATAAAAAATCAGGGATGAAAGTGAATGTAATTAATCACAACCAGTAAATCTGTTGCAACCAACAACAGTTTATTATTATCATTATTATTAATCTTCCATGCAGATCACTTTCATCTAATCTGAACAGATGGAGGTCTTAATTTTAATTTTAAAATTAAAAATAATCCAAATTTTTTATTTTCCCCCCTCTTATTTATGAAGAAAAAAAAAGTCTGGATTAGTTTTGTGTTTCAAGAACATCTATAAAAAAAAAAAAAAAAAAAAAAGTTTAAAACTTGTTTTTCATTTCCAGGTAATACTAGCAGATTAATGACATAGTTCAATTATTCATAACTCGAGTCACCAAAATGGCTGGGTTTATGAACTGAGTGAATAGAAAAATATATTTTAAAAAATGTTGATATTTTGCTAAAAAAAGTATTTTGCTTTAAAAAGAAATGATTTGAAAAAAAAACAAAAAAAAAAACAGTCTACCAAAATTGAGATTGATTAAAAATGTTATTCGGATAAATACAAAAAAGATCTCTACCTGCTTTGAATTCAAAGATGACAGATGGATCGATTTTTGAAAATATTTTTCTTTTCATAAACCGAGACAAAATATTTGCAAAAATATCTGGAAATTTTTCAGTTTCTCTTATAAGCCGAGATGGTAATGACCAGTGTACAATATTAATTAAAAATTTTTTACTGTCAACAAGACCTTAAACTTTATCCTGACCTAAAGGTTTGTATTGAAGTATATTGTCAGTTCATCTTCAGCCATGTTCTTGTCTTCAGGTGGGATGTGGCAAGAAAGTGAGGCAAGTCTGATCCTGTCGATTCAAACAATGAGGAAGTACCTCGCCATTGCACCAAAAGGTGATTATCAAAGTTTGACACTTTTGTGACACTGGTCACAGAAACTGGATAATTTTTGTCCTTGCCCACATGAATCCCTGCCCCTGTTAAATTGAACTTGTTCCACATTGTGCAAAGAGGGGAGGAACTTAATTATAAACATTAAATGAAAATGTAACATCCCTGCAATTACAGACATATTTTGCTCTGTTGATAAGCTTTGAGTAAAATTCAGCTTTTGATCTTGTCATGCAAATTAAATAGACAAGTTCCTTATCACCATGTACCATCTCTAAATTCATTTCTAGCCTCACCTTGCAGTATAAATAGAACCAATTTCCTGCCTGGCAGAACTAGAGATGTTGAAAGTGGCAGCGTTCAAAAGTTTTGGGATCGAAATGGTGGGAGGAGGGGAATAAAAAAAAGAAATCAAAAGTTTTGTAACTAAGCCGAAAGAGTTTCTTTGGTAGCAAAAGAATTTTTTTTCGGGTTTCAGAAATTTTTTTTTGCAAACCCAATATTGGATCAGGAAAAAATGCATATGAAGCCTTACAAACTCTTGGGAAAATTCAAAATTTTGATTGGTAGAGACAAAATAATTGAGATCAAACAAGAGAGAAGTTCAACTGCATTCATAGCCTTTTTAACTGCAGAAAATCCTCGTATAAATCATATGAACATCTTAAGTTTGTTTTGGTTTAAATATCATCCTTGTACATATCCAGGTAAACCATGCATAATTTATGTACTTTAATAATAATAATTTTATAAATAATTTAATTTATGTACTTTAATAATAATAATAATAATTTTTATGTACTTTACCCAAGAGTGGCCTAGGGTAGAATGCAAACTAGTTTCCAGATTTCAATAAGTTGTCATACAACAGAAATCATTTTCTGGAAATCTGGCAGTGAAAGAATTAAGAATGTTGTATGATAATTGTAATGAAGATTATTTTGGACAGGTGCTAGCAAAACGCTTTCCATAAATAATAAAGACAGGATTATAAAACCCCCACTTGATGATGAGCAAATATGAAGGGCAACTGGGTTGACTTTAAATGCTCAAAGAATGGAATGACCCTAAACCTTATCAAAGCTTAAAATTTCTTTCTGAAATCAACATGGATCTTGAAAGCTGGGTCTGAGCATTATATATATAAGGAAATTCTAATAAGTGGTCTGATAAAGAAACCATTGATAGACAATAATGGAACCTCTTAAGAGATCATCTGTGAGTTAAATGAAATGTGATTGACATATGTACTAAAATACAGCTTTCAAGAATGGTGGGGGGATCCTGGATGTAACTTTTACATATGTTTATTTAAAGCACTTCTAATGCCATGCCTTCCAAAAGGTTATGTTTTAGAGGAAAAAGAAAAAAAAAAAAAAAAAGAAAAAAAAAGAAAAAAAAAAAAGATCTAAACTACATTTATCATGGAGGTCGCATTTTTGAGAGCAGTGTCAAGAATAAGACATTAAGTAATTATATCCCCTCTCCACCTACACACATACCAAAAATAAAAGAGCTGTGAACCAACCATGAAAATCTTCAGAAACCAGTCTGAACATGCCTATCAGGACATCACAAAAAAGGGCATTGAGTTCAATTAGGGGGTCAGGATACTTGAGAGTTACTAAAGAGTTACATTTTCAGCTGTCAAACCCAGGTAATCTATGTAGAAATTTACAAATATTTACAAAGACTGGGTGCTTTTGAAAAAATGTGTGCATGAGAGATACCAACACAAAAGTTGATGAGTATCCCAAAAATTAGTTTCAAACCAATTTATTCATTCCAGAAAAAAAAAAAAAAAGTTTTTGTTGTAAAATGTGTATGGCCGAGAGGTGGGGGGTTGCTTTTTCTTCACTCCAGATTCATGCTTACTTTTGATGTTTTTTTCAGGAATTTAAAAAAGTTTAAAAAAATGAAAATGAGATATATATATGTCCTGGTTACCATTATTGGCACCCTTTCATTTTCTATAATATCTTCAGAAAAAAAAATAAATGAAATATATAAATAACCAAGATTATATAAACTTGTTTTATCATTTGCTGTTCTTTATTAACTAAGATTTATCAATAAACCAAAGCTATTTTCCTAAGTTTTTTTGGTTTTATTTTTTAAATTCTCAGGAGATTTTCTACATTATGTACTGAAATTTTATAGATACCAATAATTGTGACCAGGACTGAATATAAAATATTTTGAGGGCGATATAAACAAAATGAAAAACTTTTGGACATTGACAGAACATGTTATTTTGTTATACAAATGGAAACAGAAGCCCAAATTGAAAAAAAAAAAAAAGAAAAGAATTTTACAAATACAAACCTGTAATAGAGCGACTTGCACTGAGGATAGTGACTTAACATATTTAAGGTGTGCATCATTTGTGCTTCATGGTATATGCAAAATGTCATAGTGAACACTGGAGCAAGGACTGATAAATTCACTACAAGGCTTAAAAGATTTCATCCTAAATTATTAATGAATATGATTGGTCATTGAAAAATGACCATCACTAAGTTGAATGGTCTACTAGGAGGTGGACAAAAACATTGACAATATAGGCTTTCTAGGACAAAAAAAAAAAAAAAAAAAAAAGACAGACCAAATTGGTGATGGGCAAAAGCTTTTTTTTGTGTTGTTTTCTCTCTCTCTCTAAATGCCCACATATAAGCTTGAACCAAGAACCCAGCCACTGCATGCAACTCAGGCAGAAGTTTGCATTATTGCCATTGGTTTAATATCCACAAAGTATATTTGGAAAATAAAAAAAGAAAAAGAAAAGAGTGTGAAACAAATGACAATATATACAAGGAGTGTCAAGTAGATTTTATATGCCAAAAGAAAAAATTTAATACAAAGACCAAAAAAAATTCTTAAAATAAAAAATTAAAAAAATTAAAAAAAAAAAGCAAGCAATATATAAATTCCATCAAAGTTATTCAACAGTCTGTCATAATATGAAATAAGGTAAATAATCAGACAACTGACCTTTTCATTCAAATCTGACTTGTCTAAAACAAATCCAATGATCAATTTAAATGTAACAAGTTAGAAAATTCAACTTTTGACATGTTATGATAATCCTTTTGCAGGCAGAGCAACATTATTGTCACCAACAGTACAGACTAAGTGACATTTTTGTCTTTTTGTTGTAGCACAATGTAAGGCATTTTCCTACTGGCTGCTTATTGACCAAGTCAATGTTTATGTATTGCTAAGAGGCCCCACTGTGGTATAGGATTGTGAAAGGATGTTTTGCAAAATACCAGAATTAAAAGTGAGTGCTTTGTTTTCATGCTATTATACTTAACACACAATTGGTGAACAAATTATTGTTTTGTTTGTTTCTATATATGATTAATAGACTTGTTGGAACATACCTACTATTTTGAAAATTTTCTGAAAATAATTTGCCCATTCTTCAAGCATAAAAAAAATTATCTGCCTGCAAAAGGGTTAAAAGAAAAAAGACTGAAGTGATTTTATTTTATGCAGCATCACACCTGTATTAAAAGTTGAATATTTTTCTTTTATAATAAAAGAAAAAAAATCTTTTTGTTAAGGTAATATAAATTCATATTTCCTTTGTAATTTTGATCAATTTTTACTGATTATTACAAGTCACTTAAACCTGAAAATTGATTTGACCAAATAAATGAAGCCAAAGTTACTTCACACCTTGATTAAAAAAAAAAAAAAAATTTTACAAGTCTACATTAGTATAATGTAGTTGGTATTCCCTAACTGTTATAGTCCAGGTTAAAAAAGCACAGTAAGAGTAAAAGGGAAACCAAACTCTCTTAGAAGTAATTTTTCGGATGCAGGTATCATTGGGGAATGTGAAAAGTTTTGGTAAATAGTCTAGGCTTTGTCCTATTTACTAAAACTTTCCACATTCCCCAATAATACCTGAATCGGAAAAATTAGTTCTAGAAGAGTTTGGCTTCATTATCCTTACCATGCTTTTAACCAGGGCTATTAGGTTGTAAGTTGACCAAAGACTTTACATTTCCTAATTGTCACTGGCAATAAGAGTAACAAAATTTAGTGACCCCCCCACCAAAAAATAAAATAATGGTAGAGGTATAATTGATAAAAAAAACAAAAACCCCCAAAAACTACAAATTCACATCGGGATAATCCAGTAGGGGTGGGGCTGCTGGTATTTAAATTTTTGTAACCTTTGTTAGAGACAGATTATGATGGATCTTTAAAAAATTTTAAAAAATTGATGAAATGTGCTCCAGTGGGTGGGAATGAGAAAAATCTTGTTTTTTTATAAAACAGGAAAAAACAAAAACAAAAATGAAGAGAGAGTGGAAGGAGGGGGGAGGGGCAGAAAGATAAATTTTGCAGTTGGATTGAGAAAAAACTTTCTTTAGGGTGGGGGCTGGGATTTTCCTTATTTTTTTTTTGTTTATTTTTTATAAAAAGAAAAAAGTTCATAAAATAAAAGAAAAACCTATCCAGTTTTACAAGTAAGAAAATCTGTACATGGCAAATTTTTAAAAAAATTTTCTGAAATTATTTCAGAATATAATATAGATGAGTGGACAAAAGAGAAACCCTTACAAATATTCAGTTTTTCCACTTTTTGAAGTGCATTGGATTTTTTTTGATTTTTTTTTTTTTTAATTTTCTTTTACTTCGGTTTTGAATATTTTGTCTTTAGTTTTATTTACTTATTTTTCATTTTTTTGCAAGAGTGGTTTTTGCTTTCAGCAAAGTTGAGAGTTAAAAAAAAAATTTATTGGGTGTTAATGTTGGCATTTTATTTAAAAAAAAAAAAAAAAAAAAAAAAGACGATGGTCCCGTCATATCTCTTTGTTCTTTAAGCAGTGAGAAATTTTGCCGCTGTGTCGATTGATGCATTTTCTAGTTTCTTCGAGTCAGATTTAAAATTCCCACAAAGTAGAAGCAGTTACTTCTTTACCACTGGCTTTGAAGATACCATTTTGTTCACCTTTCAGGTAGCAACCATTTGGAGCTTTTACTGTGAACATTGACTGCCCACGGAATTCCACAATAAATGGAGTTGGTCCAGTACTATCAGCAAATAAGTACCCATCATCACCAATGCTCCAGTACTTTCCATTGTGACCTGAAGAGAGATAGAAAAATTTTTTTTATTGGCACTCTGCAAAGTGACTTCATTAATAATAAAAACAAAATTTCATTTAACTCATTAAAAACAGTGAATAGTAAGTTAAGTTCTATGGTTTAACTAAACTTGGGAAATTTTTATCATACACACATCTATGGATAAATAAAATAATCATTATACAGGGTGTTTCAGAAAAATTGATATAGTGTAATTTAATAAGTCAAGTAAGTAAAGTTGGCAACCGTAGCTGAGGGCGACCGGAAGGTTCCCTTTTCAATAGCAACTACACCAAGGTGTAGGGGAAGGTGCTACTCCTTTCCCTGGATTGCTTTGCTTTACCCTTGATATGTACCTTATATTGCTGAGTGTTAAGCAAGGAGGTATCAAGTACCATTTTAAGAGTCTTTGGTATGACGTGATTTGGGATTGAACCCAGGTCTCGCAGGCCATTGGCAAACACTCTACCCACTAGGCCAATGAGCCAGTATTTAATAAATTGACCAATTCTCATTCAAATTTTAACAGCATAACTCAAAATTCTGTTTGTTTTTTCTTTTCAGGTATAGAAATGGCATTTATTGAAGGAGGAGGGGAAAAAAAAAAGAAAAAAAAAAAAGGGTCTTTAAACATAGAATTTTTAGTTGCTTATACACCAGTTAAAAAATCAAGATCACTTGAACAAGATTATGAAATGATATCAGTTTTTCTGAAACACCTTTTGTCTCAAATGATAGTTTGTTTTTTTTTTTTTTTAAAAACACCCTGTACATAACATTACACATGAGATTATTTTATGAGAACGATACACTTAAAATATGTAAGTTTCCACTTTCCCAGTTCCCTTTGCAACTGAAAGTTAACTTTATGGGGGTCTGCATTCACGCTGAACTTTTTTTTTTTTTTTTTAAATCAACTAAATTCAAACGTAACATAACTAAAATGATAATTAGAAGCCTTTACCCCTTCCAAAATAGGAGCATCAATATCACGAACTGAGCAATGCAACGGTTTAATATGTTGTCTAGTATATAATTGTAATTCAAGGCAAATGACAAAGTTTCCATTTTATTGTAACTGGTGAAAAATGTTCTGTATGCAAGTCAGGAGACCAGAGAGACACTCCTTCCTTCAAAAAGAAACAGAAGTTATTTAGTTGGAGAGGACTATTTCACCTTTTTCTCTTAAAATGGTGAAGCATTATTATTAATAGCTTTGTTTTGGTTTCTTTGTTTAATGGTATATCAACCTTTTGTGGGCTATTTAATACCAAAGCTATCCTTGTAGAAGAACAGTACTATTGTAGGGAATAAATAAAGGAAAAACAAATTTAAATTGAATTGAAATATGCAGAAACTTCCAGAGGCCTCTGACAAGAAGAGGGGTGATGCATGCGCAAAGAAAAGGAACCGTCACGACAAAAGAAGGAATCTCACTCTCTTTCAGCAGCGATCAGCGGAGTGCCAACACCTAGATCGTTCTTACTAACTGGTGGGGGACGCCATGCACCCATCTTTAGACAATACACTGGCTAACCCTTCCACTGGTAGTAGTCGTCTCTTTTTCACCACCAACCCATGACTAAAACACTGGATTTAGACAAACTCCCAAAAGTGACTAACACGTTGCTAAAGCTTTATATACCGAACACATTGTTAAAGCTCTTTAGATACCGAATAAAGACACACACACACACACATATATATATATATATTATATATACCCAAAAAATGACCAACACATTTTTAACTCCTTGACTGGGAGATTCAACCATTTCTTTTGTATTCGGGAAGAATTTCCCCACCCCCTGAATGGCTGTTGAACCCAAAAATAAAAGAAAAATATAAAAGATATCTTCGTCTCCTATCTGTTACTATCTTTTTCTTTCATATAATTCTTTTACAGCTTTTTTATCAAAGAAGTTAAATCAGCAAAACAAAAGTGGGGTAAGAATAGAATAACCTCAGAATGGAGTCAGATAGCAAATGGCAACACAGCTTGCCCCTGGACCCCATACTATCTAAACCTTTGTTGGGGGGGATAAGAGGCTTCATATATTTCCTGAGAGCATTAGTCTGAAAGTGAATGTAATCATATGACAGGAGTTCAAACTATGATGCTTCTGTCTAGCATGTTAGTAACTCCACCACAGGGACTTTCTCCAGTAAAAGGTTGTGTTGTACTAGTGAAGGTGACATGTCTACAGTGATATTGTCTACAATGAATTTTTATAAATATGCTACATAATATACAGATTATAATGATTTTTTAAAAATTTACTTAGCTTTGCTTAGTTGAGGCACAAAGCTAGAAGAATAAGGCACTCAGTAAGACTCAAACTCACTAACAATGATCTGCCAGTATAGACAGAATGTCAGTCATAATTTACCAAGTCTAGGTCAAAAGTAAAGCACACACATCGAGAATCGGAAGTCAGACTGAAGAAATAACGAGAGAAAGGTTGTGTCAAATTGAATTTACTAAAAATGGCTTGCTAACCATTACTAAGAACACGAGATTGTGTGTAGGGTTATTTTATGCTCAGAAATAAGGAAATCACATTCTCTGTATGTTCATATTTACATTTTTTTTTGTGTTGTTGTTTTTTTAAAAGAGGGTTTTTTTGGGGGGACAGGAGGGGGGGGCACACAGAACTACAAATAATTTTTAAACAGTCAAAGCATGCCAGAATGTCATAGTCTGCTATTGTGAAACAAAACAAGAAAAAAAAAAATAAGATTAAGAATTTATTGTTTTTATATTTTTTCTGTCTCATAAAAAAGAAAGAAAACTCCTAAATCTACAAAAACTCATCATACATTTCATTAGAGTAGCTTTGTCTCTGATAAATGCTATGTCAATGACGGCTAATCATCAAATGGGGGGGGAAAAATAAAAAAAAGATTAAAAAATAACTCATCTTAAATATTTGGACATTACTGCTTTATTCTCTTCATTCAAAATCTAAGTCTTGAGGAAGAAATTGATACAGTGCATGGAAGCACTTGTTGAAACCAATCTTCTATCTTTGATCCATTCCCAGTTCATATTCAAGCCACCAACAGAAAAAGAGCCAAAATCAGAAAATCTGTCTTATATTGTGGTTCACAGAAAATCTCACCCTCACTGCCTTGAGTGGATGACAGTCCAGTCACCACTTAGATGTGATCTTGGTAAGCTTATTTTTGAACACAGTCAAATAGTTTTAAGTATTGCTATATAACAGTCACAATTTAACTTCAGTCATTTGTTTACACACAGTTTGTTCTATTTGACCCATGGATAGGACCCTATCAGGTGCTACCCTTCCAGGTCAGAGTAAACCTGGGAGCAATGACAATAAAGGGATACTCCGCTTTCCTCAAATCTCATATCTTTCCCAAGAGTATTTGTCTGAAAGTGAACATAATAGCGTGATTGGAGTTTGAAGTTGCTTACTATGATATTGCAGTTCAGCACATTAACAACAATGCCACTGGGACTCCCTTTACTAAGATAGTTATTCTTATTAATCTAATATTACTAATATAATCTAAGAGGTGCTCATGGTTATCATTATAGGAAATGGACATGGCAATCTGAGTTCAAATCCTAGACAAAGCTACATTTCACATAGCACTAAAACTCTTAGGAGACTTCTGAATCCAACACTTCCGGCTCTGGGTGAATAGTAGAGTAGGCTGGGCTCTTTAACTTTGGTACATCAACTGATCAAGGAGAAGGAAAACTGAATTCAAATCAGTTGTAGACCTGGACAGGGATGGGCTCCACTAGGATACCCTTGCCCAAGACACTACATGAATAGTGCCCAATAACCAAACCAAGTTATAAAGACAAAAAATAATGATGTAATGATATATATTTATTTTTAATTCCAAAGCCAACCTTGTAGAAAAACAGTAGGGATAATATTTAACTCCTAGCTTGAGAGTTAAGCAGGAAGGTCAATACTTTTCCCATGGGCATTAGTCTGAAAATGAACATAATAGTGCAACTGGAGTTTGAACTCTTACTTTGTCACCACAATCCAACATCTTAGTCATTACGCTATGGGGCCTCCCTTGATATATAAATATCCAATTACATTGGTTAGCATACAAGTATTCAGAAGGCACTAACTTCCTGGTTTTGTCTTTAACAAAGATTCTATTCAGATTTTTAAAAAAAATTTTTTTTTTTTTTTTTTTAACTTTTTATTCAGTTTTGTCTGGAAAAAAAGTCAGTGGCAAATTAAGGCTTCAGCCTTTGGGCCAGCAACTCAGGTCTCCAGCAGTTGAAGGTTCTCTATAGATTAAATGAAAAGTATTTCCTTTGTGAAGGCTAAATCAAATCAATATTAACATAATTATCTTTGTAGGGAATGGAATTAGAAACCAGAGCACAAATCATGAACAAGGTTGTTTACCTTTCACTTCATACTAATGCCCTTGGGAAAGGGTATACATTTAACTATTCCACCCTCCATACCAGTTATGGGTAAATGAAAAAGCAGACAGTATTCTTTCCCTTTAGTAATTCAAACAATATTGGAGAAGTAAAACTTTGAATTTTTAAAAATTGACCTTGTGTCACACCCTATCTGTGGCAGAGCGGTCGAGTGGTTTTAACAGCGGGTCACCCCATTTAGGGTTATATTATGACTAGGTTGGCTTGGATGGGTTTTATGGTCTATCAACCATTGTTGGTTATTCAATGCCAAATCCTGTTTTTATATATATATATATATATATATATATATATATATATATATATATATAGAGAGAGAGAGAGAGAGAGAGATAGATAGATAGATATGACTTGGTTTGGTTGGGTTTTATGGCATATCAACCTTTGTTGGTTATTTAATGCAGAATTCTACTTATACATATATATTAAATATATATAATTTGTAAACATTTTGTAGATAACACTTTTAAATGAACCCGAGCTCTTTTTTGCACACAGTTAAATGGTTTCAAGTGTTTGAAGGTAATTTCATTTTTAAATGAGTCAGAACTAATTTGTTTGCACACTAGTATTGCTATTGTTTCTTCACAGTTAAATGGGTCCAATTATTGCTATTTAACACTAATAATTTCATTTAATATTAATCATTTGTTAGCAGACAGTGAAGTGGTTACAAGTATTGCTATGTATCACAAATTCAATTAGAAAGTCATCTGTTTACACAGAGTTAAATGGTCAAGGAGTTCTATAACAAAGAATTCAATTTAGCATAAGGCATTTGTTTGGACACTGTTTAAATGTCAAACTGTTCTATTTGACCCATAGATTGGACCCTACCAGGAGTTACCACAATGACCTAGGAGAAATGGCAATGAAGGGGTACTCCACATTCCGTAAAGCTCCAGCATTACTGGAGACTCACCATCAGATGGTTTAGTGTCACATACAGGACACTCATAGGGGGGGGGGTATAACCTCTCCAGAGAGATGCAATCGGTGTATTCTACAGACCCAGCCAACTGGCCTCTTATGACTAGAGGTAAGGAAATCGCATTCATTGAATGTTCATATTCATATTTTTGTGAAGTTGTTTCATCAGAGGGTTTTTTTTTTGCATATGGCCCTATTGAATACATATAATTAGCAAACAGATCTATTTGAGCTATAGATTAGAACTTAACAGGTACTACCAATCTGGGTCAGAGTCAACCTGGGAGTAATGGCAATAAAAAAAGTACACCACACTCCCCAGAGCTGGAGCCTCACCATCAGTTGTGATTTAGCGTCATACCCAGGACACCCCCTTTTTTGGGAGAGGTCTTACCTCTCTATAGTGGAGACAGTCAATATATTCTAAGCTCTGCAAACAGAGTGATTTTTTTTTCTTTAGGAAATGTTACTGGGAGCTCTTGCAAGTATTGCTATCTAACACTAACAATTCAACATCAGCCATTTGTTTGCAGACAGTAAAATGGTTATTGTTTGTAAGTTTGCTTGGTTTTAAGTCATATCAAACATTGTAGGTTGTTTAATGCCAAATCCTGTTTATACTTATATATTAAATACATTTTTGTAAACATTTTACTAATAACATTTTCAAACGGGCCTGAGCTCATTTTTCTTCACAAGTATTTCTACCTAATATGAATCATTCTATAACTAAGGCAAAAAAAAAAAGAAATCTTAATCTGACACTATACAAAACTTGGTTCCAGTTCATAAATGATAGGTTTCTGAGTGTTCGGAAATCTTGATACAAAATGGACAAAAACAGTCCTCATTAAAAGATGTGCATTTAGGAAAATCCTTAAAATTAAGGATAAAATGGAATTTCATCATGCAAGTGTGATATCATATGCAATGTGTGTGTGTGTATATATATATATCTCACATACACAGATCAGCAGACAGACAGACTTGAGCATACACGCAGCACTTTGAAAGGTAATCAAAATTAATGCATCATTTTTAAAGTGAACCAAAAGATAAATTCTGGAATTCTAATTAACTAGGTGCTACATTGGCATATTTGATTTGAATAAATATTCTTTATTTTAAAACAGAAAAGAGAGAGGTGGTCTGGAGAGAGATAGACTACTACCATGACCCACATCCACCCTAATTAACATTTTAACTGTTCAGTCATTGTTTAAAGTGTTCAAAATTTTATACCCAGCTGAGCACCTCCATCCTCAACACCATTTAAATCCTCCACCTTCACAATTAATGACATTTCATTATGTTTAAGTAAAAGCTGCAAATATAATACAAGTATGGAAGTTGGAGTATATTGAATTAACCTCCTTGTAAGAAAAAAAAAAAAAAAAGGAAAATACTTGAAAAAGCAATTTTGTTTCTAAACTGACTCAATTGGAATAAAACAAAGATATAAAATATATAAATTTCTGAGATGCAGACACATAAGGAATTTTTGGCATGCTATATATATATATTATACACACACACACTAAATCTTCTTGCAGTGTCAGCTGGGGCTGTAGAATACACCAACTGCACCACCTCTGCAAAGGAGTAAGACCCCCCAGTGTCCTGGATATGACACTAAATTTGATGGTGAGGTTCCAGTAATACTGGAGCTTTGGGGAATGCAGAATACTCCTTCATTGCCATCGCTCCCAGGTCCACTCTGGTCCAGAATGGTAGCACCTGATAGGGCCCTATCTATGGGTTAAATAGAACTAACTGCATACTTATGCTAAACTGAATTGTTTGAATTAGAACAGTTTGACTAAACTGAAAAGCTTGAAATAGAAATGTTTTTGACAATTAAACCGTACATACATTTAAACTGCTTGCTTATGCTAAACTGAATTCTTTGAAATGGAATTGTTTTGGACATTGAAAATGTACTTACACTAAACTGATTTGTTTAATATAGAACTGTTTTGACATTTAACTGTGTGTAAACAAAATCTGTACTTATCCTTAGCTGAATTAGAACAGCTTGACTAAACTGAATAGCTTGAATGTTTTTTTTTTTACAATTAAACTGTACTTATATTCAAATTGCGGGCTTATACTAAACTGAATTGTTTGAAATAGAACTATTTTCGTAAAAATGGATTTAGCGTTAAATAACCTACAAAGGTTGATATGCCATAAAACCCAAACAACCAACTAAATTTTCTTCACAAGCAGGATGTGACACAAGATTAATTTTTTTAACCAAAGTTTAACAGGTTTGAATACAGAGTTTTCCTTCTCCCCAACTGGTTGCTATACTAAGGTTAATGAGTCAAGTTTGCCCAACAATTTACCCATACCATTGCATTTATACCTTTCCCAAAGCGAGATGCATATTACAGTCTTGTCCAGGATTTGAGCTCATTAACTCAGGTTATCATTTTCTACAACAGTAACACCATGAGGACACAATCCTATTTACCAACCCCTCCGCTCGGGCAGGATATGACACAAGGTCAATTTTTAAGCGGAGTTTAACAGGTTTGAATTCAGAGTTTTCCTTCTCCTAGACTAGTTGCCTCACCAAGGCTGAAGAACCCAGTCTGTCCTACTATTTACCCATAGCTGAAGGGAGAATAATTGGATTGCATTTCACATAGCACTAATAGTGCTATGTGAAATGCAATCGGTCTCATCCAGGATTTGAACTCGTGTCGCCGTGTCCATTTCCTACGACGATAACCATTACACCACAGGCACCTCCATGAGGGCACAATATATCTAATACAATTCACCATCATAAGATTGTTTCACCAGCATTAAACTGAATAGTTTATGAAGAGAAGCTTGTAAGTCTAACGATACACTCCCCTCCTGGGGGTTGAGCTCTCTGGCAAAGGAATTAACAGCTACTACTCGCGTAATGCAAAGCTCTTCTAAAAAATTGAGTACTCTGGTATCCAGTAAAGCAAAATGTAAAACAAATGAAAACTAATACGCAATGCCTTATAATTCTCGAGCAGATGTATGTCGCCTGTTAGCCGAGCGGTAAGATGCCAAAAATGTAAAGTTGGGCAGGTTTTGACCCCAGCTTGAAGTGTCCTGTGTGTCTAGCCACACTGAAGTGTTGTGATACAATAAAACAGTGTCTATAGATGACTACATATATATGTGTGTGTTTTGTGTTTCTAGTGTGCTACGTTAATTGATTTAATTAAACCGCAATTCACATTTCAGTTAATGTACTTTCCAACCTCCTTTAATTTTTACCTGTCCCAAGCAGGCCTATCTGGTATACATACTGGGTAGATGATTCTAAGTTCCAGAGGGCCTTCATACCAAGCAATACCTGCTCAGCACTTGGCACCTGAGGCACTCCAAAAGAGGAATGCTGAAGTGATCAAGCACTTTTTGTGATGGTCATGCAAGAGTCTCGATTTGTACATAGCCCGATGAATCTCCTTCAGTCATGCCAGTATTCTCAGAATTTTAAATAAAACTGGTTGGTTGGGTTTTAAGGCATATCAACCTTTGAAGTACTGCTATCTAATACTAATAACTCAATTTAACATCAGCCATTTTGTTTGCAGACAACTAAATGGTTAGTGTTCATCGGCTTGTTTGGTTTTAAGTCATATCAAACATTGTAGGTTGTTTAATGTTAAATTTTGTTTATACTTGTATATCAAATACACTTTTGTAAACATTTTGCTAATAGCATTTTTAAACAAGCCCAAGCTCATTTTTCTTCATTGCCAAATGACATCAAGTATTTCTATCAAATATGAATCATTCTTTTTACTTTTAATCATTTTCTTTTGCACACAGTTATTAAATGGTTTTGAATATTGCTATGTAACAGTAACAATTTAAAATCAGACATTTGTTTGCACACATTTTATAAGATATGCATGATATGTGAATGATTAACATTTATAAAAAGAGTGAGCTTATCTGTTTGGGTACAGCCAAATGACTTCAAGTATTTTAGTTATTTATTAGATCTTCTTGATTAAGGTTGGCAACAATGCAGTCTGTGTAACAATCCATACTTTCTATTCAATAGAATCTTTGTAGGGATTTTGTCGATCCCTGAGCATTGGACTGTTTATTCATTCTTATAGATGACTTTGTTCTTTAAACCAAACACTTTATTCAATTAACAGGACTAGATTGGTTTTGTTTTGCTTGGATTTTATGGCATATCAACCATTGTAGGTTTTTTAATGCCAAATCCTTTTTATAAATACATACTAAATATGATTTTTAAACACATTTAGTTGATGATATATTTAAATGAGTGAGCTCTTTTTGGCATTCAGTTAAATGGTTTCACTTATTTCTATCTAATATGAATAATTCTATATACTATTAATCATTTTATACACAGTTAAATCTACAAACAGTTCTATTTCAAGCAATTCATTTTAGCATTAGTCATTTGTTTGCAGTCAGTTCAAATGTCAAACAGTTCTATTTGACCCATAGATAGGACCCTAGGGCTAGAGTGAACCTGGGAGCAATGGCAATCAAGGGGTACTCCACGTTGGGGGAATTGGTGTATTTTACAGCCCAAGCTGACTGGGCTAGGACTAGATTGTTCTCATTCCTTATAAACAGACAGTAAAATGAAGACAATCTTCCTCCTTGATTGAATAAAAGTTTCTGTTCAAAATTCTCAGTAAGTTCTTCTCAGATCTCCAGTCCACTAAGAATGCAATGATTTCGGTGATCTCATTTCTTCCTCTGATCTCCAATCCCTCCAGTCTTCTTTCCAAGCTCTTGGGGACTGTTCCAAGGGCCCAAATTACAATTGGTGTATTATCATCATCTTTGTTCTCCACAGCTTCTTCAGCTCTCTGGCAAAATCCAAGTATTTGTCTAACTTTTGATTTTCTTTTTATGTAACACAGTTTCTTCCAGGCAACGGTCACATCGATACTGCTATATAGGTGCACTACATGGACGCTAACAAAACGGCTGGAGAAGAAGCTAGACGGCAATTACACAAGAATGCTGCGTGCAATCTTGAACAAGTCCTGGCGGCAACACCCCACAGGACACCAACTGTACGGCCACCTGCCTCCTATCACGAAAACGATTCAAGTTAGACGAACCAGACATGCAGGACACTGCTGGAGAAGCAGGGACGAACTCATAAGAGATGCACTCTTATGGACCACCACACATGGCCGTGCAAAAGCAGGACGACCAGCACAAACATACATTCAGCAGCTATGTGAGGATACGGGGTTTTGTCCTGAAGACCTGCCTAGGGCGATGAACGATAGGGAGGAGTAGCGAGAGAGGGTCAGAAATATCCGTGCTACCAGCATGACATGATGATGATCATTATCATCCTTCTGAAGAAGCAAAATCCACAAGATGACAACATTTTTTTTCTTGTTAAGTAAGTCTAGTTTTCAGGTTAAGATTGAGAGATTTATTTGTATTTCAAAGTGACCTTTGTTACACCTAAAGAAAACCAGAGATTACTGAAATGTTCGGAAAACTGTGCCACAAAATCTAAAATTGAAAAAGACCCATGTGTTGCGAATTTCAAAAATACATTTTCCCAATTTTGCAGCCAAAAAGCAAGTGAATCTGAATACACCAAATCCACCATATCATTTACAAACTGTCCAGCAGTTGGAGAAGACAGACATTAGATTCTTCACACTGAACAGAAAATATCAGTCCCAAATCAAACAATAACCCAATTTTATTCCCAAAGGAATTCATGATTAACATACAAGAAAGCAATTAAAAAGAATACTAAAAACATTTATGCATTCTGTAATATACATATAGAGATTAATACATGCATAACATTTTGTAAATTATTGTTTATTGCAAAAATAAGTAAAAATAAAAAAGGCATGTTTCAACTCATCCTCCAGTTATTTGTTTTAATATTTTTTTGCTTTATTTATTGGTTTGGTTTTATGGCATATCATCTATTGTAGGTTATATAATGCCAAATCCAGTTTATACATATTAGATATATGATTTCTAAATGTAAGTCAACTAAGTTTAATAGTTCCAAGTATTGCTAAATATCACTAACAATTCAATTAAACATCAATCATTTGTTTATACACAATTAGATGATCAAACAGTTCTATTTCTAGCAATTCAATTTAGCATTTTTTTTTGTTCACACTTAGTTTAAATATCAAACAATTCTATTTGATACATAGATAGGATCCTATCAGGTGGTACTGCTCTGGGTCAGAGTGGACCTAGGAGTGATGGCAATGAAGGGGTACTTCACATTCTCCAAAGCTCCAGCATTACTGGAGCCTCTCCATCAGATTGTTTCATGTCATATCCAGGACACTCATTGGGAGTGGGGAGGATTTACATCTCTGCAGAGATGCTGTCAGTGTATTCTACCACCCCAGCTGACTGGACTTGTTTTATTTATCATAGTACCCAGAAAATTCAGTTACTACACTATTAAGCTTCATTTCATCATGAACTTACTATGCATAATTCACTACAGCATTCACACTACCCTCATACAAAGGGTCAAACATTTTGACTACAATAGTTAAAATAAACAGACAATTCTGAGTGAAATAAGTTGGTGACTGTTGTCAAGAGCGACCAGAAGGCCCCCTTTGCTACGACACCGAGGTGTAGGGGAGGGCGCTACTCCTTTCCCAGGATTGCTCCACTTTACCCTTGATATGTACTTTATATTGCTGAGTGTTAAACAAGGAGGTATCAAGTATGGTATGACGCGACCTGGGATTGAATGCCGGTAGACGATTCAGAGTACATCAGTGTAAAACAGACAATTCCAAGTACATCAGTGTAAAATGATCATACCATGATGCATAATTCTATTATATATTTTAACACGTTACATTAAGTAAACCAATGTAGGTGACCAAATGATTTTACAGTAGGTTTTGTCTGGTTGGGTTTTATGGCATATCAACCATTGAAGGTTATTTAATGGCAAATCCTCTTTATACATATTATATGCACTTCGTAAACAGATTGTAGATAATATTTTAAATGAGCCAGAGCTTATTTGTTTGCAAACAGTTAAATGGTTATACATATGATTTGAAAGTCAATAGTTTGCAGGTAATCTTATTTCTAAAATAAGTCAGAGTTAATTTGTTTGCACACAAGTCTTACTATTGTTTGCACACAGTCAAATGGTTTCAAATATTCTAACATGAATAGTTCAATTTAGTATTATTCATTTGTTTGCAATCACTTAAATGGTTTCAAATATTGCTTTGTAACACTAATAATTAAATATAGGCACATAAAGAGTTTTAAATATAGCTATTCAACACTAATAATTCTAGTCAACATTACTCATTCATTAGCACACAGTCAAATTGTTCTAAGTATGGTTATGTATCACTAACAATTCCATAAAAGTCATTTGCTTGTATACAGTTTAAATGCCAAATAGCTGTAGTTGACCTATAGATAGGACCCTATCAAGTTCTACCACTCCAGGTCAGAGTGGACCTGGGAGTAATGGCAATGAAAGGGTACTCCATATTTCCCAAAGCTCTAGGGCAGGACCCTCACTATTAGATGGTTTAATGTCATATCCAAGATACTTGTTGACAGAGTCTTACCACTCTGCAGAGATACAGTTAGTGTATTCTGCAGTGCCAACTGACTGGGCTGTTTACAATCGTAGATGCTTAATACATCAGTTGCAATTGCATGCCATTCAAAAAAAAATTTTTTTTGAGATGTTAGCCTACCATCTATCTGTCCTGTACTTATTTATGAGAATTAGCTTTTTCACCATATGAAGATTATTAAGTCCAAGTACCATTCCACTACAACTATTATTCATTTAGAAGCCAGCTTGAGGCTGACTAGGAGCAGTTACCATCTGGACAATGTAATATTGACCGACTCCATAGCGTATAAGTCATCAGAGTAAGGTAGTGCCCGTGGTGTAATGGTTATCGTCATAGGAAATGAACACGGCGACACGAGTTCAAATCCTGGACGAGACTGATTGCATTTCACATAGCACTAATACCCTTGGGAAAGGTATGAATCCAATTATTCTCCCTCCAGCTATGGGTAAATAGTAGGGCAAACTAGGTTCTTCAGCCTTGGCGAGGCAACTAGTCTAGGAGAAGGAAAACTCTGAATTCAAACCTGTTAAACTCCGCATAAAAATTGACCTTGTGTCTTATCCGGCCCGAGCGGAGGGGTTGGGTAAATATGATAAATGTAGGCTGGTTGGGTTTCATGGCATATCAACCTTTGTAGGTTATTTAATGCCAAATCCATTTTTATTTAAATAATCAGTTCTATATCAAACAATTCAATTTAGCATGAGTACAGTTTAATTGTCAAAAACATTTCTATTTAAAACTATTTAGTTTAGTCAAGCAGTTCTAATTCAGCTAAGTACAGATTTTTTTTTACACAGTTCTATATTAAACAATTCAGTTTAGTGTCAAAACAGTTTCATTTCAAATAATTCAGTTTAGCATAAGCACGCAGTTTAAATGTAAGTATGGTTTAATTGTCAAAAACATTTCTATTTTAAGCTATTCAGTTTAGTCAAACAATTCAGTTTATGCCGTTAGTTCTATCAGGTGCTACCACACCAGGCTAGAGTGGACCTAGGAGCAATGGCAATGAAGGGGTGCTCCGCATTCCCCAAAGCTCCAGCATCACTGGAATCTCACCATCTCATTTGGGGGCCTTACCCCTCTGCCGAGAAGCAGTCAGTGTATTCTACAGCCCCAGCCGACTTAGCAAACCATAAATGTATTCAGTTGTATAATGCTGTAAGGGTTCATGTAATGATGCAAGGTATGTGAACATACATTGCATATATAAAGTATGCTATATGAATATATTCAGTATTTTCTTAATACAGGTAAATCATTTTGACCAAGTCCTTTTAAGAAGTGTTGGTACCTCTAGTTTACAGAAATAAATGTTCATTCAATAGTTTCATCTAAGTTTGGATTTTATAAGTCTACTTTTATTATAAGGTATTTTAAGCCCCAAGATATTTCAATCTGTAGACTATTCTATAACTGGCTCATTATCATCAAGGTATGTTGACTGCACAGATTCCCTTGACTCACTCACAATCCATCCCTATCAGATCTTTGTCCCCACTGAGCTGATAAATGTAAATTTTGGCTGATTGACTGATACTGGTGTGTCCATGTATAGAAATCCATAGAGGAACATTGCTTAGGAGTTCATCCTTACTTTACCAGCAATGCCCAGCATGTCTGGTTCACCTTTCTAGAATGGTTTGCAAGATGGGAGGTAAATGGCCATACAACTGTTTTTTTTTTTTTAATTGCTGCTTTCACAATTTGTTAAAAAAATGCAGCATTCTTGTGTAGTCCCCATTGAGCTTTTTCTCCCCAAGCATTTCATTAGAGTTCAAGTGGTGCAACCATACAGTAGTATTGACATGGTTACAGCTTGGAAGAATTCTCATTTTATCAAAGAGATCAGTCCCTGAGAAGGACACAAATCCATTTCTCCAATGCATATCTTGAATCCTATCACAGGCAAGTAACATTGTAAAAAAAAAAAAAAAAAAAAAAAAGATTGTAAATACACATTAGGGAAAAACCAGCTTTGAATAATGACAGTAACTTATCAGGCAAAAGTAAGAAAAAGTCACAATACACATTGTCAGTTTTGACAAGAATCACATTATAGGTTTGGTTTGTTTGGTTTTATGGCATATCAACCTTTGTAGGTTATTTAACGCCAAATCCATTTTTATGTAAATAATCTGTTCTATTGAAAACAGTTCAGTTTAGCATAAGTACACAGTTTAATTGTCAAAAACATTTCCATTTCAAACTATTCAAGCAGTTATATGTAATAATTCAGTTAAGTGTAAATACAGTTTTAATGTTGAAAAACAGTTCTATTTGAAATAATTCAGTTAAGCATAAGCATGCAGTTTAGGTGTAAGTACGGTTTAATTGTCAAAAACGTTTCTATTTCAAGCTATTCAGTTTACTCAATTCATTTTAGCATAGAATCAGATTATAACATCTGGATCTGTGTAAGGCTTTTACAAAACACTTCAATTCCAACAAAAACTGTTTTTATCCTATTAACTGTGGTAAAAATAATTCCTGTTTTATTTGATCAGATTTGATTTATTAGCATGTCAACCCATCTGGGGATATTTTATGCCAAGAGGTAAATTGTGAGGGATGGTCAGATTTATTTTAATGTTTTTTCAAGAATGTTTATTTTGAGAGTGAATTGTCTGCAGTTGTTTGTTGCAAAATGGATTTGGAGTCACTTTGAGAGAGAGGTTTGCAGAGTAGAAATTCAAGTATACAGCTATATTTTTTGGTACGATTTTTATTTCTTTCAGGAAGGATAAAATGTTATCTATACTAATATTTTAAATGTATGTCTCATATCAGTTGTGTTATAAAAGCATTTTCTGATAACAGCAATGAATATTTGATCAGAATTCAGATAAGACAACATTCTAGATACAGCTGGGGAAATAAAGATGAACTAATGAGTGACATTCTCCAATGGTGTATTTGTTTCTTTGTTCTCAGATAATCAATTTTCTTTTTTATTTCATTAGCAAATTCTTCTTCACTATCAGATAATAAATCTAAGCTTCATTAATCACTTTTACAAAGATATTTACAAAATTTTTCATCAATAATAACCTGTTTCAGCAGTTTTAGAAATTTTTATAAATTACTAGGGTAAGTCATAAGTATTGTAATATTTTGGTACCTATTAGTTTGCAGTGCATATATCATGTGACCAAAGCAGTTCAAGCTATGGTGGGTACTTGTGATTGGTAGTATTGTGGTAGTTGGTGTGCTAACACATTGGGTATTACCTCACTCAGTGGTTTGGTTTCATGGGATATCAACCATTGTAGATTATTTAATGGCAAATCCTGTTTTTATATATATATATATATATATATATATATATATATATATATATATGATTTGTAAACACATTTTGTCGATAACATTTTAAAATGAGCCAGAGCTCTTTATTGCACACAGTTAAATGGTTTCAAATATTGCTATATATCAGTCACAATTTAACATCAGTCATTTGTTTGCACACACAGTTTGTTCTATTTGACCCTTGGATTGGACCCATCAGGGGCTACTACTTTGGGTCAGAGTGAACCTGGGAGTAATGGCAATGAAGGAGTACTCCACATTTCCCAAATCTCCAAGGCTGGAGCCTCACCATCAAATGGTTTAATATCAAATCCAGGACACTTATTAGAGGAGGCAGTCTTAACCCTCTGCAGAGATGCAGTTGGTGTATTATACAATCCCATCTGACTGGGCTAGCATTACTGTGAGTGATTTGAAAGCTACACAGATGAACATGCAACAGTCTAATTCAGGAACTTATGTGATATGATTTCAAAGTGGGCAATAATGCCACGGAAGCAACCAAAAAGATTTGTTATGTGAAAAGTGAAGGTACATTTGATCACAGTCCAGTAATCAGACAATTGAAAAAAATTTGAGATGTTTCAAGTACTTTGATTAGACGAGTCAGATAGGCTGAAAAGCCATAGATTCCAAATCCATGCTTGAAGCTATACAGCTAAATCTCATAAGTAGCACTCAAAAAGAACCAGACAAATTTCATATCACATAGTCCAGTATCGATTATCACTTTTATGACAAAAAAAAGAAAAAAATCATCCAGAGCTGCCAAATTGTGCACCAAAATACAAAAATATTGCTAATTCTTTGACTTAAACTCAACAAATTGGATTAAATAGCTTCTTAACTCTGAGTGTGGGGAGCAAGGAGATCCTGTTTGATACCCTGACTCATAGGTAAGAGAGACCCTCTCCCACCACTCTTCTCTATCATCCATCACTCCCAGTTGTTCTTCAAGGCTACATCCTGTATCAGCACAGAGCTGTTGTATATAGGTTTTAGCTGGTTGTCCTGCCTTTGCTCACACATGTGAAGAGATCCACAGGAGTATGTCACTTATGAGTTCACCCCTACTTCTCCAGCAGTGTCCCACATATCTGGTTCATCTAATGTGGATAGTTTTTGTGATGGGTGGTAAGTGGCTGTACAGCTACTGCTTTGTGGGACGCTACCTCCAGGACCAAACAATTCAGTTTAGCATAAGTACAGTTTAAATGTCAAACACTTCTATTTGACCCATAGATAGGATACTATCAGGTGCTACCACTTCAGTCCAGAGTGAACCCGGGAGCGATGGCAATAAAGGGATACTCAGCATTCCCTAAAGCTCCAGCATTACTGGAGCTTCACCATCAGATTGTTTAGTGTCTTATCCAGGATATTCATTGGGGGAGTCTGACCCTTCTACAGCCCCAGCCAACTGAACCATACACAAGAGTTTTCACCAATTATAATAAAAAGGAAACCTAATGTTTTCAATTATTGTTCATTTATGTCTTGCTAAATACAGCTTCAGTCTCCATTGTTTTGGAATATTCCTCATGTGTATTTCAGAATAAACATACTATAATAAGTGAAACACTATGATGTTTTTGACATCAAGACTTTATATTTTGAATAATTTTATTGCTTGTCACTCCAATATTCATTCCCTTTAACAATTTTTTTTTTATCTTAATTAAAAAAAATTAGATTTGAAAATATTTGATTTTTCTTTAACTTTTTCTTTTAAGAAATATTACTGGAGGCTCTACTACACATAACTTGGGCCTGCAAAATCTAAATCAAGCACTGTGCAAAGCCTGGTTATTTGACACTCAGAATCAAACTCAATACAAACTAAATGTTCTATACAGACAATTTTTACATTACTGAGGACTTCAGACTTTACAAAGAAAAAAAAATTTAGTTCATGCTTGTAATTAAATAAGGATGAACAGTCTTAGAATATTAATGCTTATTGGCTCTGAAATACTGGAAGAAGGAGATCCTCTTTGATACTCTGACTCACTGATAGAAATAAGTTGCCAGGAATTGCAATAAAATGGAAACTTATCTATAATTGTGTTATAAGCATGAGTAACAGATTTCCATCATTTGCAGCTGGGATGTCAAACTGCAAAGACTGTGCGCCCTATTATCAACAGTTAATAGGTTAACAACTAATACTACTAACTACTACTCTCTATGAAATGGAATGAGCAACTGGAGTTCAAATCCAGGATGAGGCTGTTTACATTTCACTTTATGTTAATGCCCTTAAGAAAAAAAAAACGAATCTATCTGTTCTCCACATAACTATAAGCAAATATTAGTTTGGCTGGTTGGTTTGTTTTACGGCATATCAACCCTTATTGGGTCATTTAATGTCGAATTAAATTTCAAACAATTCAGTTCAGTGTAAGTATAGTTTTTGTTTACAAACGGTTAAATATCGAAACAGTTCTATTTCAAACAATTCATGCCAAATCCTGTTTACACACACACACATTATATATATATATATATATATATATATACATACATACACACACACACACACATACCCCCCTACCCCCATATGGTTGAGTTCTCTGGCGAAGAAGTAATCGTGTTGCCATTAGTGTATATTGCAAGCCTCTTCAAATATGAATTGAGGTCTCGGTAGCCATTGAACAGATGTATGTAAACAATTGTAATTGTGATTCATAACCATTCAAAATTTACTTCGCAGCTAACAGCACCTCGTGGCTGAATGGTTAGAAGCTTGGCTTGGTGTTTGAGTCAACCGGGTTTCAATCCCAGCTACGGGAAGCTACTGTCTAGCCACACTGATGAGTTCTGATAGAACAAAACAGATCTGTCTGTAGATGACTATAGATATATATATATATATATAAGTATGCCATTTAGTTCCATTTGACCCATAGATAGGACCCTATCAAGTGCTACCACTCCATGCCAGAGTGGACCTGAGAGCAATGGCAATTCTGCATTCCCCAAAGTTCCAGCATTACTGAACCCTTGCCATCAGATTGTTTAGTGTCATATCCAGGACACGCGTTGAGGGGGGGTCTTACCCCTCGGCAGAGTAACAGCTGGTGTATTCTACAACCCCAGCCAATAGGGCAAGCAAATATTAGGGCAGACTGTGTTCTTGAGCCTTGATTAGCAAACTAGTACAGAAGGAAAAACAGCTTTACTCTTAGAAATTGACCTTGTGTCACATCCGGCTAATGATGATGATGGTGGTAAATACATACCACATATTTCCCTAATTTATTCTTTCCAATATGGAATCTAACAGATTCTGAAGTTACTTTAAAATAAGTTACAAGTGTGTGGGTGAGGGACTCAGTTTGATATTTGAAGTCAAACAGCAATCACCCAAATGTGATTGTCATAGAAATTTGGTCCACTTGAATAATTATCACCACCCCCACCAAAATGTTCACTTGAAGAATCTTAACCTTGAAAATGTTTACTTGAAAAATACTCAGCCTTAAAAGGTTCACTTCAAAAATTGTCAAACCAGAATAATTCATATAATTGGGATAATGAAAATACAAAATTACTTCAGTATTTATTGAACTTCTTATTACAATGAAAACTGAGTAGCAAATGCCAAGATAGAATTGGGAAATTTATCAGAGTTAAAGAATAATCAGGTCACATAATTCTTGAAGGCATGAGTTTAAAAAGGCACATTAATAACAACCACACATTGTTATAACACTTGTTTTGTTTTAGTATGATTCAATCATATACAAAAATAAGAACTTTAATTAAGAGACAAATAGTATGAAGGATTGTTGATAATATGAGGGTCATTCAATAAATAAGGTTAATTCTGCCTAAAAGGTTGGCAATAGGAAGCACTGTTTACAATTGTACATTTTTCAAGAAAATCAATTTTGATGTCCTTTCATGCCTCAGAATACTGTCACAATATGACCTTCTTTACTGACTGCTGTGCCCAGAACTTGCTCTTTACCAGAAAGTCAGTGTCTCTACAATTCATCCTATTTACCAACTATTTACTAACATTATAAAATGCTAAAAAAGATAATTTATAAAAAAAAATTAAAAAAGTAAAACCCCCCAGAAAAACTCACCTTTAAAATGGTAAATTCCCTTGTTTGTGGCTTCCAGGAAAATTAAGTCATACATTGATTTGTTACACACGTATTCAGCCTTGGCAGAATTAGCAACTTTGAAGGCTACAAAGCCATATTCGCCCTTCATTACAAGAGCAGGCCGATTAACCAATCGAATTCGGAATTTCTCCTTTTCTGCCACACAATCACTGCCAGCCACAAGACTGCCAGTTGGTTTATTATAGATGTAATTGTTGTTGTGTGCCAAAATGGTAATGGAACCATCTCGTTGCCAGGTAATATCAAAGAGACAGGTCTTCTTTCTGCAAGAGAAAAATAAGAATTTAGAAAGTGGTAACGAAAAGTACATGTAGAATTATTCATAAATGGTATCAAATTGGAAAAATCCTTCATAAAAATAGATTTTTCCCCCTTAAATCACAGGAATGAATTTCAAATTAGGTAATAGTTTTAGTACCTACAACCAGTAGACTCCCTAAAAAAAGCATAAAGGTGATCTTATAGAAACTTTCAAAATAATTAATGGAATTTCTAATTACAGCAGACATTTTTTTTATATTTCTCCTCTAACTTGAAATTTACTGCCATGGCAGATCACAAAAATCAAGTCTTAAGCAATTGGATTTTTTGTACAAATAAAGTGATGTACTGTTGGTTGGTTGGGTTTTATGGCATATCAACCTTTGTAGGTTATTTAATGCCAAATCCATTTTTATGCAAATAATCAGTTCTATTTCAAACAAATCAGTTTAGCATAAGTACAGTTTTATTATGAAAAACATTTCTATTTCAAGCTGTTCAGTTTAGTCAAGCAGAGCTAATTCAGTTTAGTATAAGTATAGATTTTGTTTACACACAGTTAAATGTCAAAACAGTTCTATATTAAACAATTCAGTTTAGTGTAAATACAGTTTCAAGATCAAAAACAGTTCCATTTCAAAGAATTCAGTTTAGCATAAGCATGCAGTTTAAATGTAAGTTTAGCATAAGTATGCAGTTAGTTCTATTTAAGCCATAGATAGGGCCCTATCAGGTGCTACCACACCGGGCCAGAGTGGACCTGGAAGCAATGGCAATGAAGGGGTGCTCCGCATTCCCCAAAGCCCCAGCATCACTGGAACCTCACCATCAGATTGTTTAGTGTCTTATCCAGAACACTCATTAGTGGGGGGGTCTTAAACCTCAGCAGAAGTGCAGTCGGTGTATTCTACAGCTCCAGGCGACTGGGCAATATACAGAGTTAAATGTCAAAACAGTTTTATTTCTGATAATTCAGTTTAGCATAAGTAGACAGTTTAGATGTCAAAACAGTTCCATTTCGAGCAATTCAGTACGCAGTTTAAATGTCAAAACTTTTATTTTAAACAATTCAGTTTAGCATAAATACGCAGAGTAAAAGCAAAAACCAGTATAGTGAAGGAAGCCCGGTTTAGTTCTATGTATTCCCCAAAGCCCCAACATTACTGGAACCTCACCATCAGATTGTTTAGTGTTATATCCAGGACACTCATTTGGATGGGTGGGGATCTTACCCCTCAGCAGAGGTGCAGTCAGTGAATCCTACAGCCCTTGCCAACTAGGCAACGTATTTTTCGAACAAATTGCCTAATCAGATCAAAAACAGTGTAAAAAAACTTTCATTTTGACTTAGATGATCCCCCACTCAAAAAAAAAAAACAAAAAAATGGTAAGTAAAAGAATTTAGGAGAGTATTTGTAGAAGCTTTAGGATTAATTGATAGCATTTAATCAGTATACAGATATTGTATTAATATTGCATATGTTCAAGAGCAAAGATTTTTTAAAAGATTGGTTTAGTTTCTTTAATGGCATATCAACCTTCGTGCCAAAGCCATCCTTGTAAAAAAACAGCAGTGAAACTAACTCATAACTGGGGGATAAGGTGATTCAATACCCTTCCCAAGGGAATTGGTCTAAAAGTGAATGTAATAATGCAACTCAAGTTCAAACTTGTTACTTCAAGGCCAGTCGAGAACTTTAGCCACGAAGCCTCTACAGCCAACTAGTAAATATGGCCCCACATATTACATCAACAGGCGGACTTCTAACCAGCCAAAGTAATGTAAGCACAAAAAATAAATAAATAAAATTCAATCCTGGCCATATATGAAATTAACCTAAAAAAGAGAATTAACTTTAAAAATGAAATAGAGAAAATAACAATCATATTGGTAGAATTTATCCAACATTATTTTCAAATCATAAAAGCAAGGTAACTCACAGCTGTTTTTAATTTGTGAATTAGTAAATGACAAAGTGTAAATATACATTTTAATGTTGAAGGGAATTTGATTACATTATTTTCTCTGTTCATTTTTTAAAGTTATTTTTCTTTTTAGGTTAATTTCATATGCAGTCATGAAGGGTTTTTTTTTTTTTTTTTATTTACATTACTTCAGCCCGTTAGAAGTCAACCAGGTAACATAACATGTGGGACTGTATTTACTATTTGGCCATAATTCCACAGAGACTCCTCTCTATATTGTTTTGAGAAGTTAGTAAAATGGGGAGATACCCAAGGAGGCATAAGAAACATGGCCACATTCAATCAATAAAAGTATAGCCACTTCAATATTTTTCTCCAATGAAAAAGCATGGATTATAAACTGATTTTTTTTTAATCAATTTTATAACAAATTAATTTTTTGCTGCTTTTTATATTTTTTCAGGTAAATAATTCCAACATATTTTTATATACACTTACTCTTTTTGAAATAACTGGCTTTCTAAAACTTCTACCACTATACTATGATCATCCATAAGCATATTTTTATAATTTTAATGGCATGTCAACTCATCTAGGATAGTTTAAAGCTGAGATGTTAGAGAATTGCATTCATTGCGCGTCCATATATACATTTTTGTGTAGTTGTTCCTTACGAGTGTTTTTATTAGATTTTTTGGGGGCACAGTCCCATCAAATACAAATAATTTTTACACAGACCATGTTCATCCATCAATGGGACTCTAACAGGTACTACCACTCCAAGACCAAATGGATCTGAGGGTAATGGCTAATGAAAAAGGTACTCCAAACTCTCTAGAACAGGAGAAGTGAAAGCAAGCTTTAATTAAACCACCAACACCACCTGTAAATGAAATAAGAGGTCATTGTAGTTCCAGCTGTCAATGTGTATTTACCTAACCCATCCACCATGAGCAGGATGCAACATGGGGTAATTTTTTTACAGCTGGTTTGAATTCAGAGTTTTCCTTCTAATAGACCGGTTGCCTTACCAGGACTAGATAACCCAGATTGTCCTACTACTGACCCATAGTTATAAGGAAAAGAGATGGATTCATGTTTTTCCAAAGGGCATTAGCACAAAGGGAAATCCAAGTAGCTCCATCCAGGATTTGATAAATTTGAACTAAATGTGACTCCAGCTGTCAGTAGGGATAGCTATTACATAAATGTGCTGTATTTTAAGTATTCATAGACAAAAACAACTGAGCAATATAGTTTTGGTGGGTTTTAAGGAATATCAACCATTGTAGGTTATTTAATGTCAAATCTTCTTTATACTTATATATTAAATATATATGATTAGGTTTGGTTGGGTTTTAAGGAATATCAACCATTGTAGATTATCTAATGTCAAATCCTCTTTACACATATATTAAAGACATAATTTATGAACATTTTGCTGATAACATTTAAAACAAGCCTGAGTGCATTTTTCCCCACCACAGTTAAATGAATTTGAGTATTGCTATGTAACAGTTTCTGGTCTGGTTTTATAGTATATCAACCATCGTAGGTTATTCAATGCCAAATCCATTTTTATACATATAAACAGTTCTATTTCAAACAATTCACTTTAGTATAAGTACACACTTCAAATGTCAAAAACATTTCTATATCAAGCTATTCAGTTTAGTCAACAAAGTTAAATGGTTCCAAGTATTGCTATGTATTACTAACAATTAAATATCAGTCATTTATTTACAGTTAAACATAAAACAGTTCTATTTCAAACAATTCAGTTTAGCATAAGTGCACAGTTTAGTTCTATTTGACCCATAGATAGGATCCTATCAGGTGCCACCACTTTGGCCCAGAGTGAACCTGGAAGTGATGGCAATAAAGGGGTACTCCACATTCTCCAAAGCTCCAGCATTACTGGAGCCTCACCATCAAATTGTTTAGTGTCATATCTAGGACACTCAGAGGTTCAGTCAGTGTATTCTGCAGCCCCAGTCACTGGGCCAGCAAAATAGTTTTGTTTCTTTGTTAAATGATATTTGTTGGTTGTGTTTAATGGCACATCAAGCTTTGTTGGTTAAGTAATGCCATATCCGTTTTATACATATGATTTATAAACAAATAGTTTGTAGGCAACATTTTTAAATGAGCCAGAGCTCATTTGTTCACTCACAGATAAATGGTTTCAAGTAGTGCTGTAACATTATAGAACATCTTGAATGTTCAAAATTCAAAAATAACAACAGGTGACAGTTAATCAGATACAAAAGAATTCATTTTGACTGTATACAATTTTCTAGCAGTCATTGAAGCACAAGAGAGAGAGGCAGAAAGGTTTACTGTTATATATAGAAATGGTAAAGAACAAATACTTGACCTCCCTTTTCTGCTGCTCTGAAGTCGAATTGACAACCCCCCCCCAACCGTTCTCTCACTGATCATCATCTTTTCTTATATAATCTATTATTGCATCATATGATCATAAATTTGTATTTCTTACCCAGATGACAAACACTCAATTTGTCTGTGTTCAACTTCCTGTGTAGAACTATTTTGACACAGTTCATCTGGCACACATGCAAGCCTATGACCTTTTGTAACCAAAGTACACTTACACTCAAAGATTTGTAACCAGTCCACAACCTCACCAAACTAAATGAAATAATATAATCAATTATCGATAAAATAATATAATTAATTACCATCCAAATTATTTTACATTGGTATTTATTGTTTGCATACAATTAGATGGTTTTAAGTATTGTCATCTAAGTCAAATAGTTCTATTTGCACACTGTTAAACTTTTTCAAGCAGAGTAAATGATTAAACAGATCTATTTGACCTATTGAAGGAACCCTAACAGGTACTCTGTGTCAGAGTAAACTAGGTGCCCGTGGTGTAATGGTTATCGTCATAGGAAATGGACACGGTGACACGAGTTCAAACCCTGGACGAGGCTGATTGCATTTCACATAGCACTAATACCGTTGGGAAAGATATGAATCCAATTATTCTCCCTCCAGCTATGGGTAAATAGTAGGACAGACTAGGTTCTTCAGCCTTGGTGAGGCAACTAGTCTAGGAGAAGGAAAACTGAATTCAAACCTGTGAACTCCGCTTAATAATTGACCTTGTGTTATATCCTACCCTAGCGGAGGGGTTGGTAAATAGGGTCAGAGTAAAGTAGGGAGTAATGAAGGGTTTACTCTATATTTCTTAGAACTCCAGAACTGGAGCCAATCAGATGGTTTAGCATCATATTCAGTATACTCATAGGTAGGTTTAGTAAGCCCCCCCCCTACTGCAGAGACGCAATCAGCATATTCTACAACACCAGACAACTGGGTTTTCATTTAACGGTATATCAACCATTGTGTTATTTACTGCCAAAGCTATCCTTATAAAAGAATAGTAGCGGCACTATTTAACCTATAGTTAGGGTGAGGATAAGGGGGATCATACTTTTCCCAAAAGTGAAAGTAATAGCAAGAGTGGGGTTTGAACCTGCTTACTATGATCTTGCAATCCCGCATGTAAGCCATTACAATACTGGGAAAGCAGAAGTTTTCTTCAACCATTGAGCTATACAAGACAATCATTTCTACAGGCTATAAAATTTGGTGTCCTAATGTAAACACATTTTGAATAAATTAAGTGAGAATAATTAATGATGTTTTTGAAGACAATCATTTACAATTTGCAGCAATTCTTAAAAAGTCCATTTAAACTCTTACATAATAGTATTCAAAAATTTTTTAAAAAAATTAGATACAAAGATGCAAATGAAAGACTAAAATTTTGCACTTCTCCAATAAGAAACTTGCCTCCCAGTCATGTGAAATTAAAATACTTATCACGATGTAGCCATGAACTTTTTTTTTTTATAAACTATAACTATCTTAGAATAATAATTAGGATGTTTAGGATTATTTATTAAAGACATTAGGAGTGTCTGTTATAGTGTAAGGGTCAGCAGGTCTAGTGTAAGTAATATTTTCCAGTATAAAAAATTGCATTCAGACATCACAAGGCTATTTTACTATACACTGTAAGGCCAATATTTTATGCTGAGAAGTTAGGGGATTCACATTTACATTTTTGTTGAGTTCTTTTTGCTTTTTTTAGTATGGTTCTATAGAACATGAATAATTTTTAAACAGATCTATTTCACCGATAGATGCGACCCTAACAGATACTACCACTCCAGGTCAGAGTTTACTTGAAAGTAATGGTAATGAAGGGGTACTCCACACTCCCTGGCACTCCAGAACTAGAACCTCATTACCAAATACAGTTTAATGTCATGACCAAGACCCCACCACCACCACCACTTTCTTTGGGAGCGGATAATTTAAGTTTGTAAATGTTCGTATGATTCAGGAGGTTGGGGTTCAATCCCAGGTCGAGTCATACCAAAGACTAAAAAAAAAAAAAAAAAAGGTACTTGATGCCACCTTGCTCAACACCCAGTATAATATTGTATGGATCAAGGGTAAGTAGAGCAATCCGGGGAAAGGAGTTGCACTCCCCCACACACCTACACCTCAGAGTAGTAGCTAATGAAAAGAGAGTTTTTGGGTTGCCCTTGATTATGGTCAGCCAACTTACAACTAATTTATATGAACAACATTTATTGAACTTGTCTTTTTGAATTTTACATTTTTTTTTGTCTATAATCATTTATTTGCACACAGTTGAATAGTTTTTAAACATTCCAAGCCAATACTAATGATTTTCAAATAGATCTATTTGACTCTTAGATAATACCCTAATAAGTACAACTACACTGGTTTAGAGTGGACATGGGATAAATTACAATAAAAGGGGGGACTCCACACTCCCCCAGAGCTCCAGAATTGGAGTCTTCAGACTGACATACCCAGAATAACCTCTGTCAACTGGGCAGTCAAGCTCAGGGAGACCACAGCTGATACTAAAGTAAAGTTGGTGACCGTAGTTGAGGGCGTCCTGAAGGCTCCCTTTTCAATAGCTACAACACTAAGGTGTAGGAGAGGGCTCTACTGCTTTCCCCAGATTTCTCCACTTTACCCTTGATACATAAATTATAATGCTGAGTGTTAGGTAAGGAAGTATCAAGTACCATTTTTTAAAACTTTGGTATAACTTGACCTGCGATTGAACCCTGGTCTCCTCGGCTATTGGCAAGCCAGACACTAATGTTATTATAATGCTACAACTAATAAAAGCCTCAATATAGCAATCATCCACAGCTTTTTTTTTTTTTTTAATGAGTTTAAACCAAGATGTCACCACCCTGGAGAATAGTTTGAGTGTGTTTTATGCTTGTTTATCTCAAATGAATCTTAGCTCAAGTACAAGGTATCTGATTTGGTTGGTTGGTGTTTTATGGCATATCAACCCTTGTGGGTTATCTAATGCCAAAATTTGCTTATATAATTTGCAATAGAATAATTTGTAAGTAACTTCATCTTTTAAACAAGTTGTTAGAGTTTATTTGTTTTCACAAAGTTAAATGGTTTGAAGTATTACTATTTAACCTTAGTAATTCTGTTTATCAAATATTCCAGTCTAATATAAATAATTTGTACACAGCAGTATGGTTTCAAGCAACTAATGATAAATCTTTAGTAAATGATTGAACAGTTCTTTTTGATCCATAGATGGGGACCCTTACAGATACTACCACTCTGAGTCAGAGTGGATCTGGGAGTAATGGAAATGTAGGAGTACTCCATATTTCCTGGAGCTATGGAACTAGAGCCTTACCATCTGATGCAGTTTAATGTCATAATGAAGCTGTGCAGAAGGGCTGACAGCTGAAAGAACAGAGGGTATTTAAAGCTAAGTAGCTAAATCAGAAACAGGCAATTTTAAGTAGAGAAGCAGGTCGCAATAGACATCAGGTGAGCTACACTACTTATAAAAATAAAAAATAAAAGGTTTACATTGAAGGTATCTTGACCATTTTCATGACAGAAGGCTAAAAGTTAATTTTTTTTACTTTTTGTAAAAAGATCGTTTCAATAAAAAAGTGAAGTCTTAAGGGGGCATTTAGAAAACACAGTAAGCCCCATGTGACTCCAAACTTGGCTCAATGTTCATATTGTTACATTTGTGATAATTTTTCATTTTTTCTAAGTATGGTTGGTTGTGTTTAACAGCACATGAACCTTTGTAGGTTACTCACTGCCAAATCCTGATTATAGGTATACGATTTGTGAATAAATAGTTTGTAGGAAACAATTTTTAAATGAGTCAGAATCAATTTGTTTACACACAGTTAAATAGCTCCAAGTATTGCAATTTAATACTAATAATTCTATTTAATGTTATTTATTTATTTGTACACACTTAATTGGTTCCAAGTATTGCAATCAAATAGTAATTCAATCTAACATCAGTTATTTGTTTACACACAATTAAATCGTTTCTTGTATTGAAAATTATCTAATATTTCTATTTGACCCATATATGGGACTTTAACAGATAAGAGTGGGCCAGGGAGTATTGACAATGAAAGGGAACTGTATATTGACTGAAGCCTCACCATCAGATGGTTTAGTGTCATATTCAGGACACTCATTAGGGGAGGTGGGTCTTATCCCTTTGCTGAGATAAAGTCAGCATATTCTAGGGCCCCTGCAGAATAGGCTGATTTTTCAAGTAAAGCACACTATAAATAAAAAGTTAGCAACCAAAGCTAATGAAAAGGGAACCTTTGGGTCTCCCTTTTCATTAGCTACTACACTGAGGTATAGAGGAAAGCACTACTTCTTTCCCTGGATTGCTCCACTTTACCCTTGATCCTTACCTTATAATACTGAGTGTTGAGCAAGGAGGCATTGAGTACCATTTTTTGAGTCTTTGTTATGACTCGACCTGAGATTGAACCCAGGTCTTCCAGGCCATTGGCAAACGCTCTACTCACTAGGTTAATGAAAGTGAAACATCTTCCATGTCTGGTAAACATTTGCACTTGAGGCCAATTTTTTTAAAAATATGGCATGAAACATTCACATGATTCTTAAAACACTCGTTTCAAAATATTTCAAGAAAATGTTGGTTATGGTTAGAAACAAGTCATAAGACTTAACACAACATGTAAAAAAAGGATAGGCATTTACTGTATCTAAGGAGATACATACAAATATTTTTAAAGTAGTCAGACAACTACTATAAATGGAAAAAAAAAAAAGCTGAATATTGTACATATATGGAAATTCAACCTAATTAGTGAAGTGGTAAGAAGATCTGGGATTAATTTAAAAAACAATGGGAGGATAGATTCAGAAGAATCATAAAAGAAAATTTTTAGATCTCCAACTCATAATTCAAGTTTCACATTATTTAAATTTAATTCAAAGAATCCAATGTAAAATTCAATTTTTTTAAAAATTTACCTCACCAAAGCAAGGTTAGTAACCCTTTCCGATTAATACACAAACACACTGTGACTAAAAATTAACTCTATTTCAAAATACTTACAATATTCTTGTAAAAATTATAGTTAAGAAATAAGTTATGATTTTAAAATAGGGAATAACTTTTCAATCACCCGTGTGTTTGTGTGTATATATATATATATATTAGATGAATGCCTGCAGAATCAGAAAAAAAAAAATCTACCCAGATTTCACCTAAACAGATCATAAGGACATTTCTGACGAAAGAAGGGTTTGACCAAACTACATTTTATTATTTAAAGATACCACAAAGAAGAATAAAATTAGTATATAAAAAACAAAAAATGAATAAATAAATGAATAAATAAATGAAAAACAAAAAAGTAATAAATAAGATAGAATAAATTATGGTTTATCTACCAATAAGCCAACTTTTCTTGTGCCTACAAACATTAAGTATGTGTGTGTTGTCTATATAATTTTATTAAGATCCTTTCAAGTTTCCTGATAAGTGTTTTGCTTTCAGATTGAATTCACCAAAATTGTCCCAAGCACTTCAGACCTTTCATAGGCCATCATCAGAGGTTGCTTGCATGTATAGCAGTCTTTTATTTAAGCAACCCGAAACCAAGACACTTATCAGGAAACTTAAAAAGATCTTTATTTTTTTTTCTTAATTTTTAACAGATCTATTCGGCCCCAAAATAGGACTCTTAACAGATACTACTGTGAGTAATAGCAAAACCAAACGACCAACCAAAGCTCCAAAATTGGAGCCTTGCCATCAGATGGTTTAATGTCATATCCAGGACACTCATTAGGAGAGTCTTACCCCTCTGCAGAGATGCAGTCAATGTATTCTACAACCCAGCAAACTGACGTCTATTAACTTTGATTCTCATTGAATGTTCTATATTTCTGGGATTGATTGATTTATTCTAATGGCATGTCAACACCTCTAGGATTATTTTATACCAAGACACAAGGGAATCGCATTCATATTTAAATTTTTTTATGTAGTTGTTTCTTAAGATTTTTTTTTTTGCACATAGTCCAATCAAATACATATAATTTTTTAACAGATCTATTTGGTCTCAAAATAGGACCCTAACAGATACTACTGTGAGTAATAGCAATGAAAGGGTGCTCCACACTCCTCAGATCTTCAGAACTGGAGCCTCATTCCCAGATGCAGTTTAGTGCTTTAGAATAGAAGTGTATTTGACACTAAAAATGTTCCAATTGATTTATTATTTAGAAATGGAAACAAATTCCAATAACTTTATTTCTACACATGGACACCTTAGAGTGGTATAATAATTAGCTAGCTAGTTAGCAGACCATTGTTAATGAGTTCAATTCTTACAGTTGCCTTATACATGTGGCCTTGTGCCAAACTAGACTCAGCTTTGTAAATAATTTTTACATAAGATTTTCTTCCAATCCTTTTTTCTTTTCAAAGACAGAAAAATTATAAAAATTGATTAAAGCATTTTATGCAAT